>CM072663.1:121837660-122040160 GCA_036884735.1 Huso huso | reverse complement strand
TCCGCCACCTCCCTTTCAAGTGCCCACTACCCGTATTTGCCCAAGCGTGATCAGCTGTCCGGACGGGTAGGGTTTATAAACCAGGGTAGTATACAGAGCATCACCTGATCCCCTATATGCAGTATTGCCTGAATGAAAGGGAAATATATATATATATATACTGTATATATAAAAAACGCCTCCGTCGGTTTTCAGTCATTGTGATCTGCAATACCTGTTCAGTTTAATTTTATACCTTGAGTTAATTTCTAATTTATGAGTCGTAAGATAAATTAGTTGAAACAGTATTCACTACTAACGACATGACACCCCACTAATGACATTTGAAAAACAATTTGAACAAGAGCAGTAAAACACATTATTAACCAACCAGGCACAAGGTATTTTGTTTTATTACAGCAGCTTAGATTCACTCGGGTACCAGTTCTCTGCGCAAGGAAACCACATTTTCACAAAATTTTACTAGTAATCTTCAAAAACAGCATGAGTTCTTTACGCATAGCTAATTTACATATCAACCCCCACCTTTCCCCTTCATTTGCATGACGTCGGGTGAAAAGCCCGGTTTACTCGAGTAAAATAAACTGAGTGAACGGAAACACAAAAAAGCATTTCACACAAGACATTTTTCTCGTGTAAATGTCTCGAGTTAAAAAAAAAACTTGCATGGAAACCCCATGATTGAAAGCAACAGAGGGTTTACCGTGGGAGCGGTGGCAACAACAACATTGAAAGTGAAAGAGGTTTTACCGTGGGGCGATCGACATCAGTTTTAACCTACAGATTCCTAACTGGACAGAGGAGCAGGTGCGGCACCACAGACAGACGGGCGGACGGACTGATGGACAAGGCGTCGGGACCCGTGTGCTGCAGCAGGGCTCTATGAAGCTGTCAGAGGGAGTCATATTTAGTACTCCCTCACAGAAGTTAAGTGTGCCTTTTTAATAATTTATCATTTAGGAATTAAGACTGGATTTTAAATTGTTGCTTGCGTGTGTTTTTAAACTCTTGGAGGCACAACGCTGCATTTTATTGTTGTTGTTTCTATTCTAGTGCCCAATGCACTGGCGTAGTAAAGCAGAGGCAAGAGACAGGAGTCTTCGAAAACAATGCTCTTTTAATGAGCTTCCAATGCAGCACTTACAAGTGCCAGAACCAGGCAGTGACAGAGACACACACAGGGAGAAAGGGGGAGGGTCACCTCTGAACAGAACCAGGCAGCAGTGACAGAGACACACACAGGGAGAAAGGGGGGGAGGTCATCTCTGATCAGAACCAGGCAGTGACAGAGACACACACAGGGAGAAAGGGGGAGGTCATCTCTGAACAGAACCAGGCAGTGACAGAGACACACACAGGGAGAAAGGGGGGGGAGGTCATCTCTGATCAGAACCAGGCAGTGACAGAGACACACACAGGGAGAAAGGGGGAGGTCATCTCTGAACAGAACCAGGCAGTGACAGAGACACACACAGGGAGAAAGGGGAGGTCATCTCTGAACAGAACCAGGCAGTGACAGAGACACACACAGGGAGAAAGGGAGAGGTCATCTCTGAACAGAACCAGGCAGTGACAGAGACACACACAGAGAGAAAGGGGGAGGTCATCTCTGAACAGAACCAGGCAGTGACAGAGACACACACAGGGAGAAAGGGGGAGGTCATCTCTGAACAGAACCAGGCAGTGATAGAGACACACACAGGGAGAAAGGGGGAGGTCATCTCTGAACAGAACCAGGCAACAGAGACAGACACGCACGGGGGGCAATCTTTGGACAGAACCAAGCAGCTGAGGGTGACCACGTACAAAACTGGGGTTCGGGGCACGAGAGACAAACAGATACAACACAATTACTGCAACAGCAGGTAAGATAAACACATACGACAACTAATAAACACTAATAACAGAAACATGAACAGTTCACAGTCCAGCTAAGCATCCTGGGATACTGATGTAGCAGCTCTGTCTCAGTCCCAGGCACGCTACAATATTCTAGTTTTAATGCAACATGTCATTCCCTGTCCCTGCTGAGACGGGAAGAGGCCGATGTGGATCGAAACCAAGAATAATAATTTCTAAATATATTTCTGTGTCCGTGGTTGTACACTGCTGCTGCTCCCCCGAATATAAAGAACCTGAATTTTAACTATATCTGGAGGCGAAATTCCTCCAGTGGCATAGCAGCTACAAAAATAAAACATCTTAATTGTCACATATACACCAATAACTATTTAAAATGAAATACTTAAAAAAACAAAACATTTTACATTGGGACTAGTCTATGACTGTTGAGAGTTTTCTTGCAAAACTCTCATGGTCAAAGTTTTTTTTTTTTTTTTTTTTTAAATAAATGCATATTTTTTTAAAAAAATGCTACAAAATCATTATTTAGTGTTTATTACTGAACTGTTTTTCTAATAAATGTAACATGTTTTGTAATACCTTTTCCTATTGTTATTAAGTAATAAATAGTTTTAAGTAAATGGTAATAATTAATAAATACACATTTATTTTTTTAAAATCTTAGCAGAGTCAGAAGCTATGTGCTTTAAAAGGAAAAGAAAACAGTCTGTGTCAGATTTTGAAAGAAAGGAAAGCTGAGAAAAGGAAAACATCCTTGTTCTCTGATAGTCCTAAAAAAACTAAAACAAGACCAAAAGTGGTGAAAAGGAGGATACTGGATGATGCTGAATCTCAGATGATACCTCTGGCAGGGATGGGTCAGAAGTGATGAAAAGGAGGATACTGGATGATGCTGAATCTCAGATGATACCTCTGGCAGGGATGGGTCAGAAGTGATGAAAAGGAGGATACTGGATGATGCTGAATTCTCAGATGATACCTCTGGCAGGGATGGGTCAGAAGTGGTGAAAAGGAGGATACTGGATGATGCTGAAGTCTCAGATGATACCCCTGGCAGGGACGGGTCAATAATTCCCCTAAAATGTACACTGAATCTCAGCTCAAATTAAAAAAGCCTCCGTAGCCCATTCAAAGACGTAAGGAAGTGGAGAAACTGAAACAACTTAATCATTTCTTGGAAGAAGAAAACACAAAATACAAAGAGCTGAATTTCTCATTACAGAAATGCCTTATATCAAAACTACATGTTGTCATTTATTTGTAATATAGAATTAGAGCCCCTCCCTTTTTTAAATGTTGGTTTGTGAAAAATATGAATGTGTTATATTTAACAGTTAATATTCATGTCAAACTGATGGTTGTCATTGTATTTTATAGCTGTATGAGAAGTGAAAAGTCTGGAATTCATCTTCTTATATGTAGGTGTTTCATAAGACGAAAGAGGCCAGGTTGGATCAAGCTATGTATTACTCTAAACTGGAGAACGACCTGAAAAAGCAGAGTGTTTGAAAAGCGCACCCACACTCCATGCTGTTCAGGGACCCACACTCCATGCTGTTCAGTGTCCCACACTCTATGCTGTTCAGGGACCCATACTCCATGCTGTTCAGTGTCCCACACTCCATGCTGTTCAGGGACCCACACTCCATGCTGTTCAGTGTCCCACACTCCATGCTGTTCAGTGTCCCACACTCCATGCTGTTCAGGGACCCACACTCCATGCTGTTCAGGGACCCACACTCCATGCTGTTCAGTGTCCCACACTCCATGCTGTTCAGGGACCCACACTCCATGCTGTTCAGTGTCCCACACTCCATGCTGTTCAGGGACCCACACTCCATGCTGTTCAGTGTCCCACACTGTTCCCCACACCCATGCTGTTCAGTGTCCCACTCTATGTGTTCCCCACACTCCATGCTGTTCAGTGTCCCACACTCTATGCTGTTCAGGGACCCACACTACATGCTGTTCAGGGTCCCACCCCATGCTGTTCAGTGTCCCACACTCCATGCTGTTCAGTGTCCCACACTCTATGCTGTTCAGGGACCCACACTACATGCTGTTCAGGGACCCACACTACATGCTGTTCAGTGTCCCACACTCCATGCTGTTCAGGGACCCACACTCCATGCTGTTCAAGGACCCACACTCCATGCTGTTCAGGGACCCACACTACGTGCTGTTCAAGGTGGGATGGTAAGTATGGATTTAGTATCCAGGCACTTGCAGTTTATTTTTTTAGCTGGTAAAATGAATCTTGCTAGCTGAATGTGGTTCTCTGCATATGCGAGATAACATACATTTTCCAAAAAGTATGATTTAACCATGAACTCCAGCCATGATCAACAAAGGAATTAGGCTACATAAAATAAACAGAGAAGTAATCTAATTCAGATTATCAGGATATACTTTCTCATTACCATTGACTGGAACTGAAAAATGTGCAGACTAAAAATGAAAGGTAAAAAATCTCATCTTGCAATTAAAGTTTGCAATGTACAGGTGTTGAAAATAATTTTCATATACAGTGCCGTGAAAAAGTATTTGCCCCGTCTGATTTTCTGCATTTTTGCACATTTTTCACATTGTATTTGGTCAGATTTTTTTGTGGGTTGTAGTAGTATAAAGAGGGAGTCTGGGAGAAGAAATGACACCAAAGTTTGGTGCTTCTTTCATTTGTTTGGTGTGCAAGGTAATCAAACATGCAATCTTCAGTTATTGCCCCCCCTAGTTAACTCAACCCAATTAAAGGGATAATTAGGGTCAGCTGTTTGAGTACTTTGGTTAACAACCAGGCCTGATTTGGGCCAGCCCTGCCCAATATAAATCTGACTAACTCTGGCCCTTACCATCAGAGTGAAGTTGTCAGCACACAGGTTCTAGAGGCACATCATGCCACGAACAAAAGAAATTCCTGAAGACCTCCGGAAAAAAGTTGTTGATGCCTATCAGTCTGGAAAGGGTTACAAAGCCATTTCTAAGGCTCTGGGGCTCCACCGAACCACAGTTAGAGCCATATTGTCCAATGGAGAAAGTTAGGGACAGTAGTGAATCTTCCCAGGAGTGGCCGTCCTGCCAAAATCTCTCCAAGAGCAAGGCGTAAAATCGTCCAGGAAGTCACAAAGAATCCTAGAACAACATCCAGGGATCTGCAGGCCTCTCTCGCCTCGGCTAAGGTCAGTGTTCATGACTCCACCATCAGAAAGACACTGGGCAAAAATGGGATTCATGGCAGAGTAGCAAGGCGGAAAACCATTGCTCACTAAGAAGAACATGAATGCTCGTCTCAAGTTTGCCAAAAAGCACCTGGATGATCCTCAAGAGTTCTGGAACAATGTTCTATGGACAGATGATGGTATTCTGCAGGTCTTATTAATAAGGTGTCAAGTGATTATTTATAGGAAAGGATACTAACGTTGTTCCCCCTTTTTTTATACCACTTTAAAAGTATTTTAAGAACACAGCACAGTATTCTGAATATTACTACAGTTGACAGGAAAACATTTAATCCCTTATAACTTTCAGAAAATATTGAAGTATACCAGCAATAAGGCCCTCCACATTAGGTATTACCATGTATTAAGAAGCTGTAAAAGTGTCAGAGCTTTGCCTCAGGTATCATTGCAAACCAAACCATATAATCCATGGTAATTAACTTTGTGACATGCCTTTTTTTTAAACTAAAGCAAATTAGTTCATGTAGAACAAATAACAGATACCAAATGATAAAGAACAGACATCACATTATATAAAACTACTATCTGGAGGAATAATGATCATTCATTTGTTCAATGGGAATTTTTCTCCCCGTTTAAGTTGTATATCCTGCTAATGCTATCACATTCTGAATATTATCACATTCTGTATCACAGACATTAAACTTCCTTTAATATATCAAAACCCATGTCAGGAAAATCATTTTTTGGGTATGTTGCTAATAATTCTTATGGAAATCAACAGTGATTTTTCAGATAAAAGATATTGCATGCAATTGTCAAAATTTACAAAGGAAGAATCCTATTTTCAAAATGGAGGAGGAGCTGGGAGACGCTGGTCAGACCGTCTAGCACCTGGGAGACGCTGGTCAGACCAGCTAGGACCTGGGAGACACTGGACAGACCAGCTAGGACTTGGTTGATGCTGGTCAGACCAGCTAGGACCTGGTTGACGCTGGTCAGACCAGCTAGGACCTGGGAGACGCTGGTCAGACCAGCTAGGACTTGGTTGATGCTGGTCAGACCAGCTAGGACCTGGTTGACGCTGGTCAGACCAGCTAGGACCTGGGAGACGCTGGTCAGACCAGCTAGGACCTGGGAGACGCTGGTCAGACCAGCTAGGACCTGGTTGAAGCTGGTCAGACCAGCTAGGACCTGGGAGACGCTGGTCAGACCAGCTAGGACCTGGTTGACACTGGTCAGACCAGCTAGGACCTGGGAGACGCTGGTCAGACCAGCTAGGACATGGTTGAAGCTAGTCAGACCAGCTAGGACCTGGGAGATGCTGGTCAGACCAGCTAGGACCTGGTTGACACTGGTCAGACCAGCTAGGACCTGGGAGACGCTGGTCAGACCAGCTAGGACCTGGGAGACGCTGGTCAGACCAGCTAGGACCTGGTTGAAGCTGGTCAGACCAGCTAGGACCTGGGAGACGCTGGTCAGACCAGCTAGGACCTGGTTGACACTGGTCAGACCAGCTAGGACCTGGGAGACGCTGGTCAGACCAGCTAGGACATGGTTGAAGCTAGTCAGACCAGCTAGGACCTGGGAGATGCTGGTCAGACCAGCTAGGACCTGGTTGACACTGGTCAGACCAGCTAGGACCTGGGAGACGCTGGTCAGACCAGCTAGAACCTGGGAGACGCTGGTCAGACCAGCTTGGACCTGGTTGACGCTGGTCAGACCAGCTAGGACCTGGTTGATGCTGGTCAGAGCAGCTAGGACCTGGTTGACGCTGATCAGACCAGTTAGGACCTGGGAGACGCTGGTCAGACCAGCTAGGACCTGGTTGACGCTGGTCAGACCAGCTAGGACCTGGGAGATGCTGGTCAGACCAGCTAGGACCTGGGAGACGCTGGTCAGACCAGCTAGGACCTGGAAGACGCTGGTCAGACCAGCTAGGACCTGGGAGACGCTGGTCAGACCTGCTAGGACCTGGGAGAGACCAGCTTAAGTTGTTCCAAAACACAACATTAGCTGGTGACCATCTACACCAGCTTCAGCTGGTCAGTGCTGGAATTTCCAGCAGGATTGGTTTATTGAAACAAAAATTATGGTACGTAAAGAAAATATTTTATGTTTAGTACAGTTACGTACAAGGATTGGCCATTAAGAGAGAATACATAAACCACACAGAACCAAAAAAAAAAAAAAAAAGTGAAAACACATAAAGCAATAACGTAGGGCACAGCTAATAGCCCGGACCAGAAGTAGTGGACTGTGACCCGGACGGCTTGTGGTGACGTCACACCAGGAAGGATAATGTAGTCTATAAAATGTGTAAGGCGCGAATTTGCAGAGCTCCAGACTGGGGCTAAAATGGTTGCAAATGCGAAAAGAAATAATTTGTAAAGATTTTTAGGGGTTAGGCACATTAGCGCTTGTAACACAAAAAAGCTGCCTTTCCCATTAAAAGCATGTGTCAATATTTATGAATGATGAGGTGCTATGACGTCGGTCTATAAGGGTAAAACACGCATTCAATAAACTGAAGTGCAAGAAGGATGGTAACAAATACACTAATAATAATAACAATAATAAAAATAATAATAATAATAATAATAATAATAATAATAATAATAATAATAATAACAATTTCATCTAATACAAATGCTTGTAAGTGCAGATAGGTGCTGTATTAACACTAGCAGAACACAGGAACCCCAGTGTCATGCAGCAGTTGTGACGGTGATGGTGTTCACATGTCGTGTAAACATTTAGTATTTAATATCGTGAACAGCAGAACCAGCTCACTGCAATTTAAACTTGTTTTTAATCTAAAATAAACAGTAACATGTAAAGAGCTGACTGTGTTACATGCTGCTGCACTCCTGCTCCTGCACTGCAGCATGCTGTTTCCCATGTTAAAACTGGACACAATTAGAGGTGACGTCACAAATTCCAGACACTTGAAAAATATAAAAAAAATATAAACATGCTGAGTTCGTTGCAGTCATCCGCTGCATAGATAACCATTCAGCAGAATGTGGCAACAAGTGAGAAAAGTCACTGTTTTAGTATCATTTCCGTGTCTTAACAAGTTGTTGTATTTTAAGCAGTTGAACATGATAGCAACCAACTTGCTCCTGAAGTGGCACCAGCAATTGGATTTGACCGAGGAGCCACTGGCTCCTAAGGCAACAACTGTGACTGGAGCCCTGATTTGTAATTTATTTTAAAGAAATGTATTTTAAAGAATAAACAGGAAACAAAAGCAAAACAGGTCATGAAGCTCATTTGACCAAGCAAATGAGACAACTGTGTGATTTTTATGTTTCGTGCTGAATTTACTGTATCGTGATACATATCGTATCGTGACCCTCGTATCACGATACGTTTTGTATCGTTAAGACACTGCCGATACCCAGCCAGACTTCTAACACCATATTTGACCCAGATGGCTTGTGGGGATGTCAGACCAGGAAGGATAATGGACACAGACAGGATTGGTGTATGAAAGTGCTGATGCATGAGTTTAATCTACAAACAAAAGATTTAAACACAAAACAAAACACTGGAACAAACCAAACGGCATGGTGGCCAAAACAAATAGACAGACAAATAATAACTAAAACAAGTGTTGCGCTGGTGTTGAACCAGCACGCGTAGCAATTGTTTCTTTATATTTTCTTTTTTACCTTTTCCTGCCTCTCTCGCTCTCTCTCTCGCTCTCTCTCTCTCTCCTCTCTCTCTCCTGAGCACTCTCTCTCTGCAGGTCTCTCTGACCGTCTCTCTCTCTCTCTCTCTCTCTCTCTCTCCTTGTTGTTTATCATGCAGTCTAAGTTCTCCTCTTTACCAGAGCAAGTGAATATCACTGCTTTAGCCTCTCTCATCCAGCCACAGCTGCAGGATCTATATAATCATGTGAATCAGGTGTCTCCAAATGAGTAATAAATGAATCCATCTGGAGACGGTCACATTCTGCATGGATGGGGAAGTTTAACAATTAACAATAAAAAACATGTTTTTACACACATAAACAATACATCTTAAATAACAATACAACAAATAATATAATACACACAGAGACTGCAGCTTGTTGTTTATCATGCAGTCTAAGTAATAACAGCCTATGGGTGTCACGGTTTACCAGAGCAAGTTTTGAATATCTCGACTGCCTTTACTGTGCATACGATCTTCATCCACAGCCAGCAGGACCAATGCCAGATCATTAGAAACTGAATCTATGTAAATCAGGTGCTCATCATACAAGACTGGTAAATTAAAACACATAAAGACAATGCTGCAGACACTGACTAGACACACTTATGTGCATTGTCTGGACTTACAGATTCCAATGGCTGGTAGTTTGCTACTCTGCAGATCTGTTTCTGTGTAAAAACATGTTTAGTACAGTATTAATATATTAAACAAAAAAACACACCTTACAGAATTTAACATGACACTGTTGGGTTTTTTTTTAAAGGAAAGGTGCAAGCATTTCTTCAAGTCTAGGAATGTGCCTCAATACCTACCTTTTAAATCACACGTGAAACACAGACCCGTTATATCCCGTGTACCAATCTGCTGCAAAGCTGGGGATGTAATACCCTGCTGCATATAACACTTCATTATACAGCACAGCCAAAATCAAATACTGTTAAAAAAATGACTCATACAAAAAAAACAGTCATAAAGAATATTTCTAAAAAACTGCCAAAAAAAAATTTAATCTTTATACCAAGAGTGCATATGCCGGGTCTATTAAACTGCTTTTCTTGGCAAAAGACACACTGTACAAAATGCAGTATTTATTTGAAACGTATGTGATGCATGCAAAATAAAACTTCAATCAGAATGGGAACCAGTGAGTAGCCAAGTGAGTGAAGGAGAGACTCAAGACTGTCCAAATGCACAGTGACAGTCCTCCATGTGATAAATATTACACCTACGCAACATATTTTGTAACAGCAATTTTGTGACCCGAGTTTAAAAGTTTTAACCCTATTGTTTGAAAGCACATTGAAGACTCCTCAACTGCGGGATGCAAAGCGTCACTTTCTCCTCAAGGTACGTGCACACTAATATACACCGATTAACCTGAAATAACACAAACCCTTTATGTTATTTGAATTACTTAATCTCAATTACGCGGGACACAAAAGCAGCTCACATGATGAATACCCTGGACACCGCTAGCAAAGTAAAAGGCACATACAGTACAGAGTAATATAACAGTGTTCACAGTAGAATTCATTTCCTGCTTCTAAACAGAATACAAACGGACCTGTAGACAAAGACCATCTATAACAAACACTTTCACATTTTACTTTGCACTTTTCTTTCTCCTTCTCCTTTCTCCCTCTTCCGACTCCCCGTTTAAAATGTTTAGATGTTATGTCAAACCATCCATTTTGTGAAAAGATTTATAGTGATGTTGGTTTAACCAGACCATAGGTTTCACTCCTCGGCCAAACAAATCACAAATCAAGTAACCATTTCAGATCCATTTTTAAAGGAAAGCAAACACATACAAATACTGTAATAAAAACAATGTTCCAGATATAAATGATCTGCTCTTCATGGTTTTTACACATATGCAATCTTGGCTAACTTGATTTGTCAAACAAAAGCAATTACCGCTATCAATCTTAGACCACAAGACGTCTCCTAGCAGTCAACAACATGTGCTCTGGAGACTTGAACCTGCTCCCTTCTGGGATAAGAAACGACGTAGTAACAGACAAAGCTGGAGTCTGGCCAGTTGTTAACAGAGAGCCTGGAGA
The DNA here is from genome assembly GCA_036884735.1 of Huso huso. Classification (NCBI taxonomy): domain Eukaryota; kingdom Metazoa; phylum Chordata; class Actinopteri; order Acipenseriformes; family Acipenseridae; genus Huso; species Huso huso. The sequence continues at coordinate 122,029,356 of CM072663.1, read as the reverse complement.
AGTAAGAATCTGTTTCCTCCTTCAGGCCTCAATCTTTTCATAAGCTCTCTGAGTGTCTACGGACACTAACTAAGTACCACTTAGTAACCAACAATGCAGATGAAGTCAAGTACTCTCAGAAAGTCACACTCGTCTCACACTAGCACCAAGGAAAGCTACATGCACCTATGATGTACAACTATACTGAATGCTTTGTCCAATATCCAGTATTTCTTTTTATTATTATTATTATTATGTGTTTATTTAGCAGACGCCTTTATCCAAGGCGACGTAGAGAGACTAGGGTGTGTGAACGATGCATCAGCTTTATATTAAATATATTTATTCATGTATTTTATTTTTTGTTTTTGCATTTGGGACATTATCAGAAAGAGAATCATGAACGATGGAATTTAAGGATATGGCACGTATTGCACTGTACATGTTTTTTTTTTTTTTTTTTTTTTTATATAAAACCTTGTCTTTTTGTTCATGGGAATTTATGTTATAGGACATTAAGCAATACAAAAAGTAGTGGTCAGTAATTTAAGCTTGTTCAACTGAGTTGAGTCCAGAACTTGAATTGCACTGCATTTCAATGACTTTTCTTTATTACTATTATCAGAGACAGAACACAATGATAGTATAGACGTTGAGTCCAGAACTTGAATTACCCTGCATTTCAATGACTTTTCCTTATTACTATTATCAGAGACAGAACACAATGATAGTATAGACGTTGAGTCCAGAACTTGAATTGCACTGCATTTCAATGACTTTTCCTTATTACTATTATCAGAGACAGAACACAATGATAGTATAGACGTTGAGTCCAGAACTTGAATTACCCTGCATTTCAATGACTTTTCTTTATTGGAATACTGAATCACCAGAGCAAGAACACAAAGTACCAAAATGCTCCTTGAAGTCATATAAAAACGTATTAAATATCAGAAACAAATCGTCTCAATTTCAGTGAAACAAAAGTATACATTAGATAGCAGTTAAAATTCAGTCCAAGTTGCAGTGAAGCCAAACTACAGTGTAACTACATGACAAATGTTCAACAATTTTACCTCAAGTTAACTACAGTTAATTCCTCCCATGTTCCATCTGTGTCATATCATTTTTTTAAGTTTAAACCCTAAATAAACTGAAGAAAATAAACAAAGATTTAGCCTCCTTATTGCTATAAATGCATGCTGCAGTATACCACATCTTTTATAACCAGTGTTTTAAGCTTCAAGATTTTGGGTAAGAACATTTCTGGGGAAACCCAGATCTTCAAGACTGTCGCTGCTTTAAGGCACATTTCAACATATCTGTCAGGATTGTGGGCAGCTCTTAAGAAGTAGTCTCTTTAAAGAATAACACATGTTTTTGATAACCCTGTCTGTGAATGACTGGATTCCAAATGAACAGAACCCCATCTTTAGACTGGCCCCTGATAAACTATGTCATGTAAAGTCTGTCTGCATTGATTTAGCCTTTTAGGTGGCCCAAAGAAAAACGAACAACACATTCATCATTGAATGGAAAGGAGACAGAGATTGGTACAGCAATGATAACTATTACCAAGCAAGACCAATGGGTTGCAATCAGTGAAAGGGGAAGAAATGTTATGTACTGCAGCTGCAATGCTCATTTCTTATACCGCTGTTACACATTTAGAGATTTAGCTGCAAAGCATGGCCTATTTTCCAAAAGCATCATTATTTACTGATGCTGGATGTATGGCTAGCTAACACAGCAACACTGATATTACACTGCTATTGTTCAGAGAACTGCAAATACAGAATTCAATGTAAGCTAATTATGACTTCTGCAGAATATATGGATAATAAATACATTACATGTATGAACATTAAATGACATGCTTTTTCATGGTCCAATCATGAAACCAGCCGTGGAAATGTGGTATTCTTTGTATGGTTTAGGAATTTACGTTATGAATGCGAGTCCTCACTAAACTAAACATTTTAAAACCCAAACAGTTGAAAAGTGAATATGCTTTGTTAAAATAAACAATTCTGTGCAGGCAGAGTGTATGTAGTATGTGTGCATATACCGGTTAAGGAATGTTAAAGATTTGAGGACAATAATTTCATTATCTGGGTAGACACCACAGAAATACAATACAGGTCATTTGTTTTTTTTACATGTTTACCTCATATTAATGAGCGATACAGAATTACACAAAATCAAACAATGATCCTTTCTGTCTGCAAATATGCTTTTAACCACATAAACGGAGAGGCTAGACTGGGCAATTAAGTAAACTGGGGGGAGCAAAGTCCAGACTTCAACATCTCAGTCAGTCACACATGCAGCGGCAGCAGTGTGGAGAAGTGGTTAGGGCTCTGGACTCTTGACCGGAGGGTTGTGGGTTCAATCCCAGATGGGGACACTGCTGCTCTACCCTTGAGCAAGGTACTTTACCTAGATTGCTCCAGTAAAAACCCAACTGTATAAATGGGTGTGAAGGATGGCTTGCAGTGGTGAGGTGTGGTGATGTCACTGACCAGGAAGTACCAGAAAAAAACAATGGATGGGCAGGTGAAGCTGAACGCTACGGTGCTCAGCGTATTTATTAAATAATAAACAAAAGCTTTAAACAAACAACACAAAACACAACAAACAAAAAGGAGCGTTGGCCAAACAAAATAAATATCGTGCTGGTGTAAATCAGCACGCTTAGCAGTTATTTGTAAGTTTCGTTTTGTTTTCTCTCTCTCCTCGCTCTCACGCCTAATACACTCTCCCCAGCACGGACAGCTGCAGGTTCTTATACTCTGGCCGAGGGGTTAACTAGCTGTTAATTATCTTATTACCCCTCGGCCACAGTCTGCACGAGTTTAGTAAGGATGCGTGACTGTCAGCTAGTTAAATAATCAGTAGCTGATCAGCCACGCATCCTCACGAAGTTTTTAAATTATAAAAACAATAACAAATACGCTGCGCTTTGACCTGCGCCGGAAACAAAAATACAAATAATAATACAAATACATATAGGGGCGGGACACTCCGCCACAATGGGTAATTGTATGTAAAAATAATGTGATATCTTGTAACAATTGTAAGTTGCCCTGGATAAGGGCATCTGCTAAGAAATAAATAATAACATGTCTTCTGCACATGTACAATAATGAGGATATCAGTCTAATTCTACAGAATCTTTTTAGTGATACATGACTTTTCCCTGAAACAGATACTACAGCAGATTTTTTTTTTGTATTATCAGTACTGTTAAGTATGGTTTGACACAAAGCTTTAAACAAACAACACAAAACACAACAAACAAAAAGGCGCGTTGGCCAAACAAAATAAATATCGTGCTGGTGTAAACCAGCACGCTTAGCAGTTATTTGTAAGTTTCGTTTCGTTTCGTTTTCTCTCTCTCCTCGCTCTCACGCCTAATACACTCTCCCCAGGACGGACAGCTGCAGGTTCTTATACTCTGGCCGAGGGGTTAACTAGCTGTTACAATATATACATAGATATAAGGAGGCTGTGTGGTCCAGTGGTTAAAGAAAAGGGCTTGTAACCAGGAGGTTTCCGGTTCAAATCCCACCTCAGCCACTGACTCATTGTGTGACCTTGAGCAAGTCACTTAACCTCCTTGTGCTCTGTCTTTTGGGTGAGACGTAATTGTAAGTGACTCTGCAGCTGATGCATAGTTCACACACCCTAGTCTCTGTAAGTCGCCTTGGAAAAAGGCGTCTGCTAAATAAACAAATAATAATAATATATTTATTAATATACCCTAAAAAAACATTTGATATACATTTCTTATATATATATATAAGAAATGTATATCAAATGTTTTTTTTCTTTCTGTAGCTACTGTATTTTCTAAATACATTTAGTTTTTTCTGCACCTACTGCAACCACTGTTGTTATCAAATGCATTAAACAAACAAACAAGGAAAGGTAAGCAAGCAAACACGGCCAAATGAACGGTTTGACACTAAAAATAAAAGTCTGAAACAAACCACTAGGATAGCATTTGAATGTTTTACCCTGAAGGAACTTCAGCTGAACACAAGCAGACCACAGCAGCACCAGCAATGGCAGCTGAACTGTCACTGGATATTGTTTAGTTTGGGAATGCAAAATGTTTTAGCTAGGATTCCATTAAAATTCTATTAATGTACTTTATCATAATGTCAATAGATAAGATCTGTAACGATTTCAAAGGGCTATTGCTGTGATGTTCTAAAATATAACATGTTGTCGAATTTAAGAATTAGAGGTTAGATGTTGTTCATCTGCCTATTTGTATTATTTCTCTCTTTCTTTATTCTTCCAGTAATAACAGCCAGTAAGCCATGGCTGAGCTGTAGGGCATTCGAGCTGTTTGATGATTTCTACCACATGCCTTTGCAATGGGAAGGTGGGGAGTTGTGGGTCTCGGGCTGGAGAAAGCCAGCAGATTGCAGCGGTGGGAGGGAACTACGATTACAACTTTAATAAGAGGACTGTCTCCACAAGTACCACCCTGAAACTCCTCGGCATGTGTTTTTATGAAACTGCAGAAAGCAGCACCAGTAGGAAACCCTCACCACTCAACTGCTAATCTGGATGTCTGAGGGTGAAGGAATAAAAACGCCTTACTATTTAATAATCACCGTGCACTAACCACACAGACCCCAGTGTCCCCTCGACATCACTTACCCTACAATCTCTCAGGATCTATAATTAATTGCATTCATTACACTGCTAACTGCGTTTTTTAGATTTTGTCTGGAATCTGGTTCTTACAAAGAACCACATTATTGCTGAAACAGACCCCTTTCACTTATGGATGTATCGTCTCGTCCCCCCCCCCCACCCCCCCTTCCAAGGTGAAAAATCTCCATGCCAAAGCCAGATTTCCACATTGTAGATAGAAGCTTGTTAACAGAATGTAAGTCTGCTACAGGTAATTGGGTATTAGACTGTGGCTGGGTTACCAGAATATTTCCATTTGATAGGGTTATGATGTGAGAGTCCTCCAGGGACTAAACTAAGAATGCACAACTAAATTCATTTTAAGGTTCTAAAAAGGTCAAATCTAGTCACCCACTTGACAGTATGCTCAGTGTTCAGAATTTAAGACTCATTTCTAACCTCATTTCTAACCTATATTACAGCAAAGACCTGCAATAATAATAATAATACAAAGAAATCAGCAATGCCTGTTCTGTTTGTTTAATTTGAAACACACTGTCCTTCATACTAAGAGGGTCAGGAAGGCATACTTTCTAGAAGCCATTTAAATACAATTACTTCTCGTATCTGTCTTACCACACAAAAAGTGCAAACAAGAAACATTAGGAAGATAAATTCATTTTGAAATCAGCAGATTTAAGAGAGTTTATTTTGCTTTTGTTAAATGCTGAAATTTGAAATTGAATTTGATCCATGATAAAGAACGGAATGTCCGATGTATGTTATTTGTTAATACAAACAGCACATCAAACAAATCCTTATTTTACAAGCAGCTTAGTGGTCTACACACATTTAGTATTACCAGGGGCTATAGCAAAGGACCCTTTCTTTAAGCTTTTCACAAGTACAAAAAAGCATTTCGAAAGCCTTCTGGTAATTCTGTGTCACGGCTACTGTTTGGTGCAGCACATGCTTGAGTGCAACTGAATAGTTTAAAAAACAACTAATCTCAGTTCAAATTCTAGCACTCCCTGACGATACATTTTCTGCTCTTAAACCCTGTAACTAGCCCTAGGTGAATAAAACGGCACTAAATATCTCCAGCGGTATTAAATGTTCCTTTTTTTCCTTTTGTTTTACAGGCTACCATGAAGCATATGAAAATCTGTTGTTGATGCTGCTTTCAATATAAAGTTTAGTGGGGTTGAAGGTTGCCATTAATCCCCAAAGCCATGACAGTCTCTAAATCTCTGACTTTAAGGGTCAGGGCTTTAGTTCAACAGAACTGTGCCATTTGTTATATTTCTTCCAATTCTGTTCTGACAGCTCCTCTGCAGTTTGAAAGGAGCTCCCTAATCAATGGTGTAAACTAAAGAAAGGACACTGGCTCTTTGTGATGCACTCACTTTGTAAAACCTCCCTCAGCACTTTCTGAGGTATCAGAAAAATTTAACTTAGGGGAATCCTTGGGGACTCAAGGGACTCTAAGCACTTCAATCAGACTCCAAGCAGGGACTCTAAGCACTTCAATCAGACTGCAAGCAGGGACTCTAAGCACTTCAATCAGACTCCAAACAGGGACTCTAAGCACTTCAATCAGACTCCAAACAGGGACTCTAAGCACTTCAATCAGACTCCAAGCAGGGACTCTAAGCACTTCAATCAGACTCCAAGCAGAGACTCTAAGCATTTCAATCAGACCCCAAACAGGGACTCTAAGCACTTCAATCAGACTCCAAACAGGGACTCTAAGCACTTCAATCAGACTCCAAGCAGGGACTCTAAACACTTCAGACTCCAAACAGGGACTCTAAGCACTTCAATCAGACTCCAAACAGGGACTCTAAGCACTTCAATCAGACTCCAAACAGGGACTCTAAGCACTTCAATCAGACTCCAAACAGGGACTCTAAGCACTTCAATCAGACTCCAAACAGGGACTCTAAGCACTTCACAATCAGACTGCAAGCAGGGACTCTAAGCACTTCAATCAGACTCCAAACAGGGACTCTAAGCACTTCAATCAGACTCCAAACAGGGACTCTAAGCATTTCAATCAGACCCCAAACAGGGACTCTAAGCACTTCAATCAGACTCCAAACAGGGACTCTAAGCACTTCAATCAGACTCCAAGCAGGGACTCTAAACACTTCAGACTCCAAACAGGGACTCTAAGCACTTCAATCAGACTCCAAGCAGAGACTCTAAGCATTTCAATCAGACCCCAAACAGGGACTCTAAGCACTTCAATCAGACTCCAAACAGGGACTCTAAGCACTTCAATCAGACTCCAAGCAGGGACTCTAAACACTTCAGACTCCAAACAGGGACTCTAAGCACTTCAATCAGACTCCAAACAGGGACTCTAAGCACTTCAATCAGACTCCAAACAGGGACTCTAAGCACTTCAATCAGACTCCAAGCAGGGACTCTAAGCACTTCAATCAGACTGCAAGCAGGGACTCTAAGCACTTCAATCAGACTCCAAACAGGGACTCTAAGCACTTCAATCAGACTCCAAACAGGGACTCTAAGCACTTCAATCAGACTCCAAACAGGGACTCTAAGCACTTCAATCAGACTGCAAGCAGGGACTCTAAGCACTTCAATCAGACTCCAAACAGGGACTCTAAGCACTTCAATCAGACTCCAAACAGGGACTCTAAGCACTTCAATCAGACTCCAAACAGGGACTCTAAGCACTTCAATCAGACTCCAAGCAGGGTCTCTAAGCACTTCAATCAGACTCCAAGCTGAACTTAAATCAGCAGAACTACTAATTTCTTGGAGTTCTTAAACAGAGAAACGTTAATGTCTATACAAGTTTAGGCCACCTGATTTTGAATCTTGTTTCTCATAACCAACTTGTCTAGGGGACAGATTTCAGCAGTGTTCTACTGTCTAGCAATCAGCTCAAGCACCTTGTCATTGTGTCCCACTCCTGACCGCTCACACTGCATGTGAATGACCACCACCCTCAGTGCAGCACAATCAGATTGTACAGAAAGCTACAGTAGCCACTGGGTTCCAGCGAGACACTAGATTAGCATGACATTTCCCTTCACTGATAACCTCAATAGTTTTTTGATATATGAATATCCCTAGATAGAACATCAAAACCAGTCCCTAGATACATTTTCTAAATAAACTTAACATACAAATTGATCACAATGATGCAACATTTGTTTAATTACAATTTTTTTTTTTAACATTATTGATACAAATGTGCTGGTTTAACATGCATGTGAGTAATAGTACTATAGTGTAGTTTAACAAATAACAAAAGCCCATGGGGCTACTATTTTTTTGCTACTAGTATATTGGTAGTATACATTACTTTTCCATATGGGATGGCTTTGCAATTTCAGTTCACTCTATGGAATAAACTCTAGCTTTTAGAAATGTATGAATTACTCCTATCAGCTTAGCTAATGAGTTACACTCAGGCATTTACTAATCAGAGCCAGCTGCCTGGTAGTGTGCGACGGTCCGCTTCCAAAATCTACTGGACAGACAATGCAGCAGATTGCATGGTGTTAACTGTCTCTGTGTGCAGCAGCAGCAGCCCGGTCTGGGGAGATAAAGAAACGCTGGAATGTCTGCTCCCTCTCATTAGGACTGGGAAGGATAACCTCAACCTGAAATCATAAAACTAAACAGTAGCATCACCCCTAAACTATTTGAAAAGAATTCACCCAAGACCACAGAGAGACCTGGTCTCAGGGCGACACTGAAACGGAGGAGGTCACTCCGAAGCGTGTGAAAGCAGAAGTAAGAGAGCTGTGGGGGGAGGTCATTTTGGTTGGCTCTTTCTCAAAAGAAAAAGAAATATAGATTTGTTGTTTGCTTATCCTATATAATCGTCTGAGTGACTGATGTACAAGCGAAAAACCTGAAACAAAAACAAGCCCATTTGAATTGTTTTTAAAAAGGTAATTGACTAATATTATGATCCGCTCATGTCTTTAATATCTGTATTGCTTCCACTTTATGTTATCAGTTTTACTTTGGTCTTGTGCAGACTGGATAGGTCAAACTGAACCGGGATTATTTACAGCACCCTGTCAGAAACTGTTATTACTGATGATGCTTGTTTACATTATCAAGCAAGTTGGTTCAAAGCCAGGTATGAGGAATAGGAAATTGAATTTCAGTATGGGTAAAACATCATACATGTTTCTCACTGTAAAGGTCAGAGAAAGTACAATAATATACTGTATAACAGGACGCACTACTGCAGATTCCAAAAGTAATACTATTAATAATAATACTAACACAATACATTAAATCAATCAATCCATCTTAATTTTATATAGTGCCTTTCATAGTGGACCAGCATCACAAAGCGCTTTACAAGATGCAGTAACAACAACAAAATCCATAATACTTTAAATACAGAGAAATGCATGATACACACTATAAAAAAATGCATAATACATTAAATAAATCTTAAACTCTGCACAATCACCTACTGTACCATAATGAGGCTCATGTTATTGCCATTGTATTTAAATATTGTTTTGCATTTTAACCTTGTATTGCCCTGCAACACTTGTAAGTTACCTTGGATAAAGGCATCTGCTAAAATAAATAATAATAATAATAATAATAATAATAATAATAATAATGAAACTGCGTACTCTGCTTGATTTTAGTTATTTGATGTTATTTACTCAAACGTGTCTCACCATTTCTAAAGACTCTGAATGAGTCTGTCTCGAAGTTTAATTCATTGTTCACTTGACCTGGACAATTGTAAATCATCTGTAGTTAATCTGACTACTGGGAAGAAAGTATTTTTCTTTCTGAAAACGAATCCTGCGAAAAAGAGATTTCAGCTGCTGAACAATATACTTCAATTTATGGCATGTAATATACTGTTTTACAAAGGGCTATTGAAAACCGAAACAGAAGCGATATAGAGCAGAAAGCTTGATGTTGGTGGTAAAACGACAGCAAAGTTACATTAGAGCAAAGTGGCACCTCATGCAGAAAACCATATGAATCCTGTCTGGAGGCTTTCAATCAGCAGGGTGACGGGTTTATGGAGCTGCGCAGGGGTTAAAAGGGGTCACACGCGATCTGCTTAGAGACAGGACTGTTCAGCATTGGCCCCGCACAGGCTCAAACAGACTGACATGGCATGAGACCCTCAAAGAAACAGTGCAGTGGATCCACATACATGGCACAATCTGTTTGTTCAGTTGGGATACCCTGAGGGCCAGCTCCTGGCACGTCATGTTGGAATGCTGTTTCGAATTCTTGATTGCATTAAGTAGATACATGTCTCCTCCTGCAGACACTGTACAAAGCAAGTAAGACCAGTATGGTAGCCCAATGAAATGTATACCTCAAATACCTCTGCCTGCTGTATACACATATTCTTCAGGTTCTCTCTGAGAGCCATAGTCATTCCTACTGCATGTCATCATTGTTTTTTGTATGGGTTCATGGTAAAGACATGCTTTACGTATTTATTATTACAAACAACAGATGTCCTATTCACAAAGCTGTTTTAAGAAATGTATATTTTTTTGGTTTGTTTTTTACATCAATCATTGTCCAATCATTTAAGCCTTTACAATGAAATTCCCTCACAAGAACTAAAGGTCAGTGTGGTCCTCAGATGCACAGCCAAGACAATTATCTCTTTACACCCAGAAGTTTGACAGCAGATGTTTACAGGCTACCAGCCCCTGGAGGACAAAGCTCAGCCCTGCAGGTGTGCGCTTCAGCTCATTAGGCATCTGGCCAGCAGAGGCCGCTGTAGCGTGATGAGGTGACTCACTATGCGCTCCCAGGACTGTATGACTCACCCAGCACCAGTAGGGGGTGCTGTAGCGTGATGAGATGACTCACTATGCGCTCCCCTGACTGCATGACTCACCCAGTACCAGCAGGGGCCGCTGTAGCGTGATAACAGTATTAAAATAGGTCAAATGAAGACTGAACAGAATGCATTGTACAGATTATTATTTTATTTTATTATTATTTTATTTCTTAGCAGATGCCTTGCATGCATATTAACAATGTTGCAGGATTCTCGCAGTGTATAATGCTAGAGATTTCGCTAAGAAGACGCAACAAATATTTAAATTAGTATATTGCGGCTCTCTTCATTAACATATTTTCTCTTAGTACATACAACAAAATGTATACTTTGCGAATTGTCGACTGGCCCATCTTAGTACATCTACCCCTATGTGTGTCTTGTGCGGTATCCAATCCAGCCAGTATAACCACATTGTTTTGAAGTGAATATTTCCAAAAGCTAATTTGAAAGGGGATATATATATATCAGGAAGTCAAAAATGACTTTTAGCAAAATACTTACATGTTAAAGTGTTTAGTGCAGTAGTCTGTTCGTGTTAACAACAATTAAAGCTTGTTGCTGGGCACTCGTTGTATGATATTGTAGCGATCTCGGTTAACGCAGGCAAGGGCATCACACAGGGCGAGGCAATCCACACACAGGCGGAGGGCGGGCGTGAACCCAGGACCTCTTGCACTAAAGCATAGCGCTGATACCGCTGCACAAAACAGCCTGCCTGTGTTAACTGAGATCGCTACAATATGAACACACTCACTAGGTCTGAAGTAGGGAATCCAATTGCGGAAACGTTTCCCAATCCCAGGATTTAGGGATTGATTTTTTTTTTATCCCGCGATTCCATTTTTGTAATAATAACAACATTGTGCTTTTGCTTTTATTAATAATTACCGGTGTGGAGACATAGGTATTGCATTCACAAGACAAAGGAGTCCAGCACAGAACAAGTCTAAAGTAGGGCAGCCCAGCTGCCTGCTCAACTCATTAATACTGTTATTTAAAAACACAAGCGTAGATAAAACACTGAACTGATTAAACTACTAACACTGAACATTTAATCTCCAGAAAGTAAACACTACTAGTAAATACTACACATTTTTAAAAGAAGCAATCAATCATACAATGACAATCTCTGAGGGTTTTTTCTTTAGCCCACAGACTGCACTCCCCACCGCCCTGCTATTTAAAATTGTGTGTGCTCACCGCTCAACGCACTGTCAGCAGCCGACTGGATGTTTACGAGAGTTAACCTTGCCCAACAGAAAGCAAACGTACTCCAGTACGGCTGTGGTTTTATTGGAAAGGAGACTGAACACTGCTGATTCGAATTGCTAAGTCGGCACTACAGCGTGGTAAGAAAAATGTGTTTTCCGCCATTACAGCACTTTCTTCCCTTACCCCCCACCCCCGACGAGAGCTTGTGCACCCCAGTTAGAAAGCTGATGATCTAGAGTAAAACATAATTCAGACTTCACTCTTGTTTTCCCAGCACCGGTGCATTTCCTAGTACAGTTGTAGACGTACATATATTACAAACCAGGCTATGATGAAAAACACTGCTTTTGCTTAAGGCTGTTTTTTTAAATCAATGTCACTTCGTGGCAGATATAATAAATGAATAAATAAAAAATGTGGCCAGCTAATGAGCTACTCTAGCCAGAAAGTGAGCTAGTCAACACATCACTTCTCCAGATTAAGGAACGGCTGACAGAAGGCCAGCTTGACATTATCCCTGATAGCATGTAAGGCTCTTTTCAGAACAATTACAGCAACATGTGAATTAAAAACAAATCTAGTTCAGCAATAGGCATTCAGCATTTGAATTTTACCGGAATAGTGTTTTTAAGCAGCTAGAACAGGGCATTCATATTAACTCATACTGAAGACAATGCAGTAGTAATATACTGAATAGGTAATATCCATTTATTTTTTTATTTTTTTATTTATTACATTTATATAGCGCTTTTCATACTGAAGCATCACAAAGCACTGCACATAACATAAAACACAACACATTAAAATAAAAGTGCCCAGACATATTATCTGCCACAAATAACTGATTAAAAAGTTTAAAAAGTAGCATTAAAACCCACTAAGATAAAAATGCCATTTATAAAAGTATGTTTTCAGTCTCAACTTAAATATTATAACTGTCCCAAGCTTCCCTGACGACAGAGCATTCCATAGTTTAGGAGCTCTAAAAGAAAAAGCCCTACTGCCCGTGTTAGTTTTATTGACCCTAGGAATAACCAGCTGTGATCTAAGAGTGCGATTTGGAAGATACACAGTCAGTAGCTCCTGCAAATAGCAAGGTGCTAATCCATTCAGGGCTTTATAGGTTAATAGTAAAATCTTAAAATCAATTATATGTCGTATAGGGAGTCAGTGTAAGGAGGCTAGAACAGGGGTAATATGTTCATATTTTCTAGTTTTAGTCAGAATTCTAGTGGCGGTATTCTGAACAAGCTGCCGGCGGGACACCACACATTTTGGGATACCAGAGAGGAGTGCATTACAGCAATCTATTCTTGATGAAACAAAGGCATGCATTAGTCTCTCAGCATCGGATAAGGAAATAATTGGTCTAAGTTTGGCTATATTTCTCAAATAATAAAAAGATAATTTAGTAATTTCCCTAATATGAGTCTTAAATGATAGATCAAGATCAACGTTGACCCCCACACTTTTCATTTCAAAATTTCAAAAGTTTTGATGAGAGACTGCTAGAGTCCCTTTTCACAAGTCCACTCTGTGTCTTTCTCATTGTGCCTATAGTAAGAGTACCTTGCACAAGTCCACTGTGTCTTTCTCATTGTGCCTACAGTAAGAGTACCTTGCACAAGTCCACTCTGTGTCTTTCTCATTGTGCCTACAGTGAGTCCCTTTTCAAAAGTCCACTCTGTGTCTTTCTCATTGTGCCTACAGTGAGTCCCTTGCACAAGTCCAACCTGTGTCTTTCTCATTGTGCCTACAATGAGTCCCTTGCACAAGTCCACTCTGCGTCTTTCTCAATGTGCCTACAGTAAGAGTCTCTTTTCACAAGTCCACTTCCCATGGCAAACAACAAGTAAACAATTTAGGAGTGACTTGCCTCTTAGCAAGGATGCTGGTGTACATACTGATAACTTGTTCTTGGGGAAAATAACATTTTGTGAGGCAGCTGTGTTTGGAGAAGGAAATGCCTTTTAAACAAGAAGTTTTATAAATGTCTCCAATTTCTAAAAGTGTCTCTTCCAGCCACTCATCATCACTCCCTGTCAGAATCCATCACATGCTGTATGAGAGGTGTACTGCAGAGGGGTTTAAGCAATTCACACAGAAACAGCTGTTAAGCACATTAAAAGCCACAGCTTTCTGACTTCCTAATAAACTGTCTACATACTTACTGTACACAGCCATAATGTGGGAAGCATCCCAACCTTTCAGTAATGAAATGTGTTTCGTTGTTACCCCTGGGGCTGTCCATATGGAGATTAAAAACCCATTGTCAAGTTAACAAAAACATCTATCTTTTTTATGAAAGAGGTGTGCCTCTGGCTTACTGTAGGTCTACTGCCTTAAGTGCCTGAAAAACTCTGGAATGTTACATAGATTGCATTTTCCAATGTAATGTACGTACATTAAGTACCGAAATAGTAACATAGTAAAAAAACAAATTAACAATGTATGTAAAACACAAATGTAGCTGGCGGTTGTAGAAAAAGAAACCTTTACTAACATTTTTTTTAAAAGATAACTTTAAAAAATACAGTCAAACCTGCTCATGCGACCACTTTTATTTAGCAACCACCTGGTCTAAGTGACCACTTTAAATTCCTACCAATGATATCTGTGCTTTTGTTTAACTGTATTAAGCGACCACCTGTCTAACGCGACCAGCGACCACAATTCTCTTACCCAGCAACGGGATCAAACCTGTATTAAGCACCCTTACACAGGGCTATTGTTATAAGAAAAATATGGTTTTAAATGGTACGTCCTAAATTCAAAGGAATACGGTAACCATTTTAGCTGTCTTTTATCCGTAATCAATAAAACAACAGCGCTCTCTTGTAAAGGAAGAGAGAAAACGTGGAGAAACAAAAGGTCCTCCCTAGATGACAGGATTAAAGTTCCCTTTCAAGTCGAAAATAACCATCAAGGTATGGGACATTGCCGTCAGGCAGTAGGGATTGGCTGAGCTTTATGTCAAAGCTGCCGATAGGCCTCCTGCAAGCCTGCCGTGTAAGCCCGCCCCTTGGGAGCTTACTATACGCAGGCGCGGAGAGTCACTTCCTCTTTGCCTTCAGCATCGGTAGCGGTAGGACTTAGAGCTATTTAACTGACTGTACTCACTAAGCTTAGGCTTGAGAAGCTGGTTTTTCCCCTTCTCCGAGTTTATTTCAGTTATTATTGTTATTATTGTGTATTGTATTATTTAGAATATATTTTGTGTTTACATTATATATTCCTTTTCGCTTTGCTTCGGCATTGCGTTCTTCGTGGTCTCCCGTCTTTCCTCTGTTCTTTTATTATTATACTGTGTGGGTTTTTTATATATATATTCTATATATATTGTATTATTGTGTAATTATATATTTTTATATATTACATTGTGTGTCGGACGCGTGTTGCGTTGGCCTTGGCCACGCCGCGAATTGCATCCTCGGTCTAGCTTAGGCTATACCGTGTGTGTGTGTGCTGGTAGCTTAGGCTATACCGTGTGTGTGTGGCGGGTAGTCTGCTCTGCAGTCCCCCCGCCTGCGCTGCCCCCGCCACGTGGTATTGCACTACACTCCCTTTCCCTTTGCAGCGTCCACAAAAAAAAAAAAAAAAAAAAAAAAAAAAGTTTTTCCCTTCACTATACAGAGGAAGACAACCACCAACGTAAAATCCCCAGCACCTTCAGGTAGGTATTGCACAGCACCAGACACTGTACCAGCACTTTGGCCTCCCGCTTGGGTCAGCTGACGCCAGGCGCCTGTGCAAATGCTCCATCGCTTGTACTGGCAGCGCCAATGGCCCGGGGCGCTTTGTCAGCGCCAGGCGCTTTTGCAGCTAGCCATGGCGCTTTTGTGCCGCTTCATAGAGTTAAGGTGTTTGCACTTAGGCTCAGTGCTCGACGCCGACGCTTCAGCGCTGGTGCTTCGACGCCGGTGGCATCGCTTCATCTCACGCTGGTGTTCGACGCTGGTGCTCGACGCAGTGCCGGTGATCGCGACCTCGACGACTCTCGGTGTTCGACGCTGGTGCTCGACGCCGACGGGCTTCGGCGCTGACGCCGGGTGTTCGGCGCTTGCTGTTTACGCACGCTTCGACGCTGACGACGATCGACGACGCTCGGCGCCGACGCTCGACGCTCGTGCATCGCACTGACGCATTCGGTGCTCGACGCCGGTGTTCGGCGCTTACGCCGACGCCGACGCCGACGCCGACGCCGACGCTTCGGGCGCTGACGCTTCGGCGCTGACGCTGGTGTTCGACGCTTCGGCGTTCGACGCCCTTTAACGCGCGCAAATGGACGTCGACGCACGCATCGCCGGTGCTTGACGCTTCGGCGCTTGGTGCTCGACGCACGCACCGACGCTCGGCGCCTGACGCGGGCGGCGTTCGCCGACGCGACATCAGGTGCTTGACGCTTGCGCCCAGCGCTGGGCGCCGACGACACGCACTCCTTTTTTGCCTTTGACGCCATTATGTCTGGGTTCCACTGCAGTGACCTGTCAGGCCAAGTTGCCTGCCAGCGACCTCATGAGGACTGTGTCGCATGTTTAGGGCCGGACCATGCAGCATCTGCCCTGGCAGACAGGGCATACTGCCAGCTATGTGCGGGGTTTCAAACACGCACCCCACGCCAGAGAGCTAGGAAGGCAGTGGGGAGGTCGTTCCCCATCTTCGGCTCGTCCCACACCGCCTCGCCCCACCATCGCTCATCGTGTCGCTGCCGGGCGACGCTCAGCCTATGAGCCCATCTTCCCAGCTTACAGCTGGTCAGAGGTCTCCACCAGGCGTGTTCGGAACGCCCCGCAGCCCCTCCTCTCGCTGGGGCTCGCCCCGTCGAGAGTCGCGATCCAGATCTCGATCGCCTGCGCCGAGAAGACACTCCCCTCCCCCCTCGAAGGGGTAGACGGCATCAAGACACATCTGGGGTGGCTGAGCTCACCTCCAAGATGTCGCAGTTCATGGAGCTCATGATGGGACAACAATCCCTCCTCATGACTCTAGCGAACGTGGCGCCTCGGGCCCCAGAAATGGTTACCGGACCCAGCGCTAGTCAGCCGATGGCTCCTCCACCAGTTCCCCAGGAAGTAGAGTGGGACGCCGATGCTGTCTCAAGGGACGCATCTGATGCAGACCCGCTCTTTGAAGATACAGAGCCTGAGGTGGCATCCCAGCACTCTGGGCAGGACGACCCTGAAGTGCTGGATACTAATGACCCTATCTGGTCAGTGGTGGAGAGGGCAGCCCGCCATCTAGGCGTGGACTGGCCCGCATCAGAGCCAACACGTCGCTCTCTGTTTGAATTGCCATCGGCTCCGCCCATTCAGTCCAGGATGCTCCGGCATTCCCGGATTTTATTAAGGAGGTGCAGTCCACCTGGGAGCACGGCCTCCGCCCCTGCGACTTCTCGCAAGGCTTCGGCCTTCACCATGCACGGGCGAAGGGCTGGGCTGGCGTTTGTTTCCGCCAGTGGGCGCCCGCTGCTCGTAAAAAGACGCCGACACTTTCGGGGCTGGCTAAGGACCCTTCCTGCCCTAACAGGCAGTGTAGGATTACGGAGGCCCACCTAAAAAAGGGTTATGCGCGGCTACAGAGGCAGTTAGACTGTCCAACGCGCCAGCCTCTTGACAGTCTACCAGGCGGGCGCTGATTCGCGACCTGCCTGAGTCCCCACCCGTCGGGCTCAGGACCGAGCTGGGTGCAGTTGCACAGCTGTTGGTCAGGTTGGCTCAGCTAAATGCGCGAGCACAGGGCAGGAGCATTGCTTCTTTAGTAGTAGCAAGAAGGCAACCATGGCTCACAGGCCAGGGTACAGGAGCCTGATAAGGCCCCTGTTGTTAGATGCTCCTATATCCCCGGGCACACGCTTGGCCCAGCGGTGGAGGAGATGCTGCAACGCCTCCGTCAAAACGCGTGAGGCGTCGCAGCAGTTGGCTAAGATGTGGCCAAGCAAGCCTTTCCAGCCAAGGCGGCCGCAGGAGCGCCAATGGCGCAGGGCGCCGCCGCAGCAGCAGGCGCACCCACAGGGCAGTAAAACCGCCCCTCGGGGTTGCAGCACGCAGCCAACCAGCATTTGCGAGACCGCAGCGGAGGGTGGCGCCCAGAGGAGGTAGCAGACCACGCCCTCGTGGCTCTGGTCAGGCCCCTCGTGAGCGAGCGCAGCCTAAGCAGCCCTGAGAAACCCGCAGCCGTTAACCCACCCCTACACTGTTCCACAGCTCCTGTTCTGGCAACAATGCACCAACGACATCTGGGTGCGCAAAACTATAATCACCGGGTACACCCTTCAATTCCGGTTAAAACCCCCCCCTTCAGGGAGTGGTGGTAACTGCAGTGAAGGACCTCGGTTCAGTCCTCAGCTCTAAATGCAGAAATACAGGCATTGCTCAAGAAGCGTGCCATTCATTTATAGACCCTGCTCTGACCGACCAGGGTTCTACTCCAAATACTTCCTTGTGCCAAAGAAGGACGGCGGGCTCCGCCCTATTCTAGACCCTCGTGTACTGAACAAATACCTACGGGTGTTGTCGTTCAAGATGCTTACGCACAGGCACATTGTCCAGTCTGTCCGGCAGGGCGACTGGTTTACCACCGTGACCTCACAGATGCGTGCTTTCACGCTCCCATCTGTCCGGGTCACAGGAAGTACCTCGTTTACATTTCAGAGCAGGGTCTACGAAGTTTTGTGTCCTGCCATTCGGCCTGTCTCTAGCTCCTCGAACCTTTTCAAGTGTATGGACGCCATTCTAGCCCCCTTGCGGGTTCAAGGCGTTCGACTGCTGAACTATCTGGACGACTGGCTGCCTGCGCGCGCAGTCAAAGGAGCAGTTGGCACAGCACACAGTGATGGTTACAGACCATCTTCAGCGGCTAGGTCTGAAGGTCAATCCAGACAAGAGCCGCCTCGTGCCAGCCAACAGACCGAGTTTTTTTGGTCTGCACCTGGACTCAGTGTCCATGGAAGCGACCCTATCGACACAAAGAGTTGCCTCATTAGAGCGGTGTCTCTCCCTATTCAGGTTGAGAGAAACAGTCAGCATGGAGCTCTGTCAGCGCATGCTGGGGTTGATGGCTGCCGCCTCGCAAGCCCTTCCTTTGGGCTTACTACACCAGAGACCTCTGCAGGCCTGGTTCAATGCCTTCGTTGCACCCGCGGAGAGACAAGCACCGCAGGTTGAGGGTATCCCGAACCTGCTGGGAAGCATTACGCTGGTGGAGAGTTCAGTCGAACATCCGCCAGGGCGCGGCGCTGGGTCCCATCTTCCGAAGGGAAGTTATCACAACCGACGCTTCCAACCAAGGTTGGGAGCAGTCTGAAACGGGACAGGGACCCGTGGAGTGTGGTCAGGACCCTGGAGGTCAGCCCACATCAACGCTCTGGAACTCAGAGCAGTGGACCTCGCCCTTCGGCACTTCTTGCCAGTGCTTCTAGACAAGCACGTGTTAGTGCGGTCGGACAACACCACAGTAGTGGCGTATATCAATCGCCAGGGCGGATTGCGGTCCCCAGGTCTTCACCGGATGGTAACGCGGCTGTTGCTCTGGGCTCAACCGCCACAGCCTCTCTGCGTGCAGTTCATCTGCCGGGCAGGGTCAATTACGCAGCGGATCTCCTGTCCAGAGGAGGTCCTCTTGCGGGCGAATGGCGTTTCACCCTCGGGTGGTAGAGCGCATTTGGGACTGGTTCGCACAGCGCAAGTCGATCTCTTTCGGCCACAGAGACCACGACTGCCCCTATGGTTCTCGGTGAAGGACCTCGACAGCCCCTAGGAGTCGATGCACTGGCTCACGAATGGCCGCCAGGGCCCTGCACGCATTTCCACCGATTTTCGATGCTCCCCGCCTTCTTGGAGAAGGTCAGGGTAGAGCAAGCGACAGTGATTCTGATCGCCTCCTCGGGTGGCCTCGGAGGATTTGGTTCCCGAGTCTGGTGCAGTTGTTGCACGGTCGCCGAGGGAGCTCCCTCTGAAAGCGGACCTGTTGTCCCAAGCCCAAGGAGGGCTATGGCATCCGACCCCAAGCTCATGCAGCTATGGGCTTGGCCCCTGAGCTGGAGCGCCTGTCAGCCTTAGGGCTTTCGACGGCGGTTATATCGACCATTCAAAGTCGAGGGCGCCCACCACTCGGTCGCAATATACGAGGCAAGTGGCAATTATTTCAGAGTTGGTGTCTGGCTGAGGGCCATGACCGGTCTCCTGCCCTATGGCAGTGATATTACAGTTTCTGCAGAAGCTGTTAGACGAGGGTAAGTCTCCCTCTACACTTAAAGTGTATTTGGCCGCTATTTCGGGCTTGCCACGTGACGCATTGACGGGTTATCACCTGGTTGCCATTTTTGGCATCTCAGTTTCTGAAAGGCGCAAGACGCTTTCCTCCAAGAACGACCAGTTTACCGTCGTGGAGCCTTGATGTGGTGCTGGAAGCCCTTGCCAAGGCGCCGTTGAGCCTCTCCACAGCGTGGATATGAAGCTCATATCTATTAAGACTGCGTTTTTGCTGGCTGTGGTATCAGCAAAACGCTGTGAGCGAGTTACATGCACTGTCAGTGCATCCTTCTTGTACTCGCTTTTGCAGGAGACGGTTCTAAGGTCTCCATGCGCCCTAATCCGCCTTTTTACCAAAGGTTATATCCCCTGTTCCACATGAACCAGTCAGTCGAGTTGATGGCGCCCATCCTCCTCCTTTTTCTTCCCCAGAGGAAGAGCGGTTACACATGCTCTGCCCTGTGAGGGCATTGAGGTGTTATATTGACCGCACAAGGACTGTGAGGCAGACAGAACAGTTGTTCATATGCCATGGTTCTAGATCTATGGGTCAGCCGCTGTCTAAACAGCGCCTTTCCCACTGGATAGTGGATGCTATTAAATTAGCAGTAATGAAGGCCTTCCTCCACCAGGGCAGTTGAAGGCGCATTCTACCAGGGGTATGGCGACATCCTGGGCCCTCTTTAACAAAACATCTGATATTTTTTATGAAGCCAGTTGGGCTCTGCCGCATACTTTCATGAGGTTTACAGGCTAAATGTGCTGGAATCCTCTGCTCCGTCATTTGGAGCATCTGTTTTGCACTCTATGACGCCTCAGGTTGCGGACGCCTAGAGTAGGTACAATAGGTGACTATTCCACCTTGGGACAGGTGTCAAACACAAATAGACGCTGAGGTTGTAGCTCCGCATATGCCTAGATGTACTTTTTTTAAAAGATAACTTATGAAATAAGTCTGTCCTACTGCCGAGAATCCTCCCTCTTTTATTTAGTACACTGTTCCCATACCTTGATGGTTTAAATTCTTGAAAGGGGAATGATATCTGCGGATGCAACCCGTTTCCCTGAAAGAAAAAATAACCATCGCCGCCAGGTCGCTCTGGAGGCCTTCACGGCCTGAAGGGCAAAGAGGTATCTCCGCACCCTTACGATAGTAAGCTCCCAAAGGGCGGGCTTGGTTTTAGCTTGCGCGAGGCCTCATCGGCAGCTTTGACATAAAGCTCAGCCAATCCCTACTGCCTGACGGCAATGTCCCATACCTTGATGGTTATTTTCTCTTTCAGGGAACCGGGGTTGCATCCGCAACCTATCGTTATTAAACTTGTAAAGACAGTAAGTGCCAGAAAACTGCTGAAAAATTCGGCACTAGAAAGACGCAGATACAGCATTTTGAAACGGAAAGAACTAGGGCTTGACGTTTTAGGTTTTTATTTTTGTTCACGTGACAGTGTTTTGAGCCGATTCAATATCGTAATTAAACTGTTAATTACTAAACAAAGTCGCTTCTTTTTACCTTGATGTCCTGATTGACTTGCTGATTCTGCTTCACCTTCTTCATTATTCAAACACAAGAGCAAGCAATGACATTAATCACCTCCCCCAGATGCTACTTTAACTTGCATTTCGTTCTTGCACTTGCCAGGGAACTAGATAGCTTCCAATGTGTCCGTTTCGTGTTGTGTTGTTCTTTCCCGCTAATTTATCAGAATGTTCTCACGGGTCAGATCTGTGTTTCTGTCTGGATAAAACTGGTAATCAGTGATAATAATTAGTGTTTGTGCCTTCAGTACTGGGGAAACTAATAATAATTTGTTCATTTAGGAAATACGTTTTTCTCCCCCTCACTTTATGATACAGTCGGGAGTTCATCGAAACTGTCCGTGTTCCATTCCACACACACAGCGTCGGCGGTCAGAGAAACGAACACGTGAAACAGAGAATGCAGTGGCACTTCACAGTATTACCCTGTTAGCTGGGTTGTATTGTTGCTCACCAGCGGAAAAAAATTTAAAAAACTTTCATAAATAAAGGGGGAAAGAGGTGCCATGGCTCAGCTCTGGAGAGCCCTGGCACAAATTAAGCACTAGTTAAATAATAAAATGTAAGCCTCCGATGAAGGCGTCTACCAAATGGATAAAACATAATAAAGACTACAATGTATTTGTTATGACACCTCCTATTTTAAACTCTCAATGCTTTTTTGTTTATTGAAGATCGTTGTTATTGGGTGAGAAGATAATGTTGAGAAGATAATGTTTTGCCAAATAGAATAAAATACAAATGCATACTGTTACATGTATGCGTGTTATATATTCCATATTTAAGCACATACATTAAACACTTTCTGCTATTTGTTTACTGTATATCGCTGCCAAAGGACGTTTGAGATTTTTTAAATTAACAGCGCGCTGGTCCACACGGTTGTTCTTCAACTGCTACAGAATGTTTGATACCTTCTTCACAACGCGAAGTAATTTACTGACAGGTGGGTAAAAGCTATTATTAATCATTTGTGTTGATTTAAGAAACCCCTGAAATAAGGATGTATCAGACAGCAGTTGAACATCCACGAGTAAAATAAAAAGTTACTGAACTTTTGTTAATGAAATGGGTCAATAACAATATATTTTTTTAGAAAGTATAAGACATGGCTGATGACGATAATCAATCAGCCTGAATTGAGAACATAAATAAATTAATACTACTCGCAGCGGTAAAAAAAAAAAAAAAAAAAAAATTTTTTTTAAAAAACACATTACAATACAGTATATTATTAATAGTGACAATACAACTGTAGTAATATTCGTATTGCAATTGTTTATGTGTAAAACTCGTCAAGACAGTACAGTAAAGTACAACTATACAGAATTCTATATTACATTTCGAGTAAACTTTTGGGCAATTCAATTCAGAAATGCATGTAACCTGTTATTGTTATTGTTTCATTTTTAATAAATACTCTTAGTATATCACAGATTATTATATACATTTTCAGATATTCAAATCACTGTACAGAATTCTATTTATTACATTTCAGAAACCTTTTTTTCCTTTGGTGGTTGGTCCAAATATCTCCTATCTAATTCAGGTAAGAACTGACAAGACTTGAAAGATGGGCCTGACAGATAGAAGAGAGAAGAAGCAACGGCAAATCCAATATTGCATCAAGATCCTTCAAGAAGCTGCTTGATGAGATTCTGGGATCAATAAGCTACTAACAACCAAACGAGCAAGATGGGCTGAATGGCCTCCTCTCGTTTGTAAACTTTCTTATGTTCTAAGACCTAAAATTGCACACAACACATCCTTCTGCCTAAAAACCTGCAGGATTCTTACATGATCTTTCTAGAGAGAGTGGACAGAGCCACACAACATGAAGAATAACTGCTCCCCGGCAGTACTGTTAAAATAATGTCACCAGCTCTTCAGCCTCAGGTACAACCCTTGCTTTCCCCACCTTTCCAGCCTCAGATAGAGCCATTGCTGTCCCCACCTCTCCAACCTCAGGTACAGTCCTTGCTGTCGCCATATCTGCAGCCTCTCTGGCAGCCGTTGCTGTCCCGACCTCTCCAGCCTCACGTACAGCCGTTGCTGTCCCCACCTCTCCAGCCTCACGTACAGCCATTGCTTTCCCCACCTCTCCAGCCTCACGTACAGCCGTTGCTGCTTCCACCTCTTCAGCCTCCAAGGCAGCGGTTGCTGTCCCCACCTCTCCAGCCTCAGGTACAGCCATTGCTTTCCCCACCTCTCCAGCCTTGGTACAGCCATTGCTTCTTCCACGTCCTCAGCCTCAGGTACAGTCCTTGCTGTCCCCACCTCTGTAGCCTCCAGGGCAGCCATTGCTGTCCCCACCTCTCCAGCCTCAGTTACAGTCCTTGCTATCCCCACCTCTCCAGCCTCAGGTACAGTCCTTGCTATCCCCACCTCTCCAGCCTCAGGTACAGTCCTTGCTGTCCCCACCTCTCCAGCCTCACGTACAGCCGTTGCTTTCCCCACCTCTCCAGCCTCACGTACAGCCGTTGCTGCTTCCACCTCTTCAGCCTCCAAGGCAGCCATTGCTGTCTCCACCTCTCCAGCCTCAGTTACAGTCCTTGCTATCCCCACCTCTCCAGCCTCAGGTACAGTCCTTGCTGTCCCCACCTCTCCAGCCACCAGGGCAGCCATTGCTGGGGACTCCAGGGACAGTCTTTGCTTTCCCCCCTCCTCTAGCCTCAGGGGCAGGGATTAACAACATTTGATTTTGCCTCAATAAACCTGGCTTTTAAAAAAAATCTTTACATACTTCTTGTTGGTTGTTTGATTTTCCAAGATACCTTCTGCAAAACTATGGAAATTCAATGGCAAAAACTTTGCTAAAGTAACGTTAAGGTTTGTTTGCAAATGTCCAAAAGGTTAGGAAATTGCAAGTTAAGGTAGCCATGCAACCTTAACTCTGCACCCTTATGTGTATGTTTCCTGTCACACTCGACATCACATATGACATAATCAATGACATGGGCAATGACATCACTAAGCACATGACAAATTCTCCCCGAAGACTGGCCATATGGAAGTCATTGTGATTGGTAACATGTTCAGTAACTGCATTCCCACAATCTTTGCTGTCAAGCTCGATATTTCACCAGTGTTCTAAATAAAACCAATTAACTCAGAATACAGTAGAGCTAATTAATTAGTTGGGACCTTCCACAAGCCATATTTCTCCAAACTCTAATACTGGAATCCACAACATTGGCTTTTTTGTATGAACTACACTGTTTCACATGGCAAAAGGAGTCACTGCATTTTCTACAGTATTATTATTCATTTTATTTTTGCACTGTTACCCATTCTTCTTTCAAACTTTACAGTTCAGTAAGAATTCTTGCTAACATAATCTTATGGCTGGAAGCCAATTATGACATTGAAATGTTTAGGTACAATTGCAGATTTCTGCAGTTCAATGAAGTACATAAAGCAGAAGTGGGTTGTAATGTGTGGATTTTATGCTTCCAAGAAACATAAAACACCGCTTTGTGTACCACAGTATACATGGAGCAGCAGTATACCATACAGTATACATGGAGCAGCAGTATACCACACAGTATACATGGAGCAGCAGTATACCATACAGTATACATGGAGCAGCAGTATACCACACAGTATACATGGAGCAGCAGTATACCACACAGTATACATGGAGCAGCAGTATACCATACAGTATACATGGAGCAGCAGTATACCATACAGTATACATGGAGCAGCAGTATACCATACAGTATACATGGAGCAGCAGTATACCACACAGTATACATGGAGCAGCAGTATACCATACAGTATACATGGAGCAGCAGTATACCACACAGTATACATGGAGCAGCAGTATACCACACAGTATACATGGAGCAGCAGTATCCACACAGTATACATGGAGCAGCAGTATACCATACAGTATACATGGAGCAGCAGTATACCACACAGTATACATGGAGCAGCAGTATACCATACAGTATACATGGAGCAGCAGTATACCACAAGTATACATGGAGCAGCAGTATACCATACAGTATACATGGAGCAGCAGTATACCACACAGTATACATGGAGCAGCAGTATACCACACAGTATACATGGACAGCAGTATACCACACAGTATACATGGAGCAGCATACCACACAGTATACATGGAGCAGCAGTATACCACACAGTATACATGGAGCAGCAGTATACCATACAGTATACATGGAGCAGCAGTATACCACACAGTATACATGGAGCAGCAGTATACCATACAGTATACATGGAGCAGCAGTATACCACACAGTATACATGGAGCAGCAGTATACCATACAGTATACATGGAGCAGCAGTATACCACACAGTATACATGGAGCAGCAGTATACCACACAGTATACATGGAGCAGCAGTATACCACACAGTATACATGGAGCAGCAGTATACCATACAGTATACATGGAGCAGCAGTATACCACACAGTATACATGGAGCAGCAGTATACCACACAGTATACATGGAGCAGCAGTATACCACACAGTATACATGGAGCAGCAGTATACCATACAGTATACATGGAGCAGCAGTATACCACACAGTATACATGGAGCAGCAGTATACCACACAGTATACATGGAGCAGCAGTATACCATACAGTACTACAGAAGATTGCTTTTCTATTTCACTGGCGCCTTCTGAGTGAAATTTAATGGAGAGTGTTATCTTACATGTAGGGTTTCACATATTGCATGTCCCACATACCTCAACATGAATTACACATTTCTGAGTACATGGAAATCTGTTGTTGGTTAAAGCAGGGTTTCACATATTGCATGTCCCATCCATTTTCAGGTACTCCTTTCCAAACATCAAATACTCATCACTACATACCTCAACATGAATTACACATTTCTGAGTACATGGAAATCTGTTGTTGGTTAAAGCACATTTCGACAGCAAAGATAATGCAGTTACTGAACATGTTACCAATCACAATGACTTCCGTATGGCCAGTCTTCGGGGAGAATTTGTCATGTGCTTAGTGATGTCATTGCCCATGTCATTGATGATGTCATATGTGATGTCAAGTGTGACAGGAAACATACACATAAGGGTGCAGTTAAGGTTGCGTGGCAATTTCCTAACCTTTTGGACATTTGCAAACAAACCTTAACGTTACTTTAACAAAGTTTTTGAATATATATATATATATATATATATATATATATATATATATATATATATATATATATATATACAACTCTGGAAAAAATTAAGAGACCACTGCAAAATTATCAGTTCCTCTGGTTTTACTATTTATAGGTATGTGTTTGGGTAAAATGAACATTTTGTTTTATTCTATAAACTACTGACAACATTTCTCCCAAATTCCAAATAAAAATATTGTCATTTAGAGCATTTATTTGCAGAAAATGACAACTGGTCAAAAATAACTAAAAGATGCAGTGTTGTCAGACCTCAAATAATGCAAAAGAAAATAAGTTCATATTCATTTTAAACAACACAATACTAATGTTTTAACTTAGGAAGGTTCAAAATCAATATTTGATGGAATAACCCTGATTTTCAAGCACAGCTTTCATGCGTCTTGGCATGCTCTCCACCAGTCTTTCACATTGATGTTGGGTGACTTTATGCCACTCCTGGCGCAAAAATTCAAGCAGCTCGGCTTTGTTTGATGGCTTGTGACCATCCATCTTCCTCTTGATCACATTCCAGAGGTTTTCAATGGGGTTCAGGTCTGGAGATTGTGCTGGCCATGACAGGGTTTTGATCTGGTGGTCCTCCATCCACACCTTGATTGACCTGGCTGTGTGGCATGGAACATTGTCCTGCTGGAAAAACCAATCCTCAGAGTTGGGGAACATTGTCAGAGCAGAAGGAAGCAAGTTTTCTTCCAGGACAACCTTGTACTTGGCTTGATTCAAGAGTCCTTCACAAAGACAAATCTGCTCGATTCCAGCCTTGATGAATCACCCCCAGATGAGTCCAATTTTCAGCTTTGCCCAACACCTGGTCGTCTAATGGTTAGACGGAGACCTGGGGAGGCCTACAAGCCACAGTGTCTCGCACCCACTGTGAAATGTGGTGGAGGATCGGTGATGATCTGGGGGTGCTTCAGCAAGGCTGGAATCAGGCAGCTTTGGCATGAATCAAGCCAAGTACAAGGTTGCCCTGGAAGAAAACTTGCTTCCTTCTGCTCTGACAATGTTCCCCAACTCTGAGGATTGGTTTTTCCAGCAGAACAATGCTCCATGTCACACAGCCAGGTCAATCAAGGTGTGGATGGAGGACCACCAGATCAAGACCCTGTCATGGCCAGCCCAATCTCCAGACCTGAACCCCATTGAAAACCTCTGGAATGTGATCAAGAGGAAGATGGATGGTCACAAGCCATCAAACAAAGCTGAGCTGCTTGAATTTTTGCGCCAGGAGTGGCATAAAGTCACCCAACATCAATGTGAAAGACTGGTGGAGAGCATGCCAAGACGCATGAAAGCTGTGCTTGGAAAGTCAGGATTATTCCACCAAATATTGATTTCTGAACTCTTCCTAAGTTAAAACATTAGTATTGTGTTGTTTAAAAATGAATATGAACTTATTTTCTTTGCATTATTCGAGGTCTGACAACACTGCATCTTTTTTGTTATTTTGACCAGTTGTCATTTTCTGCAAATAAATGCTCTAAATGACAATATTTTTATTTGAAATTTGGGAGAAATGTTGTCAGTAGTTTATAGAATAAAACAAAAATGTTCATTTTACCCAAACACATACAGAAGTGCTCAAAGTTGTTGGTACCCCTCCACAAAAAACGAAGAATGCACAATTTTCTCTGAAATAACTTGAAACTGACAAAAGTAATTGGCATCCACCATTGTTTATTCCATATTTAATAGAAATCAGACTTTGCTTTTGATTTTTTATTCAACATAATATTGTAAATAATAAAACAAATGAAAATGGCATGGACAAAAATGATGGGACCGCTAACCTAATATTTTGTTGCACAACCTTTAGAGGCAATCACTGCAATCAAACGTTTTCTGTAGCTCTCAATGAGACTTCTGCACCTGTTAACAGGTAGTTTTGGCCCACTCTTCCTGAGCAAACTGCTCCAGCTGTCTCAGGTTTGATGGGTGCCTTCTCCAGACTGCAAGTTTCAGCTCTTTCCATAGATGTTCGATAGGGATTCAGATCAGGACTCATAGAAGGCCACTTCAGAATAGTCCAATGTTTTGTTCTTATCCATTCTTGGGTGCTTTTAGCTGTGTGTTTTGGGTCATTATCCTGTTGGAGGACCCATGACCTGCGACTGAGACAGAGCTTTCTGACACTGGGCAGTACGTTTCGCTCCAGAATGCCTTGATAGTCTTGAGATTTCATTGTGCCCTGCACAGATTCAAGGCACCTTGTGCCAGGCGCAGCAAAGCAGCCCCAAAACATAACCGAGCCTCCTCCATGTTTCACTGTAGGTATGGTGTTCTTTTCTTTGAAAGCTTCATTTTTTCATCTGTGAACATACAGCTGATGTGACTTGCCAAAAAAGCTCCAGTTTTGACTCATCTGTCCAAAGGACATTCTCCCAGAAGGATTGTGGCTTGTCAATATGCATTTTAGCAAATTCCAGTCTGGCTTTTTTTGTTTTTCTGTCAAAAGTGGAGTCCTCCTGGGTCTTCTTCCATGGAGCCCACTTTCGCTCAAAAAAAGCGACGGATGGTGCGATCAGAAACTGACGTACCTTCACCTTGGAGTTCAGCTTGTATCTCTTTGGCAGTTATCCTTGGTTCTTTTTCTACCATTCGCACTATCCTTCTGTTCAATCTGGGGTCGATTTTCCTCTTGCGGCCGCGCCCAGGAGGGTTGGCTACAGTTCCATGGACCTTAAACTTCTTAATAATGTTTGCAACTGTTGTCACAGGAACATCAAGCTGCTTGGAGATGGTCTTGTAGCCTTTACCTTTACCATGCTTGTCTATTATTTTCTTTCTGATCTCCTCAGACAACTCTCTCCTTTGCTTTCTCTGGTCCATGTTCAGTGTGGTGCACAAATGATACCAAACAGCACAGTGACTACTTTTCTCCATTTAAATAGGCTGAATGACTGATTACAAGATTGGAGACATGTGTGATACTAATTAAAGAAACTAATTAGTTTGAAATATCACTATAATCCAATTATTTATTATCTTTTCTAAGGGGTACCAACAAATGTGTCCAGGCCATTTTAGAATATCTTTGTAGAATAAGCAATAATTCATCTCTTTTCACAGCTTCTTTGCTTTATTCTATGACATACCAAAGGCATGCAAGTATACATGATAAAATAGCTTTTAATTTCATCACTTTTCAGGAGGAATGAAGCATTATTTCAATGAGCTGTAAGGGTACCAACAAATTTGAGCATGTCTGTACCTATAAATAGTAAAACCAGAGAAACTGATAATTTTGCAGTGGTCTCTTAATTTTTTCCAGAGCTGTATATATATATATATATATATAAAAATAAAGAAAAAAGTCTATGTGAAGTCACAAATGCTTCTTCTATTTTTCTATATGTATGTATGTGTAATCTCAAACATATCTGAAGTAGTTTCCTCATCACAATCTCAGAGATGAAGCTATATTTTCAATTAAGACTGAGAGTGCTATGGGAGGGTACTAGTATGCTCTCTGATGCTGTTCTATGCAGGTGTTGAATAGACTTTAGTGTAATCTCCTACAGTAGCTTCCAAGTGGCTTAGCTAAACAATGTGTATCTCGAAAGGAGAAGTGACACGGTTATAACACTTCAATGGGTTTTCAGCCTTAATGTAACACACTTTAATGTAAATTTCTCTTACAGAAACTCTTCATCTTGTAAAAGGCTTCCAGAACGAAAGTGTATTGTACTTTGATTTAACACAGTTGTGTTTTTTAATAGGTAACTGAGACTTGGACAGTGTTTCCTTTATAAACTATAAAAACATATGCACACTGCAACCATAACCTTAAGCTTTTGAGAGTGATAACAATAAATTGTTGGTTGAGTTCAACAAAGGCCATAAAAATGCAATTCTAGAAAGGAGTATGCTTTTTGAACTGCAGACTTTACTAGTGTTTTTTTTGGCAAGTTAATGCATTGAAAAATGAAGTGAGTGATGCTATTTTTTGTTTAAAGTATTTCTTTAATTGATGTTAATTAACTGAAGATTTAATGAAGTGATGTATAGAGATGTATAATCTGAGGAGTCCTGCAGAAGAACAAACATTCAGCGTTTGACACTCAGGTTTTTAAAAACATTTTCTGTAATTAACTTTCAATTAAAAATAAAACCCCATAAACATACATGTCAACCCCTAAGTGTTCACACCAGTGAGACCCCTGCTGAAAAACCTTGGGATTGATGATAAACCTTAACCTAGACCTCTAGCTTTTGTTTTGGGGGGGGTTGCTGGTAACGGATCAAGATTTCTGCACGCTGACAGCTATGCCACTGACCTAGACTTAAGGGCTATGCACACTGGGAGTGAAGCAAACGACATGAATACAGCACGAGTACATAAAAAAAAACACAACTGTAGCTAGTCATGAAAAGAAAACACTGTCTGCTTCTGCTCCTTTTGTGGAGACGAAATAAAATAAATAAAAGAAAGAAATAGTCTGGGTACACCACACACTCTAAAGAAATGACATTTAACAGTGAATGTTTATATGTGATCTGGTTTAACATGTAAATCATTCAGAAAGAATACATCTACACATATTTATTTGTAAATACTGAGAAAATTAGTTTAATATTTTTTTTTATAGATTTTCAGTTTTATTAAAATCTTCAGTTAGTGTGTGAATGTGATTATTATTATTATTATTGGTCAACATTATTAAAACAAAGAAGCGTCATTTTACAGAAATACGAAACCAGTTGTTCTGTTATTTCTTACTATATGGTGTCTTTCTTTGTATTGTCTTTATAACCACTGACACTGGCATCACAAAGAACATTATATTTTAATAATTACATTCCCATTGATGTCCCTTTCTCTTACTTCTGTGGTAATTTCTGCGTGAACGACACAGTGACAGTCTGACAGCCTCTCCTTCGACTCTGTCGAGTAATGACGTGTGCATACAGAAACATATAAGGCTTGCGCAGACAAACCGTCAGTTTGAGACAACAAGGCAATTCTATCTTTTGAGTAAGGGGGGTGTTTGCGTAGCCGCCACAGGAATATAGAATGGTAATGTACACCTCTTCATGGTGACCCCCCCCCCAAAAAAAAAAAAAAAAAAAAAAATTAGAAAATGAAATAATCCGCTTGGACAGTTGTATTGGATTTAACACTGTATCATGTATAAAGGGTTTCGCAACCTGGCAAACAATAACAAACTTAATATGCACTAACATGAGAATCCATTGCACGGCCGTGAGACTCTCAACATTGTGAAAAACCGTGAGTTTCACGGGTAAAGCCATGCATAAAATGCACAGCTATCCAGAACACCAATTATGTCAATGGCAAATCACTAAGGTAAAAAAACAACAAAACAAACAGCAGCCTGCCAGTTAATCAGAGATGAGGGATGTACATTTATTTAAGAACTTGTTTTTTTAAAGCACCAGCTCAGTAAGGATAATATACACATGTATGTTACAAAGTATTCCACACATCAGCTCTGCCATTCAAACACATGGGATAATTGCACAGCTATTGGTGTTAATTTAGGCTTTGCAGGCATCTGAATTCTGTAAATAAACCCTTTCAAACACCTGCCTGTCCTGAAAATGTGAAACAGCTTTGACTCAAGAACCAGGAGTGGCTCGTTTATTTCACTGGGGTGCTGGTTGGGTGGCCTTTTCTTTTTTTTTTTTTGTAAAGAAAACCAGGGGAAGTCAAAACAAAGATTTCAGATAATGAAACAAAAAAAAAACTCCTCAACTGTCACATCCTAGACAAGTGTCACACCAGGAAGAAACAAACAAACAAAAAAATAACAATACAAATAATAATCCAGACTTGTCTCTGCTGTGGCAGCCTCTGGGTTTTGCCTTGGCTCTGCTGTGGCAGCCTCTGGGTTTCGCCTTGTCTCTGCTGTGGCAGCCTCTGGGTTTCGCCTTGTCTCTGCTGTGGCAGCCTCTGGGTTTCGCCTTGTCTCTGCTGTGGCAGCCTCTGGGTTTCGCCTTGTCTCTGCTGTGGCAGCCTCTGGGTTCGCCTTGTCTCTGCTGTGGCAGCCTCTGGGTTCGCCTTGTCTCTGCTGTGGCAGCCTCTGGGTTCTCTGGGTTTCCTTGTCTGCTGTGGCAGCCTCTGGGTTTTGCCCTGTCTCTGCTGTGTGGCAGCCTCTGGGTTTGCCTTGTCTCTGCTGTGGCAGCCTCTGGGTTTGCCCTGTCTCTGCTGTGGCAGCCTCTGGGTTTCGCCTTGTCTCTGCTGTGGCAGCCTCTGGGTTTTGCCTTGGCTCTGCTGTGGCAGCCTCTGGGTTTTGCCTTGTCTCTGCTGTGGCAGCCTCTGGGTTTTGCCTTGGCTCTGCTGTGGCAGCCTCTGGGTTTGCCTTGTCTCTGCTGTGCCTCTGGGTTTCCCTGGGCTTCCCTTGGGTCTCTGCTGTGGCAGCCTCTGGGTTTCGCCTTGTCTCTGCTGTGGCAGCCTCTGGGTTCCCTTGTCTCTGCTGTGGCAGCCTCTGGGTTCGCCTTGTCTCTGCTGTGTGGGGTTTCCCTTGCCTCTGGGTTCGCCTTGTCTCTGCTGTGGCAGCCTCTGGGTTCGCCTTGTCTCTGCTGTGGCAGCCTCTGGGTTTCCTTGGCTCTGCCTCAGGGGTTCATGCCTTGGCTCTGCTGTGGCAGCCTCTGGGTTTCGCCTTGTCTCTGCTGTGGCAGCCTCAGGGTTCGCCTTGTCTTTAGCTGCTGCTGTGCAGCCTCTGGGTTCCCTTGTCTCTGCTGTGGCAGCCTCTGGGTTTCCTTGTCTCTGCTGTGGCAGCCTCTGGGTTCGCCTTGTCTCTGCTGTGGCAGCCTCTGGGTTCGCCTTGTCTCTGCTGTGGCAGCCTCTGGGTTTCGCCTTCTCTGCTGTGGCAGCCTCTGGGTTTCGCCTTGTCTCTGCTGTGGCAGCCTCTGGGTTTCGCCTTGTCTCTGCTGTGGCAGCCTCAGGGTTTCGCCTTGGCTCTGCTGTGGCAGCCTCTGGGTTTCGCCTTGTCTCTGCTGTGGCAGCCTCTGGGTTTTGCCTTGTCTCTGCTGTGGCAGCCTCTGGGTTTCGCCTTGTCTCTGCTGTGGCAGCCTCTGGGTTTCGCCTTCTCTGCTGTGGCAGCCTCTGGGTTTTGCCTTGTATCTGCTGTGGCAGCCTCTGGGTTTCGCCTTGTCTCTGCTGTGGCAGCCTCAGGGTTTCGCCTTGTCTCTGCTGTGGCAGCCTCAGGGTTTCGCCCTGGGAAAAGGTCAGAATCGCTGCCAATGTGTTACTGAAGCTGGTTCAGTCTTCCTGTTAGTTTTTGTTCTAGTAATAAGCAACACTGTCTGGGGAGCAGTAAAGCCACCAGCTCCTCAACGACTGACAGCTGTTCTGTCAGGTTACTGCGGGCAGTGACACAGGGGTGGTACACTGTACCTATTCCCAAAGACACAAGCGTTTGTGTAACAGCTACAATAACTCTCTTCAGCTCATCTAAACTTAATGGGCCATACCACTCTTTCCTATTATCCAGCTTCACAGTTCTATGACTTGGCACAGAAGTAGAGGAATGGTACTTGAAGACTACTTCTCTAATGTTATTTAATCTAATAGTTTAAGTACATAATTGCAAACTGTAGAAAAGAAACGGTGAGCAGTTTCCGTTCATTATTTTTTTTTTGACACAGAGATGAATCCCCTTCATTGTGCTACCATTTAGCCCATGCAGTCACGCTAGCCGAACACTTTAACAGGACTTCATAGTACTACTTTACTTAGGGAGGCCATAGTCTTTACTGCCTAGTGCCAGTTCAGTCCAGCAGACACAAATCTAAAATAAGTACTCGGGTTGACTGGACTATTGCTCAGCTCAATTGTGAAGACAAGTCCTGGCTGTGAGTAGAAATGTGGGGGAGAAAGGTACTATCCTCCCGGGGCACCAAGAGTAAAGCCATACAGTATATACACTATGTCTTGATAATCCTTTATGTTTACAACTTCTTGCCATTAGCAATGCAAAGCCCTTTTGATTGTGTGACATGAGCTTTTAAACGTAGTTGTTGTATATTTACAATAACCTAGGAGGAAAAGTATTGCAAATCATTGCAAGTCCAACTTCCAAACTTTGTATATTAAGTATTACTTCCAGCAGGGAAATTCAAACCCTTTTTTTCAATTCATTGTAATTTCCTCTGTTATGGTAGCCCTGGAAACAGCTGATTCTCTTTTTTTTTGTAGCAGAGGTTGGCATTTATTTGTATTTTCTTGATAAGTCTTTCCTGTAAACGCCCATGTCCGCTTTTCCTGCCTTGCATTTCAAAATTAAACGAATAGGCTTTTTTTTTTTTTTTTTTTTACTAAACTAAAATTCAGAATCTTAGCCAACCAGTAATTTAGTGGTTAAACGACAAAAAAAAAAAAACAGATACATATTTATTGTGTAAACAAGCAGAACTACATTCAGCATTACAAAAAACACATTCAACACACCAGCGTCAGCACTTAAAAGCTGTAAGCCCTGCTGCATAACTGGAAAACACAATTGTGTTTTCCATCAATTAGTGTTAAAGAGAATTTTTTTACAAGATAAATTCCACTCTTGGTAAGTATAATTGCTCTTAAGTAAAGCAGCTGATTAATGTAGAGGATAAGTGTATTACCATTAAGCCTTGGCTGAAAACCAGAACTACTCCAAAGAGATTCTACGAGCAACTCTGATGTGTAATCAGCAGCCTCCTTCCAAATCCAATTCATCTGTATATAACCCATCTGTGCAGCACAATGTGGGAGGAATCTTTTTATTTCATCTGAAGAAGTATGCTTTGATAATTCAGTGTGTGTGTGTGTGTGTGTATGTATATATATGTAACTAGGAATCAATTTAGTGAAGATGAATGATGAAACAAAAACATAAAACACGTTTTTCAAATGGTTAAAACTACACTGTATGTATATAGCTCACAGTGTTAATTAACTGTTTTTAAATACAAGGTCATAACATTTACTGAAACTAGATACACTCGCATTAGTACCCTAATCTAGACATTCTTTCCTTTAATTTAAAAAGCAGCGAACCCAAATGTTGACAAGAATGTGTCAGGTAAACTATAACAAACCGTTACTCTGTGCAGGCTTCAAGCCGTACTCCTGTTCCATGAGGCCTACCGTACAGAAAATATACAGAGACCCAAAGCCTGGCCTCGGCTTTCAGTCCAGCTTTTATCTTGTTGTGTATTCCAGGCTCCTTTGCTCCTAATTCAGAATAATGCACATGCATTACATGTAGGGGTTCTGGTAACTTGGATGTTTAACACACATACAGCTATTGCAGAGCTAATGTTCACACTGGAAGCAGGGTTATAATAATAATAATAATAATAATAATAATAATAATAATAATAATAATAATAATAATAATCATTTTGTTGATTAAGTCTTTTAAAAGGGTCGTGTTAGTATATCCTTACTGAGTATAATATATATTTATTTCACTTAGTTTTAAAAAGCAGCCTGACATACTTTGCCGCACAGCACTGGTGGTCTGTGATAAGCCCCACAACTCAAATACCTGTGTAGAATTAGGAACCTCTTCTCAAGAGACTGTTGTGTCTTTGTGTAGGGTGGTCACTGCAGGTCAGGGGTGAAGTACTCTGTTGATGTTGTGTGTGGAGGGCTGGTAATAATCTAGCCTCCCTCAGCTCCCGTACAGAGGGCTCCATTGTATCTTATGTCTGATGAAACCTTCACCTAAATATGTTTCAAACCCTTAATATTATCCAGCTGTTTGATAGTGTAATGTAAACAACTATCAGAATGAGTTCAAATAAAATGTCGTTTTACAGGGTGATTATTTGAAACTGAAGAATTATAAACCTGTGAGGATAACCTGCACAGATGTGTCATTTACAAATATATAAAAATTATAGCTGTGCCTCATTTTGAAAGATTATTATTAAAACAATATCTAGTGCACTTCATTTTGATTTTTTTTCAATGTTGGTATTCAGTGCTAGCAGCTGCATTTCTATACAAATGACAAGCATTTTTTTTTTTTTTTGCTTACTAATCTGCTTGATAAGGAATTTGACACAACTCGGAGGAATCTAAAGATTAAATAACTTCAAAAAAGAAAAGTGGCTATAGAAATGCTAAAGAAGTTCCTTTTTGTGCTTGAGGGTAGGAAGTTCCCAGCCTTGCCACTTCATTAATTCATGCTATTTAACAAGCAGACCTCAGGGGCTCCCCCAGACCCTTCACACCAATGGAACAACACAGTGCCATCAGTAACTGACAACCCCCTGGGAAGAGAAGTGGTGCCCTCTAAGAGTGTGAGCCAGACTGCAAACACACCCGCAGGACACAGAGCCTCTCATTCGGGAGTTCAGCCTTCATTGTCAGACCCTGTCCTCAATCACAAGAATACTCTGTGGACAAACATTTTGCATCAACGTATAGAATGAACTCATTTTGCTTCATAAAGTCGAATGAAAGCTGCTGAATGATGTTACGTTAACATGTTGAATTACATACCACTTTGTAGTCTTCCATATACCGTACTTAACGATAAACTGACAAAAATTGAAAAATGTGACTTTTAGAAATCTAACATGAAATACTGTACTACTATTATGGCTTCCGGTAGACTCTGCAATATCATTTTGTATTGATTAAAGCGTATTGATTAAAACAAGGCTTACATGACGATGTAAGAATAGGCCTTGTTTTAATCAATACGCTTGCGGATCTGGATTGTATTAACGGGTGATGCCGTCTTCTTCCTTTCTGTGGTTTTGCCACTGGAAGGGATCTAATTGATATTTATATACACAGTATATACACTGTATTACCATACACACCTTAAGCATCAGATAACCATAATGATACGATTCAGTTCATGATGGCCTATAGAATAAAGCTGTATGTTCGGGGGGTTAAAGTTGTACTCTGATGGAGGGCAGCACATATCCCTTGAGATCTAAATGCCATGGCCATCCTTTGATGACCAAGTAATAAACATATTTGAGCCATTACTACTAAAATTAGGGAAACAAAATGAAGTATGTTCAGTGCAATGGAGTGATGATTACCAGGGAAATGCATTTTCTTTTATGAATGCAACATGATGCATATATTTTCAAATCAATACCTCTGAGAATGGTTGAGTTACATTGAATACAGGAACCTGTAAAAGAAACAGCTTCTGCAGCATATCTTTGTATAAGTCACTAATATATTGATTCTCTGTGGTGAAGCTAAGGGACCATCGAGCTGAGCTTGAGCTAGCATTATCACAGCTGCTTTCCAGTTCTTTGAAAGAAAGGCTCGGTGTCAGAGAAGCTTTTATCGTCTTCTCACTGAAGCTCTGTTGGGACGACGGCAGGGAGAGCTTGCAATACATTGGTGAAAGAAAGGACAACATGATTAAAACAGCAGGGATTGCACTGGCAGGAATCTGCTGTGTCAATCACGAGGTACGGCAGCCGAGGGACTGAGAGTCAAATTCGGTGTCAAAAAGGCAGTGCACACAATGTAAAACTATTTGTGTTTTGTCTTTCTGTAGATGAACTGCCATCAATATATATTTTGAACATATTTAACAAGGTTTTCACATGCCCATGATGACAATAATAGCTTTTATGCGGTAGATGTTTCTTGGAAAGCGTCATCAGTAGAGCTCTGTGAAATTATTTTTATTTTTTATAATTTTTCATTTTATTTTTCACAAATGTCGTTTTCTTAAAGATACACATTAATAAATCAACTCAGATATATATCAATAATAGTACAGTATGCATCATGTTTTAACTACATACATATTTTCTTATTAAACATTATCCAATTTTTATTTATTTATTTTTTTCACATTTTGACAAACAGACCTCACACAGAAAAATAATTTAGTTGCCATAATTTCTCCTTAGCGACAGTAACGGTACCCCAATCTATTTAATTAACTGCCTATTTACAGTAAATACTGCCCATGCCCTCTCTACAAATACAGTAAGATCAAATAAAATAGATACATTTCCACTGCCCTACTATTGTGGGGCTGTCATAATAATTACACATACAGTAATCTACCCATTAAACACAAAAACAAACAAACAAACAAACAAAAACAGTATAATTTGTATTTCAATCCCATTGCACTGAAGCAGTATACAGCAAGCTTGGGGTTGTACTTAAACACTAAGCAAAGCAGATTCATTCATTTAAATCCATTCAAAACCAAAACAGCATTTGCTCCAGTACAAAGTTTGCACTTGAAATAAATCAAATAATTACCAATACTGTACAAGCAAACAAGCCATATTTTCCCCAAAGCAATTAACAGCGAACGGTGCTTAACGACGGTATATCTCGACTCACATTCCAGCCGACAGCTGCATACATCCCCTCATGCTCAAATTCTTTGCAGCGTTGTTTAATTGTTATGCTCGGTTTAGGCTTTTTAGAAACAAACGCCTCTTCTCTTCCATCACTATTTTAATTCCCAAATGACTCGCTTCAAATTATACATCTGCACAAGAGCTAGTCAGAGCCTCCGTTTCCCTTCAGACCGTGTCTATGGTCACGGCTAAACGATTACAAGTATTTATTTAAAGTATTTTCTGTATAAACCTTACAATTTAAAAATGTCACTATGTTTGTTTTATAATGATTTGTCGTGTTATTTCTTTTCATATTTGCATTTCATTTTATATCGTTTTATATGTTACATTTTGTGTTATTTTGTATCTGCGAAAAACACACGGCTCTAGTTTACGGTTCAGTGTACGGTTCAAAAAAACCAAAAAGGAAAACAAATGATGTTGGCTTTGTTCCCCTGAGCTAAAACAGAGCTTCCATGTTGCAAAGATGCTTGCACAAGTCTTTGATTGACAGATTGTGATGGAGTACTCTCCACCCCTGTGCATATTTTGTATTTGTTGTATTCTTATTTTATTATAAGAACATAAGAACATAAGAAAGTTCACAAACGAGAGGAGGCCATTCAGCCCATCTTGCTCGTTTGGTTGTTAGTAGCTTATTGATCCCAGAATCTCATCAAGCAGCTTCTTGAAGGATCCCAGGGTGTCAGCTTCAACAACATTACTGGGGAGTTGGTTCCAGACCCTCACAATTCTCTCAAGTAAAAAGTGCCTCCTATTTTCTGTTTTGAATGCCCCTTTATCTAATCTCCATTTGTGACCCCTGGTCCTTGTTTCTTTTTTTCAGGTCAAAGAAGTCCCCTGGGTCGACATTGTCTATACCTTTTAGGATTTTGAATGTTTGAATCAGATCGCCACAGTAGTCTTCTTTGTTCAAGACTGAATAGATTCAATTTTTTTAGCCTGTCTGCATACGACATGCCTTTTAAACCCGGGATAATTCTGGTTGCTCTTCTTTGCACTCTTTCTAGAGCAGCAATATCCTTTTTTTGTAACGAGGTGACCAGAACTGAACACAATATTCTAGGTGAGGTCTTACTAATGCATTGTAAAGTTTTAACATTACTTCCTTGATTTAAATTCAACACTTCTCACAATATATCCGAGCATCTTGTTGGCCTTTTTATAGCTTCCCCACATTGTCTAGATGAAGACATTTCTGAGTCAACATAAACTCCTTGGTCTTTTTTCATAGTTCCTTCTTCAATTTCAGTATCTCCCATATGATATTTATAATGCACATTTTTATTGCCTGCATGCAATACTTTACACTTTTCTCTATTAAATGTCATTTGCCATGTGTCTGCCCAGTTCTGAATGCTGTCTAGATCATTTTAAATGACCTTTGCTGCTGCAACAGTGTTTGCCACTCCTCCTATTTTTGTGTCGTCTGCAAATTTAACACGTTTGCTTACTATACAAGAATCTAAATCATTAATGTAGATTAGGAATAGCAGAGGACCTAAAACTGATCCCTGTGGTACACCACTGGTTACCTCGCTCCATTTTGAGGTTTCTCCTCTAATCAGTACTTTCTGTTTTCTACATGTTAACCACTTCCTAATCCATGTGCATGCATTTCCTTGAATCCCTACTGCGTTCAGTTTGAGAATTAATCTTTTATGCGGGACTTTGTCAAAAGCTTTCTGGAAATCTAAATAAACCATGTTGTATGCTTTGCAATTATCCATTGTCGATG
Source organism: Huso huso (assembly GCA_036884735.1). Classification (NCBI taxonomy): domain Eukaryota; kingdom Metazoa; phylum Chordata; class Actinopteri; order Acipenseriformes; family Acipenseridae; genus Huso; species Huso huso. The sequence continues at coordinate 121,988,660 of CM072663.1, read as the reverse complement.
TTGCATCCTCAAAAAAGTCAAGCAGGTTAGTTAGACACGATCTCCCTTTCCTAAAACCATGCTGACTGTCTCCCATATAGGTAATTTTCCATTTTGGATCTTATTTTAGTTTCCATAAGTTTACATATAATAGAAGTCAGGCTTATTGGTCTGTAGTTACCTGGTTCAGTTTTGTCTCCCTTTTTGTGGATCGGTATTACGTTTGCAATTTTCCAGTCTGTCGGTACAACCCCTGTGTCAAGAGACTGTTGCATGATCTTGGTTAGCGGTTTGTAAATAACTTCTTTCATTTCTTTGAGTACTATTGGGAGGATCTCATCCGGCCTAGGGGATTTGTTTATTTTAAGAGCTCCTAGTCCCTTTAACACTTCTGCCTCTGTTATGCTAAAGTTATTTAAAACTGGATAGGAACAGGTCGATGTGTGGGGCATGTTGTCCATGTACTCCTTAGTAAAAACCTGTGAAAAGTAATCATTTAATATATTTGCTATTTTTTTTTCTTCATCTATGATTTTGCCATTTGTGTCTCTTAGACATTTAACCTCCTCTTTGAATGTTCTCTTGCTGTTATAATATTGGAAAAACATTTTAGAATTGGTTTTAGCCCCCTTAGCAATATTGATTTCTATCTCTCTCTTGGCCTTTCTAACTTCCTTTGTGACTTGTGTTTGCAGTTCCAAGTACTCTTTCTGTGTACTTTGTTTTTGGTCCCTTTTAAACGCTCTGAAAAGTGCCTTTTTTCGCTGAATATTTTTTTTAAATGATCTATTAAACCATTTTGGCCATTTTGTTTTAGATTTAGATTTGTCTACTTTTGGGATGTAATTGTTTTGCGCCTCTAGTACTGCATTTTTAAAAAACAGCCATCCTTTTTCTGTGGATGTTTTCTCTATTTTACTCCAATCTACTTCTGTTAGTCTCTGTTTCATAACTTCATAGTTTGCTTTTCTAAAATTGTAAACCTTAGCTTTAGTCATTACTTTTGGGGTTTTAAAAAACACTTCAAATGAGACCATGTTGTGGTCTGAGTTTGCCAATGGCTCTCTGACCTCTGTTTTAGTTATTCTGTCTTCGTTATTTGAAAAGACTAAATCAAGGCATGCCTCCCCTCTAGTCGGTGCCTTGACAAATTGCGTTAGGAAGCAGTCATTTGTCATTTCCACCATTTCAATTTCGTCCGTCGTGCTCCCCACCGGGTTCTCCCATTTTATTTTTGGCAGGATGAGCGAAGTGCCATCCGCCATTATTTTTTATTGTTTTGTAATTTAAAATACCTTGTGTAGTATAGGCGACCAATTACAGGTATCGATAATACGCATATCATTTAGAATGCTTGACTGTCGGCGAGTAATTATTGAATTAGCTGGGCAGTCACACAGTCCACACAGTCCACCCGTGCAGAATGTGACCGAGGGGTTAACAAGATAATTGATAGCTAGTTAATCATTCGGTCACCACTATAAGAACCTGGGCTGGGTTGCACCAGGTATGCGTAAGTTTGTCCGTAAGTTAACACGTAAAGCCTTCACTAAGTGCATAGTAGTTACTAGTTAGTTGATAACTAAGTGCTGTGCTATTTTCGGTTAAGGCAGAACTTAGCTAATTTGTTACTAACAATGGAGACGCCAATTCGATCACGTGTTCCCTTTACAGTAACCAATCAGCACTGAGGATGTTGGAGTGTGGATGCTGGTGATCAAAACAACTCCAACGTAATAAACTTGAACGTACAGCCAAGCAGTCATAGTGCCTGACTTAATATATATATATATATATATATATATATATATATAGTATAGGCGACCATCACAGGTATCGATAATATGCATATCATTTAGTTGGGAATGTTTTATATTAAAGATTAATTTATTAAAATTATTCAAATTAAATCAGTGCATTTTGAGTCGGGATACCGGCACTGCAGACTTTTTCCGTTCACACAGATAACACTGTAATGAAGAGCTTACCTCTCCACTCAGTGTTGTATATTATTATTATTATTATTATTATTATTATTATTATTATTATTGAATGTTGAATAAAATATTTACATATACTGTATATATTTTCCAAATGTATTCAATTTTCAATGGATACTGCTTATTCTAATGAATATACTGGTACCTACATTACAATATACAGAAGTGTTTATTATAATGAGTTGTACATTTCAGTAAATGAAATTGCATCCACATTACACCTGTTATATGAAGCTTAGTATACCAGTCTGAGTCTGTGTTGCTACTTGCAGAAATTGTTTATGTGGTATTTGTTGAGAAAAGGGACCATAACCCACTTTCTTAATGGATAACCTGAATCTCCGAGTTCCCTTCCCTTAAATCGACATACTCCTAATTCATCCCACAGATTTGAATGTTTGAGAATAAAGCTGTCATGTTTGGATCCGGGCCACTCTATAACACAATTCACGATTAACAAATCTGCATTGCAAACAATTTGTGTATTCAAAGACTGGAAACCCTTTCTATTTGTGTTTTCAAAGACTGGAAACCCTTTCTATTTGTGTTTTCAAAGACTGGAAACCCTTTCTATTTGTGTATTCAAAGATGGAAACCCTTTCTATTTGTGTATTCAAAGACTGGAAACCTTTCTATTTGTGTTTTCAAAGACTGGAAACCCTTTCTATTTGTGTATTCAAAGACTGGAAACCCTTTCTATTTGTGTTTTCAAAGACTGGAAACCCTTTCTATTTGTGTTTTCAAAGACTGGAAACCCTTTCTATTTGTGTATTCAAAGACTGGAAACCCTTTCTATTTGTGTTTTCAAAGACTGGAAACCCTTTCTATTTGTGTATTCAAAGACTGGAAACCCTTTCTATTTGTGTATTCAAAGACTGGAAACCCTTTCTATTTGTGTATTCAAAGACTGGAAACCCTTTCTATTTGTGTATTCAAAGACTGGAAACCCTTTCTATTTGTGTTTTCAAAGACTGGAAACCCTTTTCTATTTGTGTTTTCAAAGACTGAAACCCTTTCTATTTGTGTATTCAAAGATGGAAACCCTTTCTATTTGTGTATTCAAAGACTGAAACCCTTTCTATTTGTGTTTTCAAAGACTGGAAACCCTTTCTATTTGTGTATTCAAAGACTGGAAACCCTTTCTATTTGTGTTTTCAAAGACTGGAAACCCTTTCTATTTGTGTATTCAAAGACTGGAAACCCTTTCTATTTGTGTATTCAAAGACTGGAAACCCTTTCTATTTGTGTTTTCAAAGACTGGAAACCCTTTCTATTTGTGTATTCAAAGACTGGAAACCCTTTCTATTTGTGTATTCAAAGACTGGAAACCCTTTCTATGTATTCTGCTTCATGCATGGAAGGTGTTTTTATTTTTATATGCATCCCATCTATGCAGCGAACAACATCAGGAAAACCAGCGATCTGAAAACATTTCCGACAAGTTTCATTTAATCTTTTGGTATCAGTGGGGAAGTATACATACATCTGCAACAGTTTACACAGAGACGAAGTGCAACAAAGTAGACTGTTCTGCAGACTGTTGATTTATGCACCAGTATCGAGTCGCCTACCAGATTCTAAAAGATCTGGTAGCAAAATATCTTAAAGCGAGGCAAACGTGGAGAGATGGAGGAAGTGCTCCATTTCTGGAAGATGAATGTTTTATGTTACTTTTGAGTTAATCAGTGATCTTCAAAATATGCTCACGTCTAAATCTAAAACAGGCATAAAGTTCAATATCATCGTAATTGTCAAAAGGATGAATGCGGCCTCACGAAACACGCTGATGCTGAAAACTTCAAACACAGTCATCTTCAAACAGAAGTTCACATAGTAACAGTTGCCATGCCATCTTGGAATGTGATTCTACGAACAGCTGACACCTACCCGAAGGTATGCGTAAAATTTAAGTAACAACTAAGCCTTACGTAATAACTATCTTACCTGGTGCAACCCGTGTAAATGTAGTAATATGTAAAACCAAAGTTAGTAAAGACTTACGCTATAACTAAGCTACGTAAGAACTTAAGCATAGCTTAACCAGCCCTGCAGCTCTGGCTGGATGGGTTGAGTGTTAGTGAGTGGAGAACAGGAGAGAGAGGCGGTAAACAGAAATATCTATAAAGTAAACAATTGCTACGCGTGCTGATTTAAACTAGCACAATTTTTGTTTGTTCCGTGTTCTGTTTGTTTGTTTTGGACCTTGTGCCTTTTGTTTTGTAAAGTCATGTTTTATATAAATCTTTTATTTTGAAATAAACGTGCAAGAAACAGTGTTGTACCCCAGTCTGCTACTGTGTTGTGGGTTCATTTTCTTGTTTGACATCACCGCTCAAGCCATCCTTTTCACGCAGATCAATGCTTATTTTTTTTATCAACCTCTGCACCTTGGTAGTATGGGCTATGGACAAAGAACCTTGATGTCTTCACCCTCTTTAATCGAAAGTAGTATAAATTGCAGCTACTTAAGAACACTGAAATTGTACAATACACCACCAGACACACAAACCAGACACACATGAAGACAGACCACCCCACTTCACCCTCTCCTCAACCTAAACACATTTGGAATGGAATGCATGATTCATTACAGCACTATATATTGTCACCCTGTGATTTATAACTTTTCTTTTAGTGTTATTTTTAAATAATATAACATTTCCCTATTTGCCTCCTCCAGTGCAATTATATGTACACGTATTTCTCTGGATTCAATACATCATAATTATTTAAACTCAATAGCTCACTGTGACAGAAAGACAATGATTCTTGGTGGTAAATCTCCCTTCCCTGTGAGGGCACTAAGTAACAGGAACAGAGTACCTTGGACTGTTTGGCCTGAAACTTTATTCCTAGGGTTAAAAGGAAATCAGTCATTTAGAAAGGGGGCGGATCTTTGGTGCGTTAACTCATCGACCCGGAATGGAAATTATCTGGTAGCCACGGAGTGGAGGAGCGTCTGCAATCGTTTACCAGGGAGTCATGAGTGACGGTATAAATAGGGGACGAAGTGACGTAATCTGTTCCTTCGTTTTGGTTAGAGAACAACCTGGAAAGACCTGTGATTTGTGTAAACGTATCGTGAGTGTTTGTTTGTTTGTCTCTAATTGTGTCTTGTTATTAGTAGACGGCTAACACGTCCAGGAGCTGTCGCCAAGGGCCAGCACTGACCCGGAACAGCACTGCACTTGTATCACAAATAACTGTATTTGCACCACTGGTACTAATTCACGCACTAACAGACTTGTTTATGTGTTTTGTATTTCGTGTGGGTGTATAAAGAACCGGACTATTATTTCGGGACAAACCCGGGGATTATAAATAAAGTAATACACGCCGCTGTATTACTTAACAACATTTACTGTTTACTGATTGTTTTGCCGTCAGGCACTGGATATACAAACTCATTAAACAACCTTGCACCTGGATTATAATTGCACCTGGATTATAATTGTCTGTCTGTTCACTGATCACCTGCACCTGCACACTGTTAACCACTTTGCCACACTCACAGATAAAAAGATTGTCTTACCTGGTCAGGACATGCAAACTGAAGGCCTATCTGTGTCCATATGTTTTATACTATTGAAACCAAAACTTTAATAGCATTATCATAATTCAACAAGACCAATAAAAAGAAAGATCTGCATTAGACAGACCAAAATGAAAACTTTGCATGACCCATTTTTAAAAGGACTGTGGAGCCCAGGGCCCAGGCACTTCTAAATTATTCACTCGCCTCCGGTGTAGAACCGCCTTAAGGTAAGCTCCCAATTTTTTTCTTTACTAAACACTGCATTAAGAGACTTAGGGCCATATTTACTCTTATTGGGATGTTTAGTATTTGGTTAAGTGTGTTTTACCTCCCGTTTGTACTCCTCCTCCCATTTCAAACTTACAAATAAATAATGTTATAATATATTTACTTTCGATCCCCCCCGTGATACTGTATTTTTATATATTTTTGTACCCAATCCGACATATTCTACACATCATTTTTTTGTAAATTGCATTGCTAATGCTAAGATTAAAAAGAAATAAAAAAGACTGCACTTTTCCCTAAATTATTACACATATTTAATGAAAGAAAAACATTTCTTTATATTTCCAAAAAAAATGCTTGTTTTAAAACAGTGCTGTGTCGAAGATGCAACCAACAATAATGCTCATACAGTTTATCCTTTAAATACCTACCTTAGTTTTGATTCAGTGTAAACCTAGGGTGGATGTTAACTCACTGTGTATATGTACTGACCAGCACCCAGCTATGGGCATTACCTTGTAACAGCAGAATTAACTCACATTAGCCTCAGTAGCCGCTAGTGCCCTTGTATACCCACTGTGTATATATACTGAACAGCATCCAGCTGTGGGCTTTATCCTGCAACAGCAGAATATTATCCACCCAACGGAAGGCAAACACTAACAGTGTTACGGAGAAAAGCAAACCCTGTTTTATTAGAACATAAGAACATAAGAAAGTTTACAAACGAGAGGAGGCCATTCGGCCCATCTTGCTCGTTTGGTTGTTAGTAGCTTATTGATCCCAGAATCTCATCAAGCAGCTTCTTGAAGGATCCCAGGGTGTCAGCTTCAACAACATTACTGGGGAGTTGGTTCCAGACCCTCACAATTCTCTGTGTAAAAAAGTGCCTCCTATTAATACAAGAAAAATCTACATATCTAAACTGTCACTGGGCGAGAACGCTGGTGTATTGGTGTTTCGATCTGCTCGCTGCTTTACACAGGTGCTGAATGTTTTATTCTCTTCTATGACATGAGCAGTGCACTTTTGCAGGTATTTTATACCAGTGAATGGCATGGGGCAGGTAGGAAGGAATTCCCTTCACTACCTATGGCTAGGTCTTTGATGCCCTTTATGGATAAAGTTATGGGATTTTTATAAATTAAGCAAGGTGGTGGTTCTGGCAGGGAACTCACTTTAATTTCAAATCACATAACTATCAAGCATATTTTAGGCGCTTCGAACATCAGGTTAAATCGTCAATCGAATACATTCTATACTGTGTATTGTAAATGAGGTGTACATTAGATAAAGTGTGTCACCCAAGACTGCTCAATCATGCCGACACAATGGTTCTGTGATACAGTGCTCCCTCGTCATAAGATAAAGGGTATCACTCAAGACTGCTCAATCGTGCCCTGACACAATGGTTCTGTGATACAGTGCTCCCTCGTCATAAGATAAAGGGTATCACTCAAGACTGCTCAATCATGCCCTGACACAATGGTTCTGTGATACAGTGCTCCCTCACTATAAGATAAAGGGTATCACTCAAGACTGCTCAATCATGCCCTGACACAATGGTTCCGTGATACAGTGCTCCCTCACTACAAGATAAAGGGTATCACCCAAGACTGCTCAATCATGCCCTGACAAAATGGTTCTGTGATACAGTGCTCCCTCGCTATAAGGCTCTCGGTTAATAATGCACCTCAGATATAATGCTCCTAAAGCATGTCCCCCAGTTCCATATACTAGTGATTCATGCAATATTTCTACAGTAAGAACATAAGAACATAAGAAAGTTTACAAACGAGAGGAGGCCATTCAGCCCATCTTGCTCGTTTGGTTGTTAGTAGCTTATTGATCCCAGAATCTCATCAAGCAGCTTCTTGAAGGATCCCAGGGTGTCAGCTTCAACAACATTACTGGGGAGTTGGTTCCAGACCCTCACAATTCTCTGCGTAAAAAAGTGCCTCCTATTTTCTGTTCTGAATGCCCCTTTATCTAATCTCCATTTGTGACCCCTGGTCCTTGTTTCTTTTTTCAGGTCAAAGAAGTCTTTTTTCAGGTCAAAGAAGTCCCCAAAGGTATAGACATTGTCTATACCTTTTAGGATTTTGAATGTTTGAATCAGATCGCCGCTGTAGTCTTCTTTGTTCAAGACTGAATAGATTCAATTCTTTTAGCCTGTCTGCATATGACATGCCTTTTAAACCCGGGATAATTCTGGTTGCTCTTCTTTGCACTCTTTCTAGAGCAGCAATATCCTTTTTGTAACGAGGTGACCAGAACTGAACACAATATTCTAGGTGAGGTCTTACTAATGCATTGTAAAGTTTTAACATTACTTCCCTTGATTTAAATTCAACACTTCTCACAATATATCCGAGCATCTTGTTGGCTTTTTTTATAGCTTCCCCACATTGTCTAGATGAAGACATTTCTGAGTCAACATAAACTCCTTGGTCTTTTTCATAGTTCCCTTCTTCAATTTCAGTATCTCCCATATGATATTTATAATGCACATTTAAAAAATACAGTACCGGTGTTGTTCAAACTGTAAACAACTTGTCAGTCTAACTTCCGTTTCTGTCTCTCCCTTTTGATACAGTATCTGAACTAAAGAAAGGCTGTGCTGGCACTTTATAACACTGACATCTTATTCAGCATTCATATTATAACTAAAAAAATATTAGGCCTATTACATGGTTATCTTTCCTAATGTATTTACTTTTTTGCTGCAAGAGGAGCTGCAGCTTTCTCCCGGGAGACCTGAGAAGCCCATTCAGCCCCCGGCCCGCAGCCAAACCTGGAGCGAGCCCATTCCCTCTTCCCCTCTCCCGACCCGCTCTCCTTCTCACACTTGGTTTGCTTGTCTGTCGCTACAAACTGAACTCCCGACCGCCGTTTGCCAGGTTATTGAAAGTTTAAAAACTGCTAATTAAAATATAGCGTTGATTACATGGTGCTTTATGCATGGTTAATTCACGGAAAGTTACATTTTTGCTTCACTATATGTGCGTTATAGAGAGGGAGTTATTTTATTTTGTATTTTAGTCAGATGTCTGTTGTTATGTGTCCCTCGGCACACCCTCCCCCGTTTATAACACTCTTCGGTTATAACGCTCATATTGTGTGTCCCCCGAGACCCGCGTTGTAGCGAGGGAGCACTGAATACAAACAGTGTGTTATATATGTAAAGATGACTGCAGAGTACACAGTCATTTTGATAAATACCAGCTTTCTTATAAGATTATACGTGCAGGTAGTGGTGTTCTATCATCTTCATTGAGCACACGACACCATAAATCCCGACAGAACTGCAGGAGTTTTTATAAATCACCTGATCAGGAAAAACAAGTCGTAACAGTTTTGTATTGTTTTCATTTTTTTTTTTTTAAGTTTTTAATTTCAGTGGAATTTTTAATGTGTGTTAGGATACAGCAATCTGATCATGCCATTATAAAATTCTGAGCATTAAGAAAAAAAACCTGTGTGGTTTTTAAAAGTGTCAGAAGCACCTGTACTGAGAAATTAAGGTCCTTTAGCATAGGATATACAGCACAGACTGATTTACCATTTCTACAAAAACAACTTGCTATGCATTACTGTCCAAACTTGATTTCCTCACTCTTGTTATCTACACCCAAACAAATAACAAATAGGCTAAATAAATAGATGTTTTACTCAACAAAGTGTTTGTTTGCAATGGAAACTAACATTTCTCTTTGTCACTTGACTGGAATGATTGATACAAGGAAAGTAGCACTTCACCAAGAAGTGCAACAAGGCACAGGCAGTCAGAAGCAGGACACAGAGGCTACTGTTCCCATTCAAAGCTTTGTTTCAAATCTCTCTGTTTTATCCTCAACAAACCATGGCACAATGCTGCTGCACGCTCCCCGCCCCAACCCTCACTGTCAATACTGGACCTATCAGTGTCTGAATACCCAAGCAGTCCAGAATGAGTCTTCCCATGAAAATGAAGTCAATGACCTACCTCCTCGTCCCTTGTGGAGCGGATGACAGCCGTAGTTTCTCACGTGTTCACTCTGCTCGTTTGCCAATATAAAAACCATTAATTCATTCTATGTGAGCTCTCCGTGAATGATCTGATTGTGACCGATTAGACATAGTTTTTTAGCTGCTCAGAAGAAGAAAAAAATTCAGGGAATGTTAAGACATTTTTCACCCAAAGTCTATTCCAGCGTTATGATCCAATCAAGTGGAAGAGAATCAGTCTTTGTCTCCTTTGGCCCATCCAAAAAAAGTGCACCAATAAAAGCTGTAAAGATGTTGCCAACCTTTTGTCACCCTAAAAGAGCTGGTTTAGTCAATTGCTGTCAAGAAAACAGAAAGAAAAACATCGCTGTAGCTGTTTATGAAAAACACTTTTCTCTGGCCAACTCCAAGTCTGAGGATTACACAGCTTTACACTTTTAAAGGGTTTGCATTTGAAAGACTGTATACAGGTTGTTTCTCTGTGACCATAGAAACATTAGAAAAGGTGGGAAACTCAGTCCACTGAACTTCAAGTGACTTTATTAAAGTGTCACTAATCAGAACCAAAAGACACAGGGTTTTAGTGTTTGTGCTTAGAAACTGAACAGCCCTCAAAAGCCTAATGACCTCCTTCGAGCATTACTTTATAAAGACTCGTCAACGGCAAGTTAAATAAGAAAACCTTCATTGCGCTCTCCAGAAAGATTAATACCCTAGAAATCACCGCAAGCATCGATCTGAACCCGGACTCTCAGCAAAACTAAAAAGGTTTCTTCATTTCACAAAATCCCACGAGTGTAACTGTACAGCTGTGGCCAAAAGTTCTGCATCATTTTTTTAGGATTAAACAAATAAAAAAAATACATGAACATCATTTTGATCTTTTATTTCACATCATGTAATCAAATAAACTGCAAAATAATATCGCAAAAGTCTACTGGAAGCCATAATTGTAGTACAGTATTTCATGTTAGATTTCAAAATGTCACTTTTTTCAATTTTTCTATGCAAAACTTTTGGCCACAGCTGCAGAATGTGAATTCATCACGACAGGATGTCTTGGCTTTTCCATCCATGGGGGTGTAACAGTACGAATGTGGATCATAATTATAATTGATTATAATTCAACATCCACTGGTTTCAATTGTATGAGGACAGTTACAGAAAAACATTTTTGTTTTTACTAAACTAAATTAAATGAGACTGAAAATGTGGATTAGGTTTTTTTTGTTTTGTTTTTTTATAAAACATTCATTTTCTTAAGATACTTGGTAATGAATGAATTACGGTTTGTCATACTTAATGCCCAGAAAAGTCAATCAAAAGCTGAAAAAATGTGTAAGTGCATATTTAATTTATTATGCATAGTGAAGCAATTTTTGTAGTGCCTCCTTTAAAGCAATTGCGAACATGATAGTGTATAATGGGATCACAACTATGTGCATAATCCCTAAATAACAACAGGAAGGGTATGAACATGACCCCTGTCCTCCTTCAAGATGTACCAGAGTGCACTAAGGAAAGTAATCTTCCAACAAAGGCATCTGCAATGCAATCTCTCTAGCCTCTAGATTATAAAAGATTGTATCCCTGTGGTGGCCAAACCCCACAGGGAAATGTGGTGCTCTCATTTGCATCAGATGAAATGGCTTCAAACATCGATGTTCTAATGCAACAAAGCATGTTCTGAGATATATTCTTTTTATGGGCCCATTGAGAGCAAGACCGAGGTTTAAAAGATCTTCTGATCCTGAAGCATGTCACGACACAAACCAAAAGATCCAACAAGGGATTCAAAAAGAAATATGTGAGACCAGCATACCTGAAAATATAGTTTAATAACCATTTCACCATTACATCCCGGTTTTAATAACCATTTCACCATTAAATCCTGGTTTTAATAACTATTTCACCATTAAATCCCGGTTGTAATAACCATTTCACCATTAAATCCCGGTTTTAATAACCATTTCACCATTAAATCCCGGTTTCAATAACCATTTCACCATTAAATTCCGGTTTCAATAACCATTTCACCATTAAATCCCGGTTTTAATAACCATTTCACCATTAAATCCCGGTTTTAATAACCATTTCACCATTAAATCCCGGTTTTAATAACCATGCGCCAATAATGCCTGAGGGGAAATATCGAGGCTCACGGGAATAGAAAACCTGCCTAGAAGTACCAGTTCAACTGCATTGGATGATTCAGGCAATTGCTTGCATCATCGATGATGAAGGTTCAGATGACGAAGATGTGGAGTTCAGCAGTTTCGGATCAGATGATACAGACTCCGCAGTCTGATTGACTACGCTTTCCTGTTCTTACGCTACAATCCATATTTATTTATTTTTAGACACTGTGCAAGAGCTTGTAACTCGGGCACCATTTTTTTGTATTGAACATTTGAATGCTATAGTGCTACTTTGGGTGTTAATGTATTATTTCGTGTTGTGTTTTCACACTCAACACTGTAATTTCTTACTTGTAGAGATTATGTAAATCCCATTAATTTTAGCGGACCGAACATGTCACGTGTTTATATGTTTTTTAAATGTATCGACTTTTATTTTAGCGTTTTCTCCCTACAGGTGTGTTTGTTCATGATGTGGCTTTGCACTGGACACTGCAGCTTTAAAGTTTAATGTTTGGTTTGTGAAAAGATTTGAAATGACGAAACAGTGGATGTACTGCAGCAGCTTTGAACTGTATTTCACCAGTCAGTAACATTATTTAGCGTGCTCTACCATTGAATTTTAAGCATGTCTAATTGTAAATGTAATCTATCTATCTAATGTTAAAAATACTCCCTCTGCAATAATAGCTACTTGGTAATGAATGGATTACAGTTTGTCAGACTTAATGCCCAGAAAAGTCAATCAGAAGCAGAAAAAACTGAAAAAATGCACATTTAATTTATTAAGCACAGTGAAGCCATTTTTGTAGTGCCTCCTTTAAAGCAATTGCGAACATGATAGTGTATAATGGGATCACAACTATGTGCATAATCCCTAAATAACAATAGGACTTAAAACAGGGGTGCCCAATCCTGGTCCTGGAGGGCAGATGCCCTCCTGGTTTTTGTTCAAACTGTACACTAAATTGATTAATTGGACCAATTAAGCTTCTAATAAGGGCTTGATTGGTCCAATTAAGTAATTTAGGGCACAGTTGCAACAAAAGCCAGGAGGGACATCGGCCCTCCAGGACCAGGATTGGGCACCCCTGACTTAAAACAAAAAAAAGGACTTGAAAAAAGGACTTGAAGTAAAAAAAAGGCATGTTAGCCTCTCCCTCCCTTTGATTTCGATTCACAGGGGTTGAAAAGTGACACACTCTAAAACAAAGCAAAATTACAAAACTGTACATAATAATAATAATAATAATAATAATAATAATAATAATAATAATAATAATAGCTCAAAACAGCTGGCTGCTCAGTTAACTAAAAATAAATATATAATAATAATCTGCTTTTGCAACAGTTTTGAAACTGCTTATAATAAATATTTGTTTACAATATAGATAATGCTTTTTTAAATGAACAATCTGATTACTCCGTTTGAGTATCTAACTACAATTAACAGCCAGAAGAGTACAGTGTCTGGATGTGATTTGCAATGTGTTTATGAACCCACAGCCCCGACTGGCTGCTGCACTACGGTCTCAGGGCACTTGATGTTAAAGGATATCCATATCATTATTAATGGCTGGGAAGCATGTAAGATGTCAGATCAGTGAAGGCAGCATGCAGGGACTGTGCCCTGCCAGTCACTGTCTCTGCTGGTGCTTGTATCACACAGTTGGTACAGTAATGCAGCTGCCAAGGTTTGCCTGTTAGTCATTTAGGACCTGCCAAACTTGCAGGAAATACAGCCACAACTTACAGATTATTGTTTGTATTCAAATGTTTTTAACGGTACCTTAATACAGGGGCTCTCAAACTTTTTTTTACCCCCCTGTTCAGCTGCATTAGACACTGCTGCCCACTATTAGTACACTTTAAGAAAAATGACAACACATTTTAAACCTGTAACACTGTGTGTGTGTGTATATATATATATATATATATATATATATATATATATATATATATATATATATATATATATATATAGAATACTGCTGCTCCCACAGCACACTCGGGTCCCACAGTTTGGGAACCCCTGCCTTAATAAACCACAAAATATACAACAATCCCACCTTTGTCTGATCACTGAAAACAGAACTGCTGCTAGGAAACTTTTCCTAATTCGATTATTATTCTAATATCTTAATTGATTAATTAATCATTCAATTAAGTGACTTTCCATTGAATCACATGCTAAACAAGGAGTATGAATTCACAGACTCTACACTCAACCATCACCCAACTCTTTAATTTCTTTAAAACTTTATGGGGGCCTTAACAACACTGGGGGAAAAAATCACCATTTTGTATGAGAACTACTGGCTTGGGAAATTCATGTTTCTGGCTGCACCCAGTCAAAGCTTTCTAGCTGCTCTTTCTTGACCCATTAAAACAATAAACACATCTGGTCTATACTGTTCAGTAAGACCCAGCAAAACAAACATCAGTGTACTGTACCACAGCGTGTGTGTGTGTGTGTGTGTGTGTGTATATATATATATGGATGAGCCCACTGAATAAAGAGCTCCCCATATATAACTGGTGAGCTCTTTTTTCAATGGGCTCATCCAGTTGATATTTCTTGTAATAACCAGCCGGTTATCACGGGAAACACGCGCTCATTAACACCAGCAACAGAGCGACCCCAGTGCAAGCTAATATAATAACTCACTGACATAGACCAAGCAGAGCAAGCCCCCCCACAACAAGCAACACAGAATCCCTCACCAGGGATTATAACAAATACTGCATGGGGTAGTGTGTGATAAATTAGATTTTAATGCCCCTTCAGGGTGGGACGCTTGGCTTTGCCCTCTGGGTTTATGTAGCATTCCACCCTTTGGGTGGGAATTAAATTCTCATTTATCACACACTACCCCATACAGTATTCTCTCTCTCTCTCTCTCTCTCTCTCTCTCTCTCTCTCTCTCTCTCTCTTTTTTTTATTTTCTCTCTCTCTCTCTCTTTATGCATAAAAACTCTCTCTCTCTCTCTCTCTCTCTCTCTCTCTCTCTCTCTCTCTCTCTCTCTAATTAAAATATTATTTTTTTTATTTTCTATACTTATAACATCACTGGCAGTTTACTCACGAGGGAGAAGAAAAGGAAAATGAAATCTTCTTTATGCATAAAAACATTCTGTCTATCCTAATTAATCAAGTAAGTATAACAAAATCATATGCAGTGTTAAATCAATTCACCATTCCTTCCAACAAGCCTGGCATGGGGAAAAATTAAACAAAAAAGAGTGTTTGATCATGCATACAGTATTTCTACCTACAAACAAAGTATTCAAAGTATATGTTATGAGTGAAGCAGGATACTAAATGTAAATCTATACTTAATCGAGGGGAAACTTTACAAACATATGCAATTGTTCTTTTTTTGTACAGTAACTTCTAAAACCTACATCTTAACCAAAAAAACAATCTAAAAAGCAATCAAAGTAATGACTTAGCCAGCCACTCACCTGCCCATACTGCATTACACAATGACCTCTGATGTCACAAGAGGCCCTGAATCCACACAATATAATCCCTTGCAGTCGAGACAGATGTGAAGAGGAAACCCAATTAAGAAAATAATTGAGACCACATCCCCCCCCCCTTCTCGCATTGATGTGTTACTTTGTACTGAAAGTGACCATTTTGAAAACATTGCATGGAAATTGATTTTAGTCATACTGTAGTTACTTTTAAAAACAGGTGAATGTGAAAAGAGTCATTCTGTGTGTCATATAATTTCAAACACTGGTGCAGGTAACTGTTTATGATCCAAGAACAGTCCAAATCTAACTTTCCTCTAACAACACACCCTTATTACAAAGCACAGGTACCCCAAGCACAGCCGCAAACTGCGGTCACATGGAGTGCAGCATTACTTACAAATCTGTTTTCCAGATGTATTCAATTAGACAGCAAAATGGAGGAAAAAACAGCCAGCTTTTACCAGCAAGCCAGTTAGAGTGGGTTTCTGCAAGGCAGTATTTACCAAGAGCCATTAAACAATAAAACAACATACCTCAGAAAAGAACGCATCAAGCAGGGAATGTGAATAGCCAGATTTTTCATTTTTACTATATTAATTCCCAACAAACTTCTCATTACAAAAAATATCTGAAAATTATACAGCTCTGTAAACAATCTGTCTTTGATCAACTAATAATATAACATCTTCAATGCATATGTGTTTAGGCACACGTTTTGACATGAAACTCTGTATGATAAAACAAGAAATCCTGTCACTGCACATACTGTGTCCTTTTAAAATGACAGCTAGGCTACGTGCCGAACAATGCTTACTGTGGGGCTGGCCCTTCTTTTATTAAAATTAGTGCTGGGACAGATATCCCAATATTCAAGCTAATATTTCTTTACATATTTTTTTACCCTGCAAAGTTACAGAACACCCTGCAAAGTTACACAACACCCTACAAAGTTACAGGAGACCCTGCAAAGTTACACAACACCCTACAAAGATACACAACACCCTACAAAGTTACAGAACACCCTGCAAAGATACACAACACCCTGCAAAGTTACAGAACACCCTGCAAAGTTACAGAACACCCTGCAAAGTTACAGAACACCCTGCAAAGTTACAGAAGACCCTGCAAAGATACACAACACCCTGCAAAGATACACAACACCCTACAAAGTTACACAACACCCTGCAAAGTTACAGGAGACCCTGCAAAGTTACACAACACCCTACAAAGTTACAGAAGACCCTGCAAAGATACACAACACCCTGCAAAGATACACAACACCCTACAAAGTTACAAAACACCCTGCAAAGTTACAGGAGACCCTGCAAAGTTACAGGAGACCCTGCAAAGATACACAACACCCTACAAAGTTACACAACACCCTGCAAAGATACACAACACCCTGCAAAGATACACAACACCCTACCCTGCAAGTTACAAAACCCTGCAAAGTTACCCTGCAAAGTTACAGAAGACCCTGCAAGACCCTGTTACAGAAGACCCTGCAAAGTTACAGGAGACCCTGCAAAGTTACAGGAGACCCTGCAAAGTTAACAACCCCCTGCAAAGTTACACAACACCTGCAAAGTTACAGAAGACCCTGCAAAGTTACAGAAGACCCAAAGTTACACAACACAAAGTTAAGACAAGACCCTGCAAAGATACAAAGTTACAGGAGACCCTGCAAAGTTACACAACACCCTGCAAAGTTACACAACACCCTGCAAAGTTACACAACACCCTGCAAAGTTACACAACACCCTGCAAAGTTACAGGAGACCCTGCAAAGTTACAGAAGACCCTGCAAAGTTACAGAAGACCCTGCAAAGTTACAGGAGACCCTGCAAAGTTACAGGACACCCTGCAAAGATACACAACACCCTACAAAGTTACAAAACACCCTGCAAAGTTACAGAAGACCCTGCAAAGTTACAGAAGACCCTGCAAAGTTACAGAAGACCCTGCAAAGTTACACAACACCCTGCAAAGTTACAGAACACCCTGCAAAGTTACACAACACCCTGCAAAGTTACAGGAGACCCTGCAAAGTTACAGAAGACCCTGCAAAGTTACACAACACCCTACACAACACCCTGCAAAGTTACACAACACCCTGCAAAGTTACACAACACCCTGCAAAGTTACAGAACACCCTGCAAAGTTACAGAAGACCCTGCAAAGTTACAGAACACCCTGCAAAGTTACAGAACACCCTGCAAAGTTACAGAACACCCTGCAAAGTTACAGAACACCCTGCAAAGTTACAGAAGACCCTGCAAAGTTACAGAAGACCCTGCAAAGTTACACAACACCCTGCAAAGTTACAGAACACCCTGCAAAGTTACACAACACCCTACAAAGTTACAAAACACCCTGCAAAGTTACAGAACACCCTGCAAAGTTACACAACACCCTGCAAAGTTACACAACACCCTGCAAAGTTACAAAACACCCTGCAAAGATACACAACACCCTGCAAAGATACACAACACCCTGCAAAGATACACAACACCCTACAAAGTTACAGAAGACCCTGCAAAGTTACAGAAGACCCTGCAAAGTTACAGAAGACCCTGCAAAGTTACACAACAGCCTGCAAAGTTACACAACACCCTGCAAAGTTACAGAACACCCTGCAAAGTTACAGAAGACCCTGCAAAGTTACAGAAGACCCTGCAAAGTTACAGGAGACCCTGCAAAGATACACAACACCCTGCAAAGTTACAGAAGACCCTGCAAAGTTACACAACACCCTGCAAAGTTACAGAACACCCTACAAAGATACACAACACCCTGCAAAGATACACAACACCCTGCAAAGTTACAGAAGACCCTGCAAAGTTACAGAAGACCCTGCAAAGTTACAGGAGACCCTGCAAAGTTACAGAAGACCCTGCAAAGTTACACAACACCCTGCAAAGTTACAGAACACCCTACAAAGATACACAACACCCTGCAAAGTTACAGGAGACCCTGCAAAGTTACACAACACCCTGCAAAGTTACAGAAGACCCTGCAACGTTACACAACACCCTACAAAGTTACAGGAGACCCTGCAAAGTTACACAACACCCTGCAAAGTTACACAACACCCTACAAAGTTACACAACACCCTGCAAAGTTTCACAACACCCTGCAAAGTTTACAATAAACGCGTTACGTTACCTTTTCTGTGTCCCGTGTTGTCTGTATCGCAGTGTTATATTTTTAAACACATTGCTGATTCTTTTATTTAATTTTTAATCACACTTCTCAGATCATGAATCAGCTGTAGGCATTTTATCAACATTTATTCAGGAGTGTTCGCTACGAGTCGTCTTTCAAGGATCGCAGTGCATCTAGATCATGCTCCCTCCTGCACCAATGCAAGGAGGCGGTTTGGTCCAGTGGTTAAAGTCCAGGGCTTGTAACCAGAAGGTCACCAGTTCAAATCCCACCTCTGCCACTGAATGATTCACTGTGTGATCCTGAGCAAGTCACTTAACCTCCTTGTGCTCCACCCTGCATATGAAATTTTAAATCAATGTCCTATTGTAAGTGACTCTGTATAGTTCACAGCCTACCTCTGTGAAGGTGGTCCACTATGAAAGGTGCTATATAAAGATATTATTTATGTTTCCACAAGACACCACTCATTTAAATCAGAGCACCAGGCAAACTTTCCAGAGTAAAAGTTGCAAAAAGTAATTGTCTAATTTATGAAGCTGCGATGCGTGAATATAAAGTGGCGCGATATGGCCCATTGTATCTGCAGTATAGGCATGTGACTGGATTGAAGACTTCGCTCTATAAGTAATTCCCATAATAAAATAAAATTCACTTTCTGTCTCTAACATTAACTCCCACACAATGCCAGCATTCTTCTACAGACATGGTGCAATGGTAACTATGCTAGATGTACCCCCCACTGATACTAAATTAGGTACAGTACAGTAGTGACCATGTGTGCTGACCCTGAGTTGGATGTTTCTCTTAACCACAGACATGCTATCCAAATGTATGGTCAACAACACCATGAATCATTCACCAAGATGTTTTATCCTCTTTTCTTTTTAATTATTATTTATATGAAAATGCCTCCTCTTCAATAAATGTCAAGTTTAATGGGGAAGCATAAGGTTTCCTTTATGTTTTGATACAATAACCCGTTTTATCAAATAAGGATGGAATTCCAATAGTCTAAATCACCACTGTATTAAAGAAAGCACAAGAACATCACAGTTTAGAATGTTAGTAATCTGCGCTTCTGCAAAACAAACTCCATTTAACTGCACTGTACCATCTATTAAGAACCTCATAACATAAACTGTACAAAAACAAAACTGATACAACATATTTAAAAGCAGCAGAAACAATACCAAGTAAGAACTGTAGCAACATGCTGCGGAATAGTAATTCAACTTTATAAACTAAAAAATAACACACCTTGTGATGAGCCACCACTGACATGCGTGAAAAGCATCAGGGATCTGTGGTTTGCTTTAGTGTATAGTGGTGGATTTAATACATCAGTGTCTTGAGCTGAAACTAATGAATGACAAGTTCAAGTACATAACATTCCAGACATGGGTTCAAATAACAATTGGGTTTTGTAGTGCGTATTACCTTCGTTTCAGTTTAGTGGTTGATATGCCCTGATGGGTTGATGGAATAAAAAAAATAAAACATTTGCACTCATAAAACTTTTCTAGACTTTTGTAAAGACACCAACAACAACAAAAAAAGGTACATAAATATAAAAACATATAAAAATGCAGATTAATATGACTGCGTCTTTTTAAAAGCAGAATCATGTAGATAGAACACACACACACACACACGCTCGCACGCACGCACGCACGCACGCACGCACGCACGCCTCTCACTTAAAGTGGTTAAGTTTGGATTTTTCAAAGATTCTAACCTCACTGCTTTGGTCTGTTGAGCTCTGCCTGGGTGTAGTTCCATGGCCAGCAGCCTAATCAGTAACTGATGTGGAACACAGAAACACATGCACAGCACTAAGTGTGTACAGAACCCCATTACTGTTTCTAAGCAGCTTTCAATAAATATATACATATTTATGATGATATGTATAACTGTAAAATGTTATCAAAATAACAAAAACTTTGCCTATTTGTTTTGCATCTGAAAGTTAAAGGTAAAAAAAAGTTGATTCTAAAGTGCTTGCTTGTGTTTTTTTTCTTTCTGCAGAGATATTCTGACTGATTCCTTTATGATGCTCACCCTCCATCCTCTAGTGCTTTACTGCTTGCAGATTAATAACGGAAAGGACACGTGTTGAGATGAAAATCTACAGGAATATGGTCAACACGCACAGCCCATGCGTTCGGCAGACATAAAAATGCAGTGTAAATGAGGCATGACAATCAAATCCACAGTAGACAGTAATGTATCTCTGAAATGACAATAAACCCTCCACAAGAAATTCATTGCAGATGCATCTCCAGCTATTGCCAAGATTTATTTTATTTTATTTTATTTTTTGGAACTCAAAACTGGGATGACCCATATTGTTTAAATATATTCATTCTATGACGATACTGTAAAGTTTAATTTACTTAAATATTTATGGGTTGCTACATTCTAGGAAGGCCCTCTCAAATTAAGTTTTATTTCCCCAGGACTGCAATAAATCAGTGCCATCGATTTCTTTGCAAAAAAAAAGCCTAAACGTATTTCCCAGGTTTACTTTGTTGGCATAGTTTGCATCAGACTAGCTTCCTAATGCTGAGTGACCAATGCGTAGAATGAATGCACCTTGTTGTTACAATTCAAAACGTTTTGTAACACATCAATGATTCTATTAACATAACATATTCCTGTCATTGTTAATAGCACTGATAAAAACATTGCTGAATTCCAGACAACCGCACAACCCTCTTCCCAGACAAACAAACACAATAAAAATCGAAATTAGGAATTCTTTATTTTATATTGGGGTATTCCTAAAAATCCTTAAACCCTGCCCACAAATCTTTTAACCCACTGACTTCCCTGCTTGTTATGTAGATGCTCCTAGATCCTGTGCAGAGAATCTGCACTCACAGAGAGAGAGAGAGAGAGAGAGAGAGAGAGAGAGAGAGAGAGGGAGAGCAAGAGGGAGAGAGAGAGGAGAGCAAGAGAGGGAGGGAGAGAGGGAGAGGGAGAGATATACTGTGTCGAGCAAAACAATGATGGGACACCTTTATCTAGTCTGGCCATCTGTATTCCAAGCTGTGCAAGCTCCCTCCGCAGTCCTACTAGGAACAATCTGACTCACACTTCCTTCAGTCTCTGTCACTAAAAAGGGTCAAGCGTTGCTTTAAATCTGTCACTGAAGGTGGCAAACAAAAAAAAAAAAATCAGTTCTAGTTTCGTTTTAGGCTTCCCTATTATTCATTTGAAGTGTCTTCTGTATGATGTTACAGTAACAGTGTAGCAATGTAATGAATATATGCACTACTGAATTCTCCACCACACTGCACTGCAGGCCAACATGTTACGATAACCAATCAAAAGGCTATCCGTGTGGATTCCATAACCTTAAACCACCAACTTCTCCAACCCAAACACCAAAGAAGCGTTACTTTCTGCTTCTTGAAAACCTTTCACAAGTAATGTCCTTGTACAGCAGACTCACAGGGGTTAAGACTGTTTAAGATCACAACCCTTGATACATTGATTACATCAAAACCTCTTTGTTATTCTTATCTTAAAGAAAACAACACATATTTAGCAATCACTGCAAAACAAATGCTCAGGAGAAATCAAAAACCTGATTGCACTCCTTCACCAAACAAACACCCTAACCATTCTGGCTGGAGGTTCAACAAAAGGAGCAAATAAACAACTGTGTTGGTTTGAACTTGCATGCTAATTTTAGAGATAAGAACAGAAGGGAAGTATTTATTGATGTGTGTTCCTGTGCTACACACATGTATTGATGTGTGTTCCTGTGCTACACAGATGTATTGATGTGTGTTCCTGTGCTGCACACATGTATTGATGTGTGATGTGTGTTCCTGTGCTACACAGATGTATTAATGTGTGTTCCTGTGCTACACACATGTATTGATGTGTGTTCCTGTGCTGCACACATGTATTGA
Organism: Huso huso; assembly: GCA_036884735.1. Lineage (NCBI taxonomy): Eukaryota > Metazoa > Chordata > Actinopteri > Acipenseriformes > Acipenseridae > Huso > Huso huso. The sequence continues at coordinate 121,966,222 of CM072663.1, read as the reverse complement.
TGTGTGTTCCTGTGCTGCACACATGTATTGATGTGTGATGTGTGTTCTGTGCTACACATGTATTGATGTGTGTTCCTGTGCTGCACACATGTATTGATGTGTGTTCCTGTGCTGCACACATGTATTGATGTGTGATGTGTGTTCCTGTGCTACACACATGTATTGATGTGTGTTCCTGTGCTGCACACATGTATTGATGTGTGTTCCTGTGCTGCACACATGTATTGATGTGTGATGTGTGTTCCTGTGCTACACAGATGTATTGATGTGTGTTCCTGTGCTACACAGATGTATTGATGTGTGATCCTGTGCTACACACATGTATTGATGTGTGTTCATATGCTGCACACATGTATTGATGTGTGATGTGTGTTCCTGTGCTACACAGATGTATTGATGTGTGTTCCTGTGCTACACACATGTATTGATGGGTGTTCCTGTGCTACACACAGGTATTGATGTGTGTTCCTGTGCTGCACACATGTATTGATGTGTGATGTGTGTTCCTGTGCTACACAGATGTATTGATGTGTGTTCCTGTGCTGCACACATGTATTGATGTGTGATGTGTGTTCCTGTGCTACACAGATGTATTGATGTGTGTTCCTGTGCTACACACATGTATTGATGGGTGTTCCTGTGCTACACACAGGTATTGATGTGTGTTCCTGTGCTGCACACATGTATTGATGTGTGATGTGTGTTCCTGTGCTACACAGATGTATTAATGTGTGTTCCTGTGCTACACACATGTATTGATGTGTGTTCTTGTGCTGCACACATGTATTGATGTGTGTTCTTGTCGGGAACACATGTATTGACAGCTTTTTAATGTATGAAAGATACAGATGATAGGTTTGGGCATGTTTAAATCTCTTTTGTATGGCACGCTACTGATAGACAGCAAGTTAGAAGTTTTTCTCCACCACCAAAGTATTTTATTATGTCTTGATTACCTAAAAATACCTAAAAAGGCTGTAAATGTGTCCAATTAGATCCTAAACATACCTAAAAAGGTTGTAAAAGTGTCCAATTGGATATGATGAATAAAACACAAATAAATGAACTACACTGTGTTTTTCATTAACCCTTTATGCTGCTGTGTACTACATATCCATATTCAATATAGATAAAAACATGTTTTTTTTTTAACAATGAAAACAAAAACTCTGCTAATAACAATAATAATCAGTAAACAGTAATTATCAAATAAAAATCAAACAACATCAAAACGTGTGTCATTATCGACTTCCTCTGTGCCATTTATTGAAATGTTCAATACAACAGAACCCGGGGTTGCCTTCGCAACCATGGCACATTTTTCTTGTGTCTTTTCTTTTGTTTTTATTTTTCGTAGCAGACCCTGCACCTTTGTTGCAGTCTCTGCTTCCCTTGTGTTGGAGGGATAGTCACAAAGGTGTGTACACAGCTACTTTGCACAGGCATTATGATGGATCTGGCTGCCGCATTGCCTGTACCCAGTGCTGTGTTTTGATAGTATTTCGTCACAGCACTGCCATTTCAAACCAAACAGCTTCCCGTTTGCAGCTGGCTTACCTGTAAAGTAGCTGCATGCTCTTCTGTTTGTACAGTTTGCACTGTTCTTGGCTCCACATCCTCTTCATCATCATCGCTGAGTGATAAGTTAGCATCACTGTTGCTGGTATCGAAATCCTCCGAACCAACTTCACTCCCGTTGCTCATTATAGAAAGACCACGTACGTTGCCATGTTAAGCTTTCGCTAAAAACTATATAAACTATAACTAAACAAGTAAAACTAATAATAAAACAAAAAATAATAATTTAAAACACTATATATACTTTAAAAGTTGAATGGCTTTCTGCAATATATCTCAGTCTTCTAAACGCCCACAGGTAGATTGGAATCGCTGCATGACACGCAATTGGATACAAATGTCACCTGACCCTCCCCCGACTTTCATTGCACATTCCACAGTACTAGCACTGCCTTAGAGAATGAAACCTGAAACGCTAGACTGGGAAACTGATCATAGAATAGAATGGGAAACTTGACGTACGCAGGTACGGCATGGTACTGTAAGTGGGTTTTCAATTGACGTACGTGCGTACGTCATGGTGTTGAAGTGGTTAATATTACTTGATACTGTGAAATAGACTTCTCAGGGAAGCACTGCAAATTAATATTACTGTAAAACAGACTTCTCAGAGAAGCACTGCAAATTAATATTACTTGATACTGTGAAACAGACTTCTCAGGGAAGCACTGCAAATTAATATTACTTGATACTGTGAAACAGACTTCTCAGGGAAGCACTGCAAATTAATATTACTTGCGCTTGGAAAAAAATATACTTTTAACAAACTCAAAACATCAAACCTATAATAACATTACATATTAGCTTCCAACTGAATTTTTTAGCAACATTTGTTTTTGATTTAAGGAGTGGTTGGGGCTCTCAGCCACCCAAACTAGGTGTAGGATTTCAATGTTCAAGTTCATGGCACTCATTTTATACCCACAAGGGAAAATGAAAAAGAGGCTGAAGAGGTGCATTCTATAATGGATTTGGAAAAGTACATCTTATGTTTCAGCATTGAAGTGTTTAAAGGAAAAGCCTAAATCTGGAAGCCTTAAAAGGTAACTCAATTTTATGGTCACTAATCCCCTGTAGAGCCAAACCAGTGGACAGGAAATGACCAAGTAACTGTTCAAAGGCTTAAGCAGAGCGTTTCTCTAATCTATTTTTTTCTACTTTTCATATTATGGTAGCTTTTTATCAGCCCTTTCTTATGCATTTTGCTTGCTTAACTGGCACCATAACATTCCATGAATGTTACAAATTACTCACATACACAATTTACTAAGTTTAATTAAAAAAAAAAAAAAAAAATTGGGGGTTTTAAGCACAGAAAAATGCGCTCATGGTCAGCACAGGATGATACTGCATCCTTCTTCTTAGCCACAGAATTCACTGACAGATACATATACAAAAGAAAGTGCTGAAGTTCTGCCAAGGACCAGTTCACTTACCCTGTTACACAGAAATCTCAGCCCCTAAAGGAGGTGGCGTGGGGAGTCGTCCTGTACTTGGCCCATTCTGACAACAATGTATCTTATTTTACTGCTTGCTTGGTTACAGAAAGCAATTCATTAGAATGAACTCCTGAGTCAGTATGTTTATGTTTTTTTTTTGTTTTCTTTTAGAATTTAAAGTAATTTAAGAATGTTTTGAGGAATTAACTAAAGTTGTATATTTCTGAAACTGTTCTGCATCAAATTGGCTTCTTTACGAACAGCCTAGAGCAGTTTCATAAACCTTATTGTAATCAACACATTCTAGCATCTTATATGATGTTTTGGGGCCATTCCGACACCTAAGTTGTTGTAATAATATTTAATAAATCATTTAGAAATCACATACCTCGGCTCTCTGCGTCTTGGGCAAGCTTGCATCTTTCTCCATAGCATACACATCCACAAGGTACAGGTTGGAGCCTCTCTCCCTGTCCAGGACAGCAGCAGTTTGGATGACACCAGTGTGGCGTCCAATGGTGAAAAGCCGACCAACAGGTTTTCCATCACAGCGCACTGACACTATGAAAAATTCCACTAAGGCTTCAGAGCCTGTGGGACTTGAGGCATCCAGTGAAATGACATTGGTCCCCACTGGCTCCCCTTCTCGAACAATAGTTATGTATTTTTGCTGTGAAAAGACTGGCCCGTCAGAACCCTTTAGGATAACGGTCAGCTCTGTGCTTGATGTTCTCTTTTCCGTCCCAAGGTCAGTGGCTGACACAATGAGACTGTATATTAGTTTAGAAGGTACCAGGGAAGAAGCAACCCTGATGTCTCCACTGTAGCGGTCCATTATAAAAGTGTTGGGATCCCCACTCACCAGTTCATATTCAACTTCTCCATTAGCTCCTTCGTCTGGGTCGAAAGCCACGATTGTGGTCAGGATTGAGCCAATCATAACGGTTGGTTCAGCAACAAGTGCATTTTGGGATATAAATGTTGGAACATTATCATTTTGATCTGTTACCCAAATAGTCACATTCTTTAAGGCATAGCGTCTAAATTCTACAGGAACAGCCAGATCAGTGGCTTTGATAGTCAATTCAAAGAGATTGGTAAATTCACGATCAATTTCTGCACTTGTATATATTGTTCCACTTGCAGAGTCTACAGCAAAATGGTTTCCCCTTGGTGTTTGTTGCACAATAGAATATTCCAGCTGGCCATTAATGTCTGCATCGGTATCACAAGCAGTCACCGTCATTATTGAGATACCAACAGGTATGTTTTCCGCAATGGATTTAAAAATATCACCCGGGGTGAAACTTGGAGGATTGTCATTAAAATCTCTGACATGTATAATTACTGGCATTGAGGATGACCTTGGGGGTCTCCCATTGTCCTTTGCCGTTATGTTTAGTTTATAGAGAGGCTGTGTTTCGAAATCCAACTTTTTTGCAAGGAAAATGCTTCCGGTGTTGGGGCTGATGCTGAATGTCCCGTGGTTGTTTGTTGCTGTGATGCTGTAAATTATTTCAGCGTTATCACCTGAATCAGAATCAGTAGCAGTCACAGATGCTACTAGTTCTCCTATTCTCATATTCTCCAAGACGTCCACAATCAAAGCAGATTTGGGGAATGATGGAGAGTTGTCATTTTCATCGAGCACGTTGATGCTTAAAATACAAGATGAAGAAAGTGCCGTACTTCCAGAATCTACAGCTGAAATTGTCAGGGAGTAAGAAGCAGTAGCTTCATGGTCAAGCTTTCCTACCAGTGTAACTTGCCCTGTGCTGCTGTCCATTGCAAACTGGTTTTCCTCATTCCCTTCACTGATAGAGTAGCTGATCAACCCGTTTTTACTGTCATCCACGTCTGAGGCAGAGACTCTCAGGACCTGCATCATATTGTGGGCTGATTCTGATATGGTTGCTTGATACAAGTCTTTGGTAAATTTGGGTGGATTGTCATTAATATCTCTGATATAAATCTGGACTTTAGCCTGATCTTTTAGAGGTTTGGGCAATCCTTGATCTGAAGACACCACTGTAAAGCTGAACACAGCAGCTCCTATCCGCCTCATTAGCGCCTCTCTGTCAAACTGTTGCGTGCTCGTTAATTCCCCAGTAATGGCGTTTAACTCAAAATGTTGCTGTGGTGTTTCAAAGGCATAACTTACTTCACCATTAGGTCCAATATCTCTGTCCTCAGCATAGACCCTTCCAACCAGTGACCCTCCCTTTTGTTCTTCCTCAAAATCAAATACATAGTTTGTACTGTTAAACAGGGGTCGGTTGTCATTCACATCTTCTAAGAGCACAGTTACATTGACAGTAGCACTGAGTGGCTCCACGGCTCTGTCTGCTGCAACCACAAGCAAACTGTATCTGTCCTGGGCTTCCCTATCTAAGTCTGCTTTAATGTACAACTGCCCATCTGGAAAAATGCCAAATGTATTTATTACATTTCCTCCAAGGATATCATATGTAATCTCTCCATTTAAACCAAAGTCTTTGTCAGTGGCTTGTACTTTACAGAATCTAGTATTCACTGGCTCCGATTCTAAAATGGTGACTTCATATGAAAGCTGATCAAACACTGGTGGGTTATCATTTACATCATGTACATTAACAGCCACAATCAGGCTGGACGTGCGCTGAGGGACGCCCATATCAGATGCTGTAACCTCAATTTGATATGAACTTGTAGTTATTTCAAGCGGTCCAGTTAAAGTTATCTGTCCATGCTTTTCATTAATCTGGAAAAGTGATTTTGGATTTTGTTTAAGGCTGTACAGTACCATACCATTTGGGCCTTCATCAGGATCAACAGCTTTAGCTTGAAGTATGGTATGCCCAGCTCCCCAGTTCTCAACGGCATTGACATGTTCCACAGCATGAGGGAAGCGTGGTGCGTTATCATTCAAATCCTTCACAGTAATGTTGACAGTAGTTTCTCCAGTCACTTCTCCGCCTCTCGCAATTACCTTTAGCTGATAAAATGCTTGTTCTTCTCTATCTATAGGGCTAGTTGCACTGATTTGACCTGTGACCCTGTTAACTGTAAACAGGCCTCTTTGGTCCCCTGATGTGATTAAGTAAGAAATGTTAGTGTTCAGGTCAAGTGTGGAGGCAGAAACAGTGCCAATAGTGGAGCCCAGTCCAACATTTTCAAAGATAACAAAACTGTAGACACTCTGGCTGAAGGAAGGGGGATTGTCCTGCGTATCTATGACAGTAATTGTGACTATTGCCTGGCTTTGAGAGCGAAGGTTCTCACTATCAGCTGCAGTCACTTGCAGCTGGTATGCTGTTTTCTCTTCTCTGTCAAGTGAAACTCTAGTAGAGATCACACCAGTGTTACTTTTTATCTGGAATTTAAAAGTGTCCCCTGCTGTGATCACATATCTAACAGTCCCATTCTTCCCCAGGTCAGGGTCTGTTGCTGAGACAGTGGTGACATAAGAGCCTGGTGGTTCATTTTCCTTAATGTTAGCAAAATACTGGACTGGGTAGAAAACAGGTCTATTATCATTTATATCTTTTAAAGTTATGTTCACTTTAGTTAGTGAGGAAAGCGGAGGGGTGCCCAAATCTGTTGCTTGGATGAATAGCAGGTATGTTTCTTTCTCTTCTCTGTCTAATTCTGTTGCTGTTGTTAATCTCCCAGAAACTGGATCCAGACGGAAACGATTCTGAAACTGGGCTGGGGTTTCAGCATCCAGAGAAAAACGCACGGTGCCGTTGACTCCTAAATCATTGTCTGTAGCTGACAGCACTAATATTTCACTGCCAGGAGGTGAATTTTCTATTATGGAGACGTGATACAAACTTTGCGTAAAAGTAGGAACCTGGTCGTTTACATCAGTTATGCTTACTATGAGCTTAGTGTAGGAGATTTTGGGCTGGACACCTTGATCTTTGGCACTGATGTTCAATACAATTTCAGATGCAATCTCTCTATCCAATGAGCCAGCACTGGTCACCAAACCACTGTTTTCACTGATGGCAAACCACCCCAAACTGTTTCCAGACACTATAGTGTAGTGCAGGTTGGCATTTTGCCCAGAGTCACCATCTGTTGCTGAAACACCTTTAACGTAGCTGCCTTTGGGTACATCTTCACTGATGTCAACTTTGTACAAACTCTCTTGGAAAACAGGAGGATGATCATTAATGTCATTTACAAATATAACCAAACTAGCAAAGGAAGACCTTGCCACTGGTGAGCCATTGTCTGACACTGAGACAGTCAGGTTGTAGGAAGAAATGCGTTCTCTGTCCAAAACACTGGCCACTCTAATTAAACTTAAATTTGGAACTGGGGAGGCGTGAACCTCAAAGTGTCTTTGTTCATTCCCAGCTAGAATTGAAACTGAAACGTTCCCATTAGCAGAAGAGGAGTCCGAATCTGAGACTGTCAATAGGGCCACTACAGTGCCAACCTGAGCATTCTCATCTACTGACGCAACGCTGGAACTAGTTGGGAAATATCTGAACTTAATCACTGGGTCATTATCATTAACATCCAATAGTTTAATGGTTGCCTCTGACCTACCTGAAAGGGATGGCACTCCATTGTCCACAGCATGAATTGTTAACGAGTATTGCTTTTTGCTTTCATAATCCAAAGTGTCTTTTATGGTAATGGTACCTGCTTTAGGGTCAATTTGAAAAGGCGTCCCCTCGTTCAAGTAATACCTGACATCTCCATTCGCTCCCTCGTCCTGGTCTTTTGCAGTTAACTGCAGAATGCTAGCTCCAACTGCTGCATCTTCAAAAACACTTGTTTGATAATGATTTTCATCAAAAACAGGCGGGTTGTCATTGATGTCTTGAATAGTCACATTTACTTGCAAGAACCCGTATTTTTTAGGCGTTCCTTTATCCTCCACTTTAACCAAAAGCTGGTAAAACGGGGTTGATTCTCTATCCAGACCTCCGGTTGAAACCAAATGCAAAAATGCCCCTTCTCCACTCGGATTGACTGTAATATCCAAACGGAATTTCTCGTCTCCGTTGCCCTTCACTATTTGATAAGTTGCATGATCTACTCCATTGCTTCCAATATCCGAATCAGTGGCAGTATCCAGGATAACTTGCCTACCACTGCTTGCATCTTCTTTGAAAGACACTACAATAGACGGATCAGGAAACACGGGAGCGTTGTCATTAATATCCACTACCACAATCCTTACTTCTGTCGGGTATGTAGGTTGACTAGACAGGACCACCAAGTTGATTACATCACTTTGCAGAAGTTCTCTGTCAATAACTGTGGTGGTATAAATCTCACCTGTTGTCCCGTTGATGGCAAATAGTTGATGGTGTTCACTAAATCTGTAAGTAAAACTAGGTCTGGTTACTATACTGCCCACACTGGTGCCAATAGGCTGCTGTTCCAGCACCTGAAACTCTTGGCGAAGTTGATTCGATGCAGCATTTTTCCAGCCTAAAGTCCAGAATATTAACAGCACCATATAAAAACTGTGAAAACGTCTACCCGAGAGCGCCATGGTAAAAGTGACAATCCGCTTTTCCAAGACAACGTTCTTTACCACAACTCATCAACTTTGCGCAATTATATCCAGCAAGGCATACTGTTTATATTGGCCCAACAGTCTTTATTACGTGATGTGTAAAATACAATAGCCAGTTTATTCTTTCGTTTTATTTTACACCAACATCTGTCCCTCGACTCCAGAAAAAGATTTGAAATGTACAGTATGGTCTTGTCAGCACGCTGCTGTCCGCCTCCAGGTCGAACAAAACACTATATTCCAAAAAAAAATCATCAGGTAGTATGGCAGATATATCCTCTACGTATCACCTTTTTTAAAAAAATCCCAAAAGCAAATGTTCCTCGGACAATTTGCAGGAATTGCTATTTCAAAGTTTGTATTACTTCGGAACACTCCTTTTGTTTTGAAATCCACGAAAACGGCACTTGAGTGGCCTATACTGTTTATTTTATTTTATTTTAAAACATTCCTGAAAAAAAAAAAAAAAAAGTATCCGGGTTCAGTGTAGTTACACTTGCAACTGTCAAGTTTTCACAAGCCCTCAGTGGGTTGCTCTGTGCTACAGTATAACGGAGCAGATAGTTCTCATTCAGGCAGAGCTGTGCTGCAACTCAGCCCAACAATGCTCAGGTTTGCGAAGTCCCCCACAGGCTCGTTATTGGTTAGTTTAACACGCCCCGCCCACTTGATGCACATTCCGAGCTCCAAAGGCCTCGCTTCTTTCTGTGAATTGATGCTTCCAATGCCAATCAGAAAAAGTGACAGGCACTTAGCGGTAGATTGGGAGGAGTTATGTCTGGCTCCGGGACTCTTAGCTGTTATAATAATGACTCAAGGGGGTGAGGACTCCGCTGGTCTTGGAATGCGTAAAGTCCAATTTTAATATGAACTGTTTCAGAACAGAGCACTGCTATCAAGGTTGCAGACATTAGCTATTGTTTTAAAATAAGATTTTGTTTAGCTTTTTTTTTGCCAGCGTGAAATGAGCATGTTATATTTCTGACAAGTCTGGATGAATCCATTGCTTTACAAGCGTGTAGTGTGTGCTTTGATCATGTATTTAGTTATGTGTATTTCACTGATTAGGTTACCCTTTACAAAAGACAGCAGTTGATTCAACATTGTCATTACTTTATAAATTCACAAGTTCTGTACATTCTGTGTCAAAACTTTCTGATTATAGATATGTAAGATGCTGTTATTTAAATATATCATGTCAAATACGTTTGTGTGCAGAAGATGCTATTATTGTTTTATCTTGGTTGAAGGAATATCAATTCAGATTTATAACATATTTTTTAACCAATGATACAAAAAAAGTATACACCAGAAGCATATACGACTCCCTATTTTAAACCAACTTTGTTACGGCTGCAGTTAATGAAATGGCATACAAATAAAAATGTTTCAAACGTTACTCCATTCTTTAAACAGTAACTACAGTACTGAAACCCATGCATGCTCGGCTGCAGTGATTGCGCATCGCGGTGTAATTTATAGGTAAACATTGCCCTCTTGTGGCAGTTTGTGAGACTGCAGTGATTGCGCATCGCAGTGTAATTTATAGGTAAACATTGCTCTCTTGTGGTAGTTTGTGAGATAACTTGATTATTTTAACTGCAGCATTTTTCTTATGCTTACTTCATGAATTCTAATATTGAAAACACACAACTACTGTACAGTATAACAAATACTTTCCATTTAACTGTACAGTAAAAAAAGAAAGAAAAAAACGAGTTATACTGGTGTTAGAAAAAAAACACAATTTTTGCATTGCCCTATTAAATAAAGTCAGTTTGCTTCATAAAGTCGAATGAAACCTGCTGAAAAATGTTACGTTAACATAATGAATTACACACCGCTTTCTAGTTTTCCATATACCGACAAAAATAAAAAAGAATTGACATTTTGAAATCTAACATGAAATACTGTACTACTGTTATGGCTTCTGGTAGACTTTTGCGATCTCATTTTGAAGTTTCTTTGATTACATGATGTTAATAAAAGATCTAAATTATGTTCATATAGCTTTCTTTTAAAACTATATGAATATCATTTCATACCGAACCCTAAAATTCTAGGTGAAAACTTTTGTCCACAGCTGTATTAGCTCCACCTGTTGGTATGTATGAGCGCCACCTGGTGGTAAAATGTATTTTTGCACAGAGACTAGACAAGTTTGTAACAGCATGAACTCCTGTCTGTGCTGCTATGACTTGGTTTTTGAAAGGGGAAAAATAGCTTCTAATTTTAAAAATAAATAAATCAAAATAGAACAACTTAAGTAATATCATTTATGGTATTTTAAAACACACTGGTGGTTTGTTTGTTGGTGTGCTGTTATCATAGATTTGAGTAATTGCTGGTGAACCCTTCTTGGTTAGGCAACTAACATAAAGTCATGTTGCACCTAATGCTTTCACATCAAGCGTTTCGATTCTGAAATTGGTGAGTTGGGGGGGGGAATAACAAAAGAGTTGTATTCTTATTCTTTTTGACACAATTTATAAAGGCATGATATACAGTATATTGCATTTCAGTTGGCTTATTTGCTTACTACAATGGAAGATACATGTTCAATACATTTTTGATGTTTGCTTGAACACAATTCAGTGAGTGAGAGAAGTTCACTCAACAGTAAACAGTTTAGTCTTTAGTGAGAAGTGTGCCTTCTATCGGTAGGCTGTATACTGGGATTGTAAGCTGATCGTGATCCACAGGATCTGCATGAGAGCTAAAGCAGAGCTTGACTCACACCACAAAGAGTTGGTCAGTACTGGTGGATTTTATACCTGTACCACAGTGATCATCAAGACTGAACTAAAACTGCATTGTTGTAGTCTTAAAAGGGTGAAGTAATGAAGGACAGCCTGCCTGCCCACATGTAATGTACTGATCTTCTAGCACAGCACTCCTTCGAGATCTACAGAACATCCACTTTCCAGCTGAGCCATGTGTCATGTCTTCTAACAGCAAGGTCACAAAGCCTCCTTTGAGATCTACAGATCATCCACTCACAATGCTTTCTAGCAGAGCCATGTGTCATGTATTTGAAAGCCGAAGGATCTGCAAAAGGCGTTGCTGATAACGAAAGCAAAGGAGATGAATCTGCACACTTAATGAACATCATTCTTCAAAAGTGAATTTGACAGCCATTACTGGTAAATGTGAAATCTTAAAATTCCAGTTATCAAAAGAAAGTAGAATAGGTCATCGTTACAAAAATGACCCTGTTTTTAACATTGGGTTGGTAGATTGGAGTGGAGCTGGGTTGATGTACAATGTAAACTTACAGTATAAGTTTGCTCGGGTGGAGAGCAGGTTTTCTGGTTTCTGTGTTAAGATTGCTCTATGTATTGAAAACAGAGGAACCTGTTTTTAGATTATAGGGCAAATCCGAGAGAAACAGCAAAGCACTGGATATCGTTAAGGCCTTCAAATATCCTATGAAGACTGTATTAAGAGTTCACCATGCTTAAGATACAGTGGATATGTTTCAGCTGTAAATGAAAGTGCTGTCATGGCCTAATATAGCCACTGTTGTGTCAGGTGCACTTTCCATTAAAGTCAAAGAATGTCTTGGCAGGTAATGGAGCACCAGCAACATACCAGTACAGCCCCAAGCAGTGATACAGAGGGAATAGCACAAAGCTGTTTTCACTTAGAAAACATTATGCATTTTAAAAATAGTCAGCAATAGTGTTAGTAAAGCATTTCTAGAAGTGAAGAGTGTTTCATGTGTACAGGAAATGTGTGTCTCTACACCCAGAAGCCCTGGGGTGTAAGTTGGGTGACTTGGGTGTCGGTGGTGTGACCTCCATCCTCAATCCTATCACATGCTTGTCCCTTGAGCATTAGACAAATGTTTGACTGCATTTACTATTTCAAAAACATTAGCCTTTACTTTATTGTTCAATGAGGTTACCATAGTAACATAGGAGGTTGTGTGGTCCAGTGGTTAAAGAAAAGGGCTTATAACCAGGAGGTCCCCGGTTCAAATCCCACCTCAGCCACTGACTCACTGTGTGACCCTGAGCAAGTCACTTAACCTCCTTGTGCTCTGTCTTTCGGGTGAGACGTAGTTGTAAGTGACTCTGCAGCTGATGCACAGTTCACACACCCTAGTCTCTGTAAGTCGCCTTGGATAAAGGCGTCTGCTAAATAAACAAATAATAATAATATTCTCAAGCAGCTAACCACAAGGTGGAGAACGTCTACTCGGAGTAGTAAAGGTAGCTCGAGAGACTATTGCTTTTTGGATGGGCCTAAGGCTGTTTTGTTTTCAAACTAATTAAATGAAAGAAGAGATAGAGTACTGCGATTAGAAAAGGGCTTTTACTTCAGATGTATTTATAATAAATCAAAACAACAGTAGTGAAATCCAAAAAAGAAATAAATCAAAGAAATCCTTGGGAAAAATGTATTTATTAGGTAAATTCCATTTGTAATGAACAATTAAAAGGTTTCTTTCTGAAATTATCTCTGGCCCTGGCTGCACCAGGTAAGAGAATGCAGTTACAGATAAGCAGACCTCCATACTGCCCAAACTACTGAGGAGCAACCTTTTTCTCTTGACATGTGCAACAATAACATTTCCCTACGCTTGCTTTCATCTCTCTCTTGGTCAGTTAAACCTAGAGGGGACAAAATTCCTAGCCGTCGTACGAGCCTGGCTGCTCCTCCCATGCTCACTATTTAACAATATTTTATTCTCAGAATGTTAGGATGTATGAAACCGTATATGACTATATGCAAGAAGAAGCTTCTCTACTCACCTCTTTGAATTGCATTTTGCCTGTATCTTTACTTCCAATACTACACTCTTTTTAATCACAAGCTAACAAGTTTAATCACCAGTGCCTCCAGGATTCGGCAGAAATGCACAGAAGCTTTTTCTCCCATCAGAAACACAGGCATGTTAATTTGCTTTTGTTTATTTTGGTACCCAGCAGCACCTGTCAACAGCTTCCACACAGAATATAACCGAGTGAGACTGCTGAAGTGTACCCCAAAACTACAGGATGAATCATGCACACAGAATATAACTGAGAAAGACTGCTGACCAGTACCCCAGAACTACAGGATGAATCATGCACACAGAATATAACTGAGAAAGACTGCTGAACAGTACCCCAAAACTACAGGATGAATCATGCACACAGAAAATAACTGAGAAAGACTGCTGAACAGCATCCCAAAACTACAGGATGAATCATGCACACAGAATATAACTGAGAAAGACTGCTGAACAGTACCCCAAAACTGGTGGTTGCGGAGTTCGAAAAAGACCAGCCTACATGCAAAAAAAAGCTAGGAATCTTATCTTAAATCAACCATTTTTAAAAAAAAACATAATTAAGATAATAGCAGTACCTGATGAAACGAGGGAGAATAAAAACAGAATTACTGGCACTGGTAGCTACAATGATCTAAATGTGAAGGATGTTATCTTAGGATATAATCAGTGTTAGGATATTATCAGTGTTAGGATATTATCAGTGTTAGGATATTATCAGTGTTAGGGTATTATCAGTGTTACATTATTATCAAAATTGGGATATTATCAGTGTTGGGATATTATCAGTGTTAGGATAAAAAAGTGTTAGGATATTATCTTAAATTATCCATTTATAAAAAAAACATAATTAATATTATCAGTGTTAGGATATTATCAGTGTTAGGATATTATCAAAAAGTTAGGATATTATCAGTGTTACTGGTATTATCAATGTTCTAATCAGTGTTAGGATCAGTGTTAGGATATTATCAGTGTTAGGATATTATCAGTGTTAGGATATTATCAGTGTTAGGATATTATCAGTGTTAGGATATTATCAGTGTTAGGGTATTATCAGTGTTAGGGTATTATCAGTGTTAGGATATTATCAGTGTTAGGATATTATCAGTGTTAGGATATTATCAGTGTTAGGATATTATCAGTGTTAGGATATTGTCAGTGTTAGGATATTATCAGTGTTAGGATATGATCAGTGTTAGGGTATTATCAGTGTTAGGATATTATCAGTGTTAGGATATTATCAGTGTTAGGATATTATCAGTGTTAGGATTATCAGTGTTTATCAGTGTTAGGGTATTATCAGTGTTAGGATATTATCACTGTTAGGATATTATCAGTGTTAGGGTATTATCAGTGTTAGGATCAGCGTTAGGGGATCAGTGTTAGGGTATTATCAGTGTTAGGATATTATCAGTGTTAGGATATTATCAGTGTTAGGATATTATCAGTGTTAGGATATTATCACTGTTAGGATATTATCAGTGTTAGGATATTATCAGTGTTAGGATCAGTGTTAGGATATTATCAGTGTTAGGATATTATCAGTGTTAGGGTATTATCAGTGTTAGGACATTATCAGTGTTAGGATATTATCAGTGTTAGGATATTATCAGTGTTAGGATATTATCAGTGTTAGGATATTATCAGTGTTAGGGTATTATCAGTGTTAGGATCAGTGTTAGGGTATTATCAGTGTTAGGATATTATCACTGTTAGGATATTATCAGTGTTAGGGTATTATCAGTGTTAGGATATTATCAGTGTTAGGGTATTATCAGTGTTAGGATCAGTGTTAGGATATTATCAGTGTTAGGATATTATCACTGTTAGGATATTATCAGTGTTAGGGTATTATCAGTGTTAGGATATTATCAGTGTTAGGATATTATCAGTGTTAGGATCAGTGTTAGGATATTATCAGTGTTAGGATATTATCAGTGTTAGGGTATTATCAGTGTTAGGACATTATCAGTGTTAGGATATTATCAGTGTTAGGGTATTATCAGTGTTAGGATATTATCAGTGTTAGGATATTATCAGTGTTAGGGTATTATCAGTGTTAGGATCAGTGTTAGGGTATTATCAGTGTTAGGATATTATCAGTGTTAGGATATTATCAGTGTTAGGATATTATCAGTGTTAGGATATTATCAGTGTTAGGGTATTATCAGTGTTAGGATCAGTGTTAGGGTATTATCAGTGTTAGGATATTATCACTGTTAGGATATTATCAGTGTTAGGGTATTATCAGTGTTAGGATCAGTGTTAGGGTATTATCAGTGTTAGGGTATTATCAGTGTTAGGATATTATCAGTGTTAGGATATTATCAGTGTTAGGATATTATCAGTGTTAGGGTATTATCAGTGTTAGGATATTATCAGTGTTAGGGTATTATCAGTGTTAGGATCAGTGTTAGGATATTATCAGTGTTAGGATATTATCAGTGTTAGGGTATGTAACAGGGCGAGGAGCCCTGTACAGTGTTGATTTGTTTATTTTATTTTAGAACGGGATTTCCCCCTCCGGCCCCGTGTTATTTTGTATTTTATTATTATCGTTATGATTTATTTATAAAGGTTAGGATCATGTGTTATTGTTTATTTTTAAACGTGTTAGGATCGATCAGGTGCTCGCCTCTGCCAGGATATTAATTAAAACTGTTTAGGTGGCCATCTCCCCGAATTAATTAGGTGATATAATTTGTTGCTAATCGAGATGGTCACCTGTTATAAAAAGCCTGCAGCTCTCCAACTCGTGGTGGGGTGTTAGAAGGAGAGAGCGATCAGAGGAGAGAAAAAAAGAAAACGAAACTAAATTCATAACATACAGGAACAGTGATTATCCCAGCCTGACCTTATGGTTTATTTATTATTTATTGATTTTGTGTTAGGGTTTGTTTAACCTTTTATTTTGCTCGGTGAGCAAGTGTTCTTTGTTTAAATATTTATTTTATTTTTGTTATTAATAAAAACGGCCAGCCGATTCTTTTTTTTTGAACTGCAGTACTTCCCAGGTCAGTTTTATTTTTTCCTTCCTGCTTCTGCCTGACGTCAGACCTCGTCCATTCCTGCCACACGTGGTGTCAGGGTGGGATATTATCGCAGGTTAAGAGGGTACTATCTTTTCATTTTTTTCGGTTTTATCACCTGGCAGAGGATTATCAGGACATGTTTTTAAAAAATAAACATCAGTGTTAGGGCGCTTATTTATAAATAAATCATAAGTAATTAAAATACAAAATTATCAGGGTTAGGATCCCGTTCAAATAAAATAAACAAATAACACTGTACAGGGCTATCCTGTTACAGGGTATTATCAGTGTTAGGGTATTATCAGTGTTAGGATATTATCAGTGTTAGGATATTATCACTGTTAGGATATTATCAGTGTTAGGATATTATCAGTGTTAGGATATTATCAGTGTTAGGGTATTATCAGTGTTAGGATATTATCAGTGTTAGGGTATTATCAGTGTTAGGATATTATCACTGTTAGGATATTATCAGTGTTAGGGTATTATCAGTGTTAGGATCAGTGTTATGGTATTATCAGTGTTAGGATATTATCAGTGTTAGGATATTATCTTAGGACATTATCAGTGTTAGGATATTATCAGTGTTAGGGTATTATCAGTGTTAGGGTATTATCAGTGTTAGGATATTATCAGTGTTAGGGTATTATCAGTGTTAGGATCAGTGTTAGGATATTATCAGTGTTAGGATATTATCAGGATATTATCAGTGTTAGGATCAGTGTTAGGATATTATCAGTGTTAGGGTATTATCAGTGTTAGGATATTATCAGTGTTAGGGTATTATCAGTGTTAGGGTATTATCAGTGTTAGGATATTATCAGTGTTAGGATATTATCAGTGTTAGGGTATTATCAGTGTTAGGATATTATCAGTGTTAGGATATTATCAGTGTTAGGGTATTATCAGTGTTAGGGTATTATCAGTGTTACGGTATTATCAGTGTTAGGATATTATCAGTGTTAGGATATTATCAGTGTTAGGGTATTATCAGTGTTAGGGTATTATCAGTGTTTGGATATTATCAGTGTTAGGGTATTATCAGTGTTTGGATATTATCAGTGAGTGCGTGGGCCCTGTGCAATTCCCCCGGCTGCACCGACTCACCCCTAATGATGTAAGCCAAAGCAATCCAATTGAACAGTTTGTAGGATGAAATCCCTGCCAATTAGCGAAATAAATGCTTCAGAAATAGATATCTTGTGTTGCAAATGTGTCCATCGACAGTCACAGTCCCTTTTAACAAGAAAAGTAGTCCCTATTCCGGCCAGGCATGGTCCAGGATTGCAACATTGTGCGTAACAAACAGTATTATTATAATAATCCATACTTCAGACTTTGCATTAAAGTCAGGCAAATTAAGAAGAATGTGCAAGTAATCGAATGTGCTTTCCCTGGTAATGTTTCTTACCTGGGACAACTCACGTGTTTTCTTTCTCGTGTTTGAAGTGCTTAACCAGCCCAATCCTTGGGGGACTGCTGTCTGGAATGTAAGATCATTAATACTGTATGGAGGTTAACTGTGTGAATCTGTGTGAGTCTGTTCAGTGAAGTTATGAAAATATTACAGCTAAGGGGAATACAGCTGCGACACAGTGTGAGAAGATTTACAGGAAGATAAATACTGTACCGTGTTGTTTTGCTCTCTTTTTTCATTGTATTATTTTGAAAGATCCTCTTACTCTTTTCCTGCTGATTTTGGCCTTGAGTATACCATATGATTCCTTTTCCAACACTTTACTGTTTAGATGATCATATGCTTGATTTTTCTTTATGCTTTTACATTACAGTATGTTTCCCCTCCCTTGAGCAAATATTAATATCCCAAGACTCATCAAATATTAGGGAATATCTGACTTTCCAGGGTCAGTCAAATGTATTGTATTATGGCCACATGTTTTGCATCACCTGTAGAATTAACACATTTTGTTTCATAAAGTCGAATGAAACCAGATGAATAACATTACGCTAATATATTGATTTACATACTGCTTTGTAGTTTTCTATATATACGCAACGCAAAACTGACAATAATGGAAAAATCGAACATTTAAAAATCGAACATGAAATACTGTACTACTACTATTATGGCTTCCGACAGACCTTTACAATATCATTTTATAGTTTCTTTGATTACACAATGTTAAATAACAGACCTAAATTATGTTTGTGTAGTTTTTTTTTTTTTTTAATCTTAATCCTAAAATTCTAGGTGATGCAAAACTGTTGGCCGTAGCTGTAAATATATATACCGGCTGTAATATGCTTGTGCAAAGTGACCTTTCACATTTCCATCTGCACTATGAAATCCATATGTAAAACTCTCATTTCATTCCAGTACCAAACTGCAGCTGTAAATATCATGTTTTTAAGAACATAAGAACATTTTGGGAACAAGAAACGGCCATTCAGCCCATCCAGGCTCGTCCCCTGTTTGCACATTATCCCCTACTGGGGGGAACTCATTTAAAACCACAGAATCTCGTCTGTTTTTAAATGTTCCCAGTGTTTTAGATCCTGCTACTTCACCTGGCAGGCTATTTCATGCAGGTATAACTCTGTGTAAAAAGTGCTTACTACCTTCTGTTCTACACACACTTTTACTCAGTGTCCATTTCTATTCTCTTATTCTTCTCTCTGTGCTGAACTTGGAGTGGTGTCTTGGGTTTATCAAGTCCTCTTTCCCTTTTTTCTTGGCTGAAGAGATGTAATTCTTTTAACGTGTCCTCACTTTCCACACATTCCTTCACCTACCATTAATGTTTTATTGATAGAAAAATTATTGACAGGCAGGGATCTGTAATTCACACTTAATCCACAAGATATTCAGTAACAAAAAGAAAAATACCCATTGAGATTGACAGACCCACTTCTCGTACTTTATCCACACTAGGCACAGCAAGTGACTTCTGCCCCTGCAATTCTAAATCTCCTTCTTAATGTTTTATATCTGTTCCTAATTTAGTTTCTTTTTTAAATGCAGAAATGCCTTTCAATGAAAACTGTTCCATAAGGAACCTGGGAGAATGCTGTTTTCTAAAGTATCTAAACAGATTTGTCACTTTAGAATTTGTCACAGTCATCCAGCTCTGTTCTATTAGAATCAAAGACACTCCATTCTTAAAAACAAATACTTCATTTCAAATAGTTTCATACACACACAAATTTATATACAAATGTAGTGCTACACACTTTTACAAGTCTTTAAATGCTCCAATATGCAGGTCTATGCGGTACATTCAGTGAAATGTTTTAAATAATTATTGAAGGTTTATGAAACTCAAACATCCATCAGTTTGTCTTTTTAGTTATTGTTGTTTGTAGAAATATGAAAAATGCCG
Organism: Huso huso; assembly: GCA_036884735.1. Classification (NCBI taxonomy): domain Eukaryota; kingdom Metazoa; phylum Chordata; class Actinopteri; order Acipenseriformes; family Acipenseridae; genus Huso; species Huso huso. The sequence goes on along the minus strand of CM072663.1, from coordinate 121,946,531 downwards.
TGAGGATTTTTCCAATTTTGTCTTAACCCTGTAATGCTCATATTTTGTATGAATAAAAGCTGCTATATACACAGCTGTGGCCAAAAGTTTTGCAGCACCTAGAATTTTAAGATTGAGACATAATATACATCATGTAATCAAATAAACTACAAAATGATAACATTAAAGTATACTGGAAGCCATAATAGCAGTACAGTATTTCATGTTAGATTTCAAAAAATGTTTGAGTTTTTCATTAAGTATGAAAACTAGAAAGTGGTGTGTAATTCAATATGTTAAGGTAACATTATTCAGCAGGTGTCATTCGACTCTATGAAGAAAATGAGTGCATTCTACAGGGTGGTGATGCAACACTTTGGCCACAGCTGTAAATACTAGGGGAAGAATGACTTCTAATTTGATAGGGTTGTGTGCTCTGTTTGGAAATGTTTGTAACACTTTGCTGTTTGTGCATGGAATTATAGTAACGTTATGAAATGTAATTTATATGTTCATGGATTGCAACCCCATCGGCATCCATGCTTCACAAAAACTTTCCATATTGCAACCCCATCTGCACCTTCATCTCCATCTGAAAGCACATGGTTCACAAAAACTTTCCATTTAGATTCAAACTGCTGAACAGCTGTAGCACACTGCTAGTATTCATTCTAACACAGAAAATGTTAGAACTGTTTTTAAGTTTGTAGTTTTGCTGGCAGTAAAATGCTCCTCTTCTGCTGCTTTGGAATTCAAGAGTGTGATTTAGTGAACTACCAGTTTCTGAGGTTGACTGTCAATCGACTGCTACCCCTAGCATGCACCCCTAGTATGCACCCTGGTCCTTATTGATCTGGCCAGTAACCTAGCATGCACCCCTAGTATGCACCCTGGACCTTACTGATCTGGCCAGTATCCTAGCATGCACCCCTAGTATGCACCCTGGTCCTTACTGATCTGGCAAGTATCCTAGCATGCACCCCTAGTATGCACCCCGGACCTTACTGATCTGGCCAGTAACCTAGCATGCACCCCTAGTATGCACCCCGGTCCTTATTGATCTGGCCAGTAGCACATAATGTATTGCATATGTTGCATTCTGAGGTCACATTGTAAAGGAGGATGGTAAAGTATTGGGTCATACTGGCTAAATAATTAGAGAATCATGTCAATAGTGGATAGCGGCTGCTTATTGTTTCTAGTGGAAGCAGGTGTGTTCAGGTTTCTGTGATTTGGATCAGTGTAGCGCAGACCACACACTCTTAAAGGGTTGTGGGATGTGCCAAGTCATGCAGTCAGGGGAGCGCAGCTTTGAATCCTGACTGTGCCAAGGGGCATTCATCCCTTGCTGTTGAGGGTTAGGGTTGTAGAGGTGTTTGGAGGACAATCACTGACCTTGCTGTTGAGGGTTAGGGGTGTAGAGGTGATTGGAGGACAATCACTGACCTTGCTGTTAAGGGTCAGGGGTGTAGAGGTGATTGGAGGACAATCACTGACCTTGCTGTTGAGGGAACATGATTTGACATTCTAAACTGGGAAGGAAAACAGGAGTACAATAATTGGCCAAAAATAGAAGAAAAATGAAATATAGATATATTTTCAAAACGATCCAAACATTCTAGTATTGTCATGTTTCATTTAGCACAGAAACCAGGACCAGAGGACACAGTTAGAAATAAAGTGGAGATAGATTTTGAACAGAGGGATGGAGATGCTTCCTCACACAGAGAGTGGTGAGGTTATGACATGGGTTACCTAGTCATGTTGTTATTATTATTATTATTATTATTATTATTATTATTATTATTATTATTATTATTATTATTATTTTATTTATTTCTTAGCAGACGCCCTTATCCAGGGCGACTTACAGTCATAAACAAAAATACGTTTCAAGAATCACAGTACAAGTATTAATACAATTAAGAGCAAGATAAAATACAATGACTTTGGTTCTAGCAAGTACAAGTATATGACAAAATACGATTCAGTAAAGGAGCAGATAACAGTGTCAGTGATAGTTACATCAGGATATAATTGAATACAAAATACTACAGATTAAATAACACTTGACAGATTACAGTACTTTAAAGTACAGGATTAAATGCAGTAAAATAGGGAGCAGATAAGAGCATGTAAATTGCATTTAAGAAGAGTGATAAGTGTCCAGATGGAAAAGAGGAGTTCTACGGGTGCTGTCTGAAGAGGTGAGTCTTGAGGAGGCGCCGGAAGTTGGTCAGGGACTGGGCAGTCCTGACATCTGTAGGAAGGTCATTCCACCACTGCGGGGCGAGAGGGCGGAGAGGTCGAGTGGGAGTGTAGGGAGAGATGAGGGTCTGGAGGTAGCTGGGTGCAGTCTGGTCAAGGCATCTGTAGGCCAGTACAAGAGTCTAGCACAGAAGGGTATGACATGAGTTACCTAATAACATAATAACAACATGACTAGGTAACCCATGTCATAACCTCACCTCTTTGTCTTTGACTTACCTAGTCATGTTGTTGCGTCAGAATCATTTCAATCCTTTAAGATCAAACATGACAAAGGCGCTCCGGGTGGAGTGCAGGATGCGCTCTATAGCTTGGACATTGCTGGTTCGAGTCCAGGCTATTCCACAGCCGACCGTGGACGGGAGCTCCCAGGGGGTGGCACACAATTGGCCGAGCGTCGCCCGGGGGGAGGGAGGGTTAGGTCGGCCAGGGTGTCCTCAGCTCACCGTGCACCAGCGACCCCTGTAGTCGGGCCGGGCGCCTGCGGGCTTGCCTGTAAGCTGCCCGAGAGCTGCGTTGTCCTCCGATGCTGTAGCTCTTGGGTGGCTGCATGGTGAGTCTGCAGTGTGAAAAAAAGTGGTCGGCTGACGGCACACGCTTCGGAGGACAGCGTGTGTTTGTCTTCACCCTCCCGAGTCAGCGCAGGGGTGGTAGCGGTGAGCTGAGCTTAAAAAATAATTGGCCATTCTAAATTGGGAGAAAATAATAAAAATAATTGGCAACGACTAAATTAAAAAAAAAAAAAACATCACAAATTTCTATGAAATTGAGAACCGTACGAGCACAGATGGGCCGAATGGCCTCCTCTTGTTCATACCTTGTCTTATTTGTGTATGTTCTTATGTACACTGCTGTGTAAAAGTCTTAGACATGTTGCATTTTTCTACTCTGATGCATTATGAGCATCAGCAATTTACTGGAAGCCTCCACTAGTGTTTTCTACTATTATAACAACCTTAACTTGCATAAAGAAGGAAAAACATTGAGTGAAATAGCTTGCATCACTCGATTTTCAAGGTGTGGTACCCGAAGCATAATCAACAAGTACAGAGAAACATCATCTGTAATTGACAAACCCAGGACTGGAAGACCCAAAAAGCTGTCTAACAAGGATGAGCAATACTTGAAGATAATATCCTTAAGGAATAGAAAGAAGACAAGCGTTGAATTGACAACAGAACTGGCAGAAGGCACAGGTGTCGTTGTCCATCAAATCAACAGTACGAAGGTCACTTGAAATCAGGACTTGAAGAGTGTGTTGCAGTAAGAATACTTCTGTTAAGAAAGGGGAACAAGACTAAAAGGCTAAAATATGCACAAGAACACAGAAATTGTACTACGAAACAATGGTCAGAGGTGTTTTGGACTGTTTATGGATGGACAACGACACCTGTGCCTTCTGCCAGTTCTGTTGTCAATTCAACGCTTGTCTTCTTTCTATTCCTTATGAATATTATCTTCAAGTATTGCTCATCCTTATTAGACAGCTTTCTGGGTCTTCCAGTCCTGGGTTTGTCAGTTACAGATGATGTTTCTCTGTACTTGTTGATTATGCTTCGGATACCACACCTTGAAAATCGAGTGATACGAGCTATTTCACACAATGTTTTTCCTTCTTTATGCAAGTCAAGGTTGTTATAATAGTAGAAAACACTAGTGGAGGCTTTGAGTAAATTGTTGATGCTCCTAATGCATCAGAGTAGAAAAATGCAACATGTCTAAGACTTTTGCACACAAAGAAAACTATGACAGATCAAGTACATGTTTACTGTTGATCTGTCACTTTCAGTTATACTGGGAAATCCCAACAGGAGAATGCCTTTCCCAGACAGTCTGTATGGTGCAATAGCAATAAAATAACACAAGAGGTCAGTCTTGTACTGCAGTTTACTTTTGCATTTTATATCTGGTATATCAGTCAAGGTTTTGAAAAAAAAAAAAAAAAAAAAAACGTTTCTTTTATCTGTATCCAAAGAATGCCGTATTTATCACAAAGGCACTGCATGTTCATTAGACATTTAAAAGGTATATCTTCAGCTCGCAATCTGGATTTTAAAAGTTAATTTGGTTCTTAATCTTAAGGAACAAACCATCCTTTGTTCCATTCGACATGTGGGGACATGTACTTATTCAGTAGAGCTTCAGTGTACATTTAATGGAAAGTTGTTTTTCCAGTCAAACACAATCCTTGCTGTAGAGTAAGATCATGGATTCTCCAAATTATGAAGAAACTACTGTTTTAATTGAACAGAGTGAGTTTTGTCCATTACTTCTAATGTTTTTTTTTTTTTTTTATGACTCAGATAACTATTTTCAGAAACTTGCTACCGGGCCAACACATTCGGATAATGTATGTTTTTAAGTAATCTGATGACTGTAAGTGGATGTGCCTTCTTACTGTACATTTCAAATTATCGGTTCAATCCCCTTATCCTCGCAATCTTGCAGTCTGGCCATCAGCCAGTAGATAAATTCATATTGATTCTGGAAAAATTTCAAAAACGAGACTGCGCAATAATTACAACGTGCTTTAAACTGGTGGAAACAGTGTAGGGCGACCTCAGTTAACAGGCACTGGGACTGTGGGAGTGGTGCAATCGGCACACTCATTTCTTATTCGATTATCGTATAGGCATTTATCAACCATAATCGATGCATTGACATTTTATTTTTCAAAATAAAGAACAAACATTATTTTTTTAACAGAAGACCCAATAACTAAAAACACTGTTGTGCATAATAGTTAAACAAAAAGGCACAACTTACATTCAAATTAGAACACTTCCAATTATAAAAAAAAGAAATACAAAGGACTTGAGTTTAACAACTGAAAAGAATGTGCGTGCGTCCGCATCAGTGTCCCTTTAACATTGTAATAATAATCAAACATACTATATTTTAACAGAAGTGATTTCTATATGGTTGTTCATTACTGTTAACATTTTATGTCCAAAAGCAAAGCAAAACATTTGAATTAATCTCACAAATCCTGACTATTTTAACTATCATACTAAATTCAGCTTCTTTTTATATACTATTGCCATATAATCCAAACACACATACTTTGAAACAAAAGAAGGTAATCGGTAGATTTAATAGATTTAAAACAAAAACAAAAATAAACGTATTGCCTTCATTTTTAAATCAAGACAACGTGAATACATTAGGCCTACTTCTGGTTTGGCTTGTCCAACCCGAATGTAGAGGCCTAAAGTGTGTATCCTAGCAACGCGCTAATCTACCGTGCTAGCGCTAAAAGAAGCGCACTCTCACACACACTCAAGATTTTAATGCAAACCAGCAACAGGAGACTTCAAACTGGGTTTAATTTGATGCATCGACTCACCAAATATGTAATCGAATCTCTGGAAATATAAGGACAGCTGATCAATAATCGATGCAGTTCTTCTCATGCTGTTCTTACTATACTGTTCAATAATGATGCAGTTACAGAACAACTAGTGCAGCCGGACTTAATACTTAAACAATTACAATTATTGAACAGCATACCCCTTCACACTCCGCTCTGTGGTTTATTTCAGAGCAGTCGCATTGGCTGGCAGTCAATGACATATGGAACCCATTTCTGCTGGTTCCACACTGACCCTGGGCCATGGTTTTTATCACTGCCTTGAAGTAGCACTAAGGATCCTCAGCTGGTAATCTCAGTTCAAAGGACCAAGAATGAAAATGCATGGCAATAGTTTATTGTTTAATTTCAATAGAGAGTGTGACCTGCTCATATTAACTCATATCAGCTCATGTACTGGCCTGGCAATGCATAACGCTTTCATTGGAAAGCGATGCATTGACATGATCATTATTGGCAAAGCAACTTAATAAAAGGGTAAAAAATAAATAAACATGTCTTACCTCTTATTAGCATTACTACTGTCTTGCAAGTCCCTTCTCCACACTTCGCACATTCACTCTGTGCAACAGGAAAAAGATAAGGGACTTGCAAGAAACTACAGAGCAATCCATTGCTTTCACCTGGTTATTTCCAAAATGGATAGTTAGCAGGGTTACCAACAGGCTCCAGAGTTTACAGACACTTGAAGCCAGGTCAGGTTTTTTATCGCCTCTCTAACCACGTAAAGTGAGTGTAAATTGCGTGAGCTCTCACTAAAGGAATGGGGGCGGGAATTACTTCCTGTGAGGATCGTTTCCATCAATCAGACCTATACAGCTTGCTGATTTGCTGTATTTGTCTGATTGGGGCGGGACTGTGTGAAGCAGAAATAAATATTACATTAAACGATAAAGAGTGCGGGTGAGTGCATAATTCTCTATAATGACGGAATTGCACTAATTTGATACATATTGTTTACCATATAACATTTTGCCACCGCAATTAAACAATTGAACACATGTATAGAAGCCGCTCTCGCAATCACACCCACTTTACTTGTTGATTTAAAATCGATTCATTTGTGGTTTACTGTTGAGTTAAAAAACCTGACCTGCCTTAAAGTGTCCGTAGATTCTGGAGCTAGTTGGCAACCCTGTTAGTTAGGCACAAGAACCCCAACCCTAAACAACATGATCACCATTGGGTCATATAGTACAATTGTAACCCTAATAATCTAGAATTAAGATAAACAAAACAAGAGGTCTAATTAATGATTCCTCCGAGATTAAGGGATTTTTTTTTATATAGCACTTTGTGACGGGGAGCCCCATTCCCTTTGTATATAGTATCTGAGCACTGCTATTACTATTGTAGCAGAGGCTTATCTGCTCCGCAGCGGAATAAAAGAAGACAGGATGCAGTTCAAAGCAGCAAAAACTGCTATTTTTATTGAAAATGGAATGGCAGGCAAAAGTACGCTCTTTTTAGCAAAAGGATAAGTAGCTGAGTAGACAGAGCCAACGACACAAAACACAACACAACCCGAGCTGCGCACAGGTAACACTTAAACAGAGATTACTTGGAGCTGTACGAAATGACAGATCAACAGGACCTTGAGGAGCTAACACACCCAGAGTTTTTGGAAGTTTTCACTGCTAACAGACAGAAAGCCACCAAGGAGATAGAAAAGGGTCTAAACAGTTGGATTCAGGTAGGCAGAGCCAGGGAAAAAAAGAAGCTTAGTCAAACACAACCACCAGAAATCAAAACAGCAAACAAATTTGAGCCACTTCAAAATTTAGATGATCAAAACCAACATCAACAGAACGAAAGGAACAACATCCAGGATCCTATAAATAGTGCTGGCCAGACAGCAAAAAGAAGGGAGGTCATGATTGTTGGGGACGCCATATTGAGAAACACAGCAAGTTCAGTGCGTAGTCTGGACCCCCTTACAAAAACAGTGTGCCATCTTACGGGAGCCTCTGTCACGCACATCACTGAGAACGTGGACAGGCGCCTAGAACGAACAGGAGATGACCCGGTAGTAGTTGTCCACATCGGTACAAACAACATTGGAAGAGACAGGCCAAGATCCCTGCAAAACAAATTCAGAGAACTCGGAAGGAAATTAAAAGACAAGATCAAAACTGTGGTATTTTCTGGGGTACTGGCGGCACCTTGCAAAGGATATAAGTACAACTGGAAATAATTAATCTAAACACAAGGCTGAAAACGTGGTGCACACAGGAAGGCTTCACCTTCCTTGAACATTGGACCACATTCTACAACAAGGACTATCTATATAGGCGAGATGGACTACACTACACAAGGGAACCAATCTACTCGGAGAAAGGATCCTCAAGGAGGTTCAGAAGCACTTAAACTAGAAAGGAAGAGGGGAGAAATCAACAAAAAAACAGAAAGGAGACTACATCAAAACAAGGACAACAACTCGGGTAAGATAGCCATTAAATGTATTTATCTAAATGCTAGAAGTCTCAAAAACAAAATGTTAGAACTTGAAGCTACTGCACTAACAAGTAACTACGATGTGATAGGTGTTACAGAAACTTGGTTCTCCAAGAGTGATGGAGAAGAATATAATATTAGTGGGTATACACTGTATAGGAAAGACAGGCAGGACAGAAGAGGTCTTGAAGCCCAGGTGTTAAATCTGAAAAAAATGCAGCATCAACATGGGTCAGAATAATGGACAAAAATTCAAAGGGCATAATAATGGAGCCCCGCCCTGTGTGCATATTATGTGTTGTATGTTGCGTCTGTTAATGTTGGTGTATAGATTGGTACAAAGGATATAAACGGGTCTGTGTTTCAACTTCCCCATTTAAAAAGTGGAAAAACCCGATTTAGGCAAGGCACAAATCAAATTCAAATGCTGGTTAAATGTAATATGTGAGCACTTCCTGCACAGAATTTTCAAATCCCTGGATTCAAGTGAATAATTAATTAGTAATTGAACCCAAACAACAGAATATATAGATGCACATTTTCACTCAGTCGGGGTTAGGTGTTCAGTGAGTGGAGAACGGGATTGGAGACGGAGGTAAAAAAGAATAATAAGAATAATAATAGTTAAAAAGTGAGACAAAACCGTGTTTGTTCGTCTGTCCAATGTGCACTGTCTAGTCCGTTTTGTTTACCTGTTTATTTTATGGCGAAACTAGTGTTTTTGATTTCAAACCTTTTAACATCTGTTCTATATTGATTAAATCCTGAGACAGTCACGCATGGTTTCAGGAAACCACATCGTGTCTGTTTATTGCCTGATTTTTGAGGATGCCCACATCGACTTTGGATAACTGGTGTCCATGGGATCGACATGGTTTCAGGCCAGAGCAGGAACAGCAATTTTGAGGAAAAAAAAAAAAAAACAATTAATGATTAAAAAAAATATAAATAAATAAATAAAATGGGATGGAAGGAGGATAAAGAGGTGAAGGACAGGGAGGAGGAGTTTAGGCCGCCTATTTTGTGTGTTTATTTAAAGTCCATCCATTATTTAATAAATAGTGAACACCGGGGTGCCTCCTTTACCCCCAGGACAAACTGTTCGCCAACTGTCCCTTCCTGTACTTCCTGGTTCTGCCGTCACCCCACAAGCCAACCTGTACACACACTGACATACAGCCCAACCTATAGGTTTTCTTGATGGGCACAGCCCAAGTCAAAGCCTTTTAAAACAGCCCGAAATGGAGGAACTCCTGAGCGTCTGTATGCCTGAGTGGGAGGAGCCTGTTTCCTGCCTAAAGGGATTTACCTGAGCGTCCTGGAGCTGAGTGGGACATCCTGAGGGTCATCTGCCTTGGTAATAATCACAAACTGGTTCAGTTCATTCATTTCCAATTGGACTGTACCCGATAAGTCCCCCGCCTGATGATTTGTATTATAGTTAATTGCCCAAGTGTCACTCGAAAGATACTGTATATAGGCTGAAAGGTGATTATTTTCATCCACAGCCCAAAAATTTTGTAGTGTAGTGTACAGCCCAAAAGTGTCAGAGTCGGTGATCCAATAGCCCAAACTGATTTGAAAGTATTGCTTCCATAACCCAGTATGGAACCAAGGGCCAGCAGTGTAGAGAATGGTTAGGGCTCTCCCACCTCCACCAGCAGAGGGCCTGGGTTCCCATCTCCACCAGGTGGGGAAGACTGCTGCTGTTTCCCTGAGCAAGGCAGATTGCTCTAGTAAAAAAACACAACTGTAGAAATGGGTAATTGTAGTCCCCTAAAAAAGACTAATGTCCCACCTCCTAATGTGAGATCTTGTAACAATTGTCACCTCACCCTGGATAAGGCAGTCTGCTAAGAAATAAATAATAATAATAGGCTTTTTTGTTACTGTTTCTCAGGTTAATATATATATATATATATATATATATATATATACCATATATATAGATATAGAGCAGGATATGCCTCTATATATATATATATCCATATATATAGGGTGAATGCCTGCTGGGTAAATCTCCACCAGCAGAAAATGAATGCCTGTCTGCTTATAGCCACCAGCAGATATTCAATGCCTTCTGTCCTTTCTCACCAGCAGAGGTTTTATACCTGCTTGTTTACAGCTACAAGAACAGCAGAAATATGGATGAATAGATGTGGCTTGTCAGATATAGAATAATCTCAGGATAAACATACTCAGACATATTTATCACCATCTGGGGAAAACCAACATCTTATTATCCATTTTCACCATGGTTTTGCAGGTTCAGTGAGACTTGACTGAAATAAGGTAGTGTGTTTAGATGCTTCAGGGAAGCATGAATGGAAGAACTGCCAGGCTGCAGAGGCCCATGAAGAGGCCATCTATCATCCCGAGCTGGTCCCTGACTTCCTGACTGCTTTGCACCGAAGGATGCCTGTCTTTATTCAATGCAGGTACATATAGATGATCTATTATTTGCCTCCAAAGGCAGGTATAAGCAAACCCTAACTGTTTGTTAGAACCCCACCCATGGGATTGCAGACAACGAAACAGGTGGGGAGGTCAGGAGACCTGCTCCCACTTCTAATTTCGCCACTGCTCCTAAAGTGAATTACAGGAGACCTGCAGCCAGCAACACCATGCATCTTAAAGCAGCACCCAGGGTTTGGGACAATCCAAATCAACACCATGCATCTTAAAGCGGAGACCGTGGGTTTGAAGACCTGCCCCCATCAACACCATGCATCTTAAAGCGAGACCGTGGGTTTCCGGACAATCCAAATCCCACACCATGCAGTTTCAAAGCAGCAGGGTTTGAAGACAATCCAAATCAACACCAGGCATCCTTAAAAGAAGCACCCAGGGTTTGAAGACCATCCAAATCTTGATTGTCCACAACTTCTCGGCCACATTGGGCCAATCAGAATTTGTAACCTGTCCCCGGATTTTATTCCAATAACACAAAACAATATATATTTTTTTCATTTAAGAAAAAAAGCAGGCAAATGCTGGACTGCCCCGGAATAAATGCTCTGGGAGCTGCCACACGTAATTTACAGTACCCAGTATGCCTGGCTACATATACATTCCATATTTCAAAAAATAATATTGTACAGCCCGAAACCTCATGGCCTGGACTGCACTGTCTTAAGATTTGAAGATAAATGATTGTGGCAATGTGCCCCGCCCCTGTGTGCATATTATGTGTTGTATGTTGCGTGCGTGTGTTAATGTTGGTGTATAGTCATTGGTACACGGGATATAAACGGGTCTGTGTTTCATGTGTATTTAAAAAGTGTAGATTTGTATTTAGGCACGAGGAGGGCACAAATCACTTCACGTGCTGGTTAAATGTAATATGTGAGCACGGGGTTGCACAGAATGAATTCACGTGCTGGGATTCAAGTGAATAATTAATAAGTAATTGAATCCCAGCACAACAGTATATATAGATGCACATTTTCACTCAGTCGGGGTTGTTGTTCAGTGTTGAGAGAACAGGATTGAGAGAGGAGGTAAAAATAATAATAAGAATAATAATAATTAAAGTTTTTACTCACCGTGTTTGTTTGTCTCCGTCTGTTGTGCACTGTTTAGTCCGTTTTGTTTACCTGTTTATTTTGGCTACAAGTGCCGTGTCCAGTTTTTTTCTGTTTAAACCTTTTATTTTCTTTCTGTTGATTAAATCCTGAGCGCTACCATTCGCGCCAGCTTCACCAAACCACATCTCTGTCTGTTTATTGCCTGCTTCTGGTCTGACGCCACCCACTCCGGCCGTCTTTGTGACAGGGCATAATAATAGGAGCATGCTATAGACTGCCAAATTCAGACACTGAGCAAAATAATTTTTTATACAAAAAAAAAAGAAAAAAAAAAAAAGCAAAGGAAAGCGATACTAATGGATATAAAATGGAAAAACCCGATGGGGAGCATGACAGATGAAATTGAAATGGTGGAAATGACAAATGACTGCTTCCTAACACAATTTGTCAAATCCCCTGGGCCAGATGAGTTCCTCCCAATAGTACTCAAAGAAATGAAAGATGTTACTTACAAACCACTAACCAAGATCATGCAACAGTCTCTTGACACAGGGGTTGTACCGATAGACTGGAGAATTGCAAACGTAATATCGATCCACAAAAAGGGAGACAAAACCGAATTAGGTAACTACAGACCAATAAGCCTGACTCCTATTATATGTAAACTTATGGAAACTATAATAAGATCCAAAATTGAACATTACCTATATGGTAATAGTATACTGGGAGACAGTCAGCATGGTTTTAGGAAAGGGAGATCGTGTCTAACTAACCTGCTTGATTTTTTTGAGGATGCAACATCGACAATGGATAACTGCAAAGCATATGACATGGTTTATTTAGATTTCCAGAAAGCTTTTGACAAAGTCCCGCATAAACAATTAATGAGTAAAGTGAATTTAAATGCTACATATGCTGGGAGTTGTAACCAGCATACAACTTATAGTCTTGTGTTTGTTTTGTTTAGGCCCGTTTATTTTGTGTGTTTATTTAAAGTCTGTTTATTATTTAATAAATAGTGAGCACCGTAGCGTCTCACATTTACCCCATACAAACTGCGTTGTGTGTTGCCTTTACTTCCTGGTTCTGACGTCACCCCCACAAGCCAACCTGTACACACACTTACATACAATATAACCTATAGGTTTTCTTGATGGGCAGAGAACGTTATCAAAGCATTTTAAAAAAGGATGAAATGAAGGGAACTCTAAGAGTCTGTATGGGGAGGGGTACTACATGGTGTTTCCTGCAGTAAAGTAATTTACACACGTACTGGAGCTGTGCTGACATCAGGGTCATCTGTCTTGGTAATAATCACAATCTGGTTCAGTTCATTCATTTCCAATTGAACTGTACTTATAAGCATATTGATGATTTGTATTATAGTTAATTGAGTACTGTGTCACTCGAAAGATACTGTATATAGGCTGAGTGGTGATTATTTTCATCACTATATTATACTTAAATTTTGTAGTGTAGTGTAATGTTGATTGTGTGTCAGAAGCTGTGATCAATATAATCGTAACTGATTTGAATTTATTGATTAGGGCAGCAGTATGGAGTAGTCAGGGCAGCAGTGTAGATTAGTGGTTAGGGCTCTGGACTCTTGACCGGAGGGTCGTGGGTTCAATACCAGGTGGAGGACACTGCTGCTGTATCCCTGAGCAAGGTACTTTACCTAGATTGCTCTAGTAAAAAAACACAACTGTATAAATGGGTAATTGTATGTAAAAAAATAATGTGTAAAAAATAATGTGATATCTTGTAACAATTGTCAGTCACCCTGGATAAGGGCGTCTGCTAAGAAATAAATAATAATAATAGGCTTTTTTGTTACTGTTTCTCAGGTTAATATATATATATATATATATATATATATATAAAGCGCAGCTATATTAAAGCTGCAGTTTCATTAAGAAAATACCTTAGTGTCTGCTTATAGCAATCTCTGATATTCACACCTTCTGTCCTTTCTCAGAAAGCTGGTTTTATCGCGCATCTTGTTTACAGCTACAAGAACAGCAGAAATATGGATGAATAGATGTGGCTTGTCAGATATAGAATAAGTCTCAGTATAAACATACTCAGACATATTTACAGACACTGGTAAAAACCAACATCTTATTATCCATTTTTCCAATCATGGTTTTGCTTGGTTCAGTGAGACTTGATTGAAATAAGGTAGTGTGTTTAGATATTTCACTTCTATTTGAATGCAAGTCTGCCAGGCATGCAAGCACCATGGGTGTAGGGTATCTATCATCTGAGGTGTATTTCAGCCTGCTTTCCGCATGACTGCTTTGCTTAGAAGAATTGTTTCTGGCGTCTTTATTCAATGCAGGTACATATAGATGATCTATTATTTGCCTTCTTAAAGGCAGGTATAAGCAAACCCTAACTGTTTGTTAGACTGGGGCCATGATTGCAGACAACAGAAACATACCTATTGCTAAGCACTCTGTATCTGCTTCTAATGAGGGCCACTGCTCCTAAAGTGAATTACTGCTAGGAAATGCAGCCTTAGCAACACCATGCATCTTAAAGCAGCACCCAGGGTTTGAAGACAATCCAAATCAACACCATGCATCTTAAAGCAGCACCCAGGGTTTGAAGACAATCCAAATCAAATGTATGCATTTAAATTTAGCACCCAGGGTTTGAAGACAATCCAAATCAACACCATGCATCTTAAAGCAGCACCCAGGGTTTGAAGACAATCCAAATCAACACCATGCATCTTAAAGCAGCACCCAGGGTTTGAAGACAATCCAAATCAACACCATGCATCTTAAAGCAGCACCCAGGGTTTGAAGACAATCCAAATCTTGATTGTCCACAACACTCGGAGCCACATTGGGCCAATCAGAATTTGTAACCTGTCATAACATTTTATTCCAATAACACAAAACAATATATATATTTTTTTCATTTAAGAAAAAAGCAGGCAAATGCTGCACTGGAATAAATGCTTCGCGAATCTGGCCTACAGTAATTTACAGTACCTATGACTACATATACATTCAATATTTCAAAAAATAATATTGTACAGGAAACCTCATGGAACACCACTGTCTTAAGATTTGAAGATAAATGATAAACAGGCTATTTTAAAAGTCATTATTCAGCTACAATGACTTTTACAACTGAGCTCTCAATAGTTATAAATCAAGGTACTGTAGCAGTCATAGGGGAAAGTCCATCACTAGCAGAGTACTCTGGGTGGGTTTAGAGTTAAACTGGGGTGTCACTCAAAGTAGAGACAGGTTTTATAGTATAGCAAGACAGGGTTAGAGCAGTTTGGATGAAGCAAAGAACTTCTAGCCGTGGCAGAACAATGTATCAGCTGTGGTCGATTGCACCACTGTGCAGCAGGTCGTTGTTGCTGGGGGCGAAAGCTCTGTGGTTAGACTTGAATACCTCTTCGGTTTCTGCAGCCAGTTTTTTTTTTTTTTTAATTTGAAGTACGTCTCCAGTGTTCACCTGACTCATAAAAGTTGCAGTATGATAATTTATCTACAGTACATAGCCAAATAAATAGTTAATAACTTTGCTTTACTTAATATGTTAATCTGATTTAGCCTGCAGTAGCAGTTCCTTATTTTTCTTTTTGACAGATTTTGTTTCATATAAAGCCTCTTCTACACATGGAGACATTTGTTTAAATCTGGCCCGTCCACACTGCATGCTGAAGGGCAGAGTTAGGAGATCACTGCAGGGCTGTCACTGTTAAAATGCAAATGTTTAAGAACTGTTAGGAAAATTAGCCACAGGGTTTTATTCATTTCACACCATGGCACATAAACTGGACATGCATAACTTATGCTGCGAACAGCACCTTGGTAACAGTTAGCAGTGTAGTTGTAACTGGTAGCAGATGTATTTCACCTGTGAAAAAGACCTGGTAGCAGATGTATTTCACCTATGAAAAAGACCTAGGAGTTTATGTTGACTCAGAAATGTCTTCATCTAGACAATGTGGGGAAGCTATAAAAAAGGCCAACAAGATGCTCGGATATATTGTGAGAAGTGTTGAATTTAAATCAAGGGAAGTAATGTTAAAACTTTACGATGCATTAGTAAGACCTCACCTAGAATATTGTGTTCAGTTCTGGTCACCTCGTTACAAAAAGGATATTGCTGCTCTAGAAAGAGTGCAAAGAAGAGCGACCAGAATTATCCTGGGTTTAAAAGGCATGTCGTATGCAGACAGGCTAAAAGAATTGAATCTATTCAGTCTTGAACAAAGAAGACTACGCGGCGATCTGATTCAAACATTCAAAATCCTAAAAGGTATAGACAATGTCGACCCAGGGGACTTCTTTGACCTGAAAAAAGAAACAAGGACTAGGGTTCACAAATGGAGATTAGATAAAGGGGCATTCAGAACAGAAAATAGGAGGCACTTTTTTACACAGAGAATTGTGAGGGTCTGGAACCAACTCCCCAGTAATTTTGTTGAAGCTGACACCCTGGGATCCTTCAAGAAGCTGCTTGATGAGATTCTGGGATCAATAAGCTACTAACAACCAAACGAGCAAGATGGGCTGAATGGCCTCCTCTCGTTTGTAAACTTTCTTATGTTCTTATGTTCTTATGTTTCATCTGTAAATTCCAGTCCCGGTAACTTTAGATTAAAAGTAATTTTAGACTCCTACCCAGGGTTCCATCTATCATATTAACTTTACATTATTAAACCACACATTTCAATAGTCCTGCTGGTTTTATGCAGACAATTTCAGTAATTAGACAATAGAAAGCAAAGGTAACGCCTGTCACCCCAAATTATATAGGAGCTACAGTACCAATGGCATTCTGTCAATGCAGTTACTGTATGATTTCCATTATATGAGAGTAGATGTTAAAACTTCATGCTGATTTGAACTCGGCTCTCGCCAAGATAAGCACCAACTAAGACGTAGCTTTACAGTAAACTAATGTGATCCATCTGTGTCTCCATCTGTGTTTCCTTCCATCTGATGATGTAGATATCCTTCTGCCTGGTGTTGATGGCTTAAGTGTAATTCTGGCTCCAGGGATCAGCTTATTTTGCCTCCTCAGCGCATCAGCACACACAACGGCTGCGATGCTGGCTCTGGGGATCAACCACAGTGCGGTCTCCCTAGCACATCAGCATGACAACCGTCTGGATTGACCTAAGTAGGGTACATCTCTGGGGTCTTCAAGTGGGCACCTTCCGTCCTCAGAGTTTTGTCGACTAGCTCACGACACCTCAGCGATTCTGGTGTCCCAGCATCACCCCCCTCCGTCCCTCACTCAACTCAGCCCAGCTTACTTACCCGTACATCAGCGTTGCTTTCTTTCTATTGTGCTTGAGATCCCCAGCTAGAGTCTTTCCATCTAAACCACACTGTTGCTGCTCCTTTCTGCTGCTTAACTGTGAGACGCAAATCTTGGCCACTGAACCCAACATCTCTGAGAAACCGGGTTGTAGAGTGTACCACAAATCCTCGACAACCCACCTCCACTGGGTAAACCCAGACTCTCCATCCTCACTGTTCTGCTTCAGCAGCTAGTTGAGCATACCGAAGTTTTTTCCTCTCATACGCCTCATCTACAGCATCCTCCCATGGCACTGTTAACTCTATCAGGTGAACAAGGCGTGCTGATCCAGACCACAAGACAATGTCTGGTCGAAGGTTAGTGATGGCAATCTCAGGTGGAAATATAAGCCGTTGACCAACATCTGCCAGCATTTTCCAGTCTCTAGCAGCTTCCAGTTGTCCTGGGCGAGGCTTGGTTTTAACACTTTTTCTTGGTGGTTGCTCTCCTGGACGGAGGAATATTGTCTTTTGCGTGTAATGCTTTGATGGAACTGGTGGCAACTTACTGGTCATGTTACGCTTGTCTTCCAATGCTAAGGCCAAACATCGCAGCACCTGGTCATGGCATCAAGTAAACCCACCGTACATACTGTCAAAATGTGCCTTAATGGACATGAGTGATCCTCACCCACCCAGAGGTTTAGGTTCTGTGGTGATGGGAGAACATATGCTGATCTGATGAGGAAACTGATCCTGCTGTGTTCCATTGTCCATAGGTCTTGCCAGCCGATCTTGCGTTGTTCCACACTCTCCCATCTCATCCACTCTCCCTGCTTGGCCTGGGAAACGGCCTTTACGCACCTCATCCTCTCCTTCTGCTTTTGCACCTCGTTGACTACAAGCTTCCTCCGTTGAGCTGGGGTTGCCTTGTGCCATGTAGGAGGAGCTGAACTGAGACCAAGACCCCCTCTTCCATACTTAATTTCAGATGAAAAATAACAAGGGAAAAAATTTTCTAATCATCCCACATACAGTGAGATCATCCTACGTCTCACAAACTGCCTATTATGAAATCTGTCCTCGAATGTTGGTCACACCTATTAGAGTTTCCAATGCATTCTTTGGCTCAAATTTAAGCTCAACATTGTGGTTTAATGACAATGAAACAAGAATGAATAGTACTTATTTATTTGCCGTAACATGGAAGAGAGGCACGCTTATGGTACTGTACCTTCAGAGATGTTTCAAAGTCAAGAAAATGTATTTAAAATAAAAAAGTCAAGCAAATAATCAAAACAGAGTGTAACAGAGGTATTTGTTATGTGTGTGGGTTGTCAATGAATAATACGCAGCACAGGTGCACATATTTAATTAACACAGGTGCTGATACTAGGGTACCAGCAATGGTAGCCCTAGTGTCAGATTTAATAAAGAAAACAAAACAAGTCCCACTAAAAGGAATGTCCAGCTCCAGGAACCTACTACTCTATGCAAACCCTCTCTATACTGTTTGGGTTCAACATCCCTTAAATTGACCTACTTCTGGGCTCCCGGAGTCCCGGCATCCTCACAACGACTCTGGCCTCTTCAAACAGCCTTTTCAAAATGCTTCGTTTTGGCAATGCCTTCATGAGCATTGTCCTGGAGTGGAAGGGTTTTGTGTAGTAGTTCTCTCCATGGAGCGGATGCTCTCCTCCACGATGTCAACACAGCAAGCTTTCACTCAGCACCCGCCTGTATGGCTATTGCTGTGCAGTAGCCTCGAGCTGTGGCGCAGACACCTTTTGAGCTGGGTGCAGCCTACCCGGGCATGCTCCCCCAGCCAATCCGGACCACCCAATCAGCTCAGTGCCGGGGGAGTCTAATTGGTTGCCTAGCAACGCATCTCCTGTTCTGCGTCCCAGCTGCACTCATCCGCACAAGATCCAGCGACAGGGCTCTCCCTGTCACATGGAGCAATAAAGATTAATGAAACAAATTATAGGTAGTTGTCACAGATGGCTTTGTGTGGCGTGTAGGCGGTGACGTCAGGTTCAGGAAGCAGCAGTCAAAAACAAAGTATGAGCTGAAACTGAAGCGCTATGGCTGCGATCAGTGTTTTATTAAAATAATAAAGAAACAGTTTAAACAAACAAAAAACACTTCTACAAAACAAAAGGGCACGTTGGCAAACAAATAAACAATAACGCAAACAGGTATATTGGTATATAACAATTGTTTTCTCTCACTTCAGACTCATCTCTCTCTCTTGTCTCACCTCTGACACTCTCCGCCTTCTGAGCCTTAATTACCTATTAGTAAATTACCTTATTAAGGCTCCAGCCACATTCCCACAAGAGTTCTAGGGAAGAGGTTTTAACCCCATCCCCACCGACTACACATTATAAGACCGGCTTTTTCGCCGGTCTCAAACAGTAAACAATAAAAGACAGACGGTGCTCGACCGCCCGCACATAAACACAATAATAATGATTAGGATGGACGGCTTCGTCCGCCCGCATACAAATACAACAATAATAATAATAATAATAATAATAATAATAATAATAATAATAATAATAATAATAATACAAATGAAAATAATAATCATTCATAAAGAGATATACACAAAGGGTGGGCACTTTGCCACAGTAGTGTAGGATAAAACGTTACTACTGTACACTTTTAATTTATATAATATTGCATTTCAGAAAATCCTCTCTCATAACCAAGCCACTAGGTCTCTGTCAATAAAGCAATCACATATTTAAGGATTCTTGTATAAGAGAACAAATTCTGTGCAGAACAAATAACAACTGTAAATGGATCGATGGCATCTTTTAAATGATCTACACTGTCTTGAATAGGTCACTCATGGAGAGGTAATCTCAATGATCTATTGAAAGACTTTTGAATAGGTCACTCATGGAGAGGTAATCTCAATGATCTATTGAAACACTGCCTTGAATAGGTCATTCAAGGAGAGGTAATCTCAATGACTTCTTGAAACACTCTTGAATAGGTCACTCATGGAGAGGTAATCTCAATGACTTCTTGAAACACTCTTGAATAGTTCACTCATATAGAGGTAATCTCAATGACTTCTTGAAACACTCTTGAATAGGTCACTCATGGAATGATAATCTCAATGACTTCTTGAAACTCTCTTGAATAGGTCACTCACAGAGAAGAGCCTACTCTTTGAACACACTAGTTGTCTTTCATTTTGCTTAGGTATTATCAGACAACATGTTTTTGTTCCACAGGAAACTGGAACTAAAACACATGACTGAAGTACATACTTTGAAGGTATTAGCCAAAACATTTGTCTCCTTGACTAATTACAATAGAACCTCAGTGTTACGAACACCAAACTTACGAACTGACTGGTCTACCGAACATCCCACTTTCAACAGGAAACATGCAATCACTTAACCATGTGTGCAATGCAACCAGATAGGCGCTCCTATAAGCAGTGTGCTGGTCATGGAGAAGGCAGAATTAGTGTACCGACAAATATATCCAGAAAGATGAAGCCGATTTAAAAGCAATTACAGACAATTTTACTGGAACATTTTAGTTTTAAACAAAGCACAGGTTATTTTTTTCAAGCCAAAGGAGGCTGAATGGCTGAGCAAGCAGAGGGAATGCATTTTGTTTAAAAACAAGCACAATGTTAGCCCAGGTTTTCCTGAATGTTTAAATCTGTGATTTTACTACAGTTAGGATTGCAAAGGTAACTTAAATGTAGCCTTTTTTTCCATTTATAATACAGTTTTAAAGTCTTAGAATTTAGGAAGCTTGAAGCTTTCTCTCACTGTGTATGTATTTATCAACATGACCAATATGGAGACTAGGCAAAGAAAACCATTTAGTTGTATTTTTAGCATAATCCACATGGCAAAACCCTACACAAAAAGTAAACTAAATTTTGTAAGAACAATGCATTGCCAGTACATACCTAACATACAGTACATCTTTGTAAGTCTGTGCTATATAAACAAAGAGGAGAAAAAATACATACATAAATCAAAAAGGTTCTCGAATAGGACACAGCTGCCATAGGAAAGATTTAAACGTCTAGACACTTTGAAACAGGAGCTCTTGGGAGAGACCAGACACTTTACTGAAGATTGGTCAAACCTGACCTCTATGGCCTTGATCCAGAGGTTTAAATATATCAACAGAAGAAGATAAGCTTTACAGACAGGTGCTCCACTGTTCAGTTTAGATTGCAAACAGATAGGACGCCTCCATAACCACTGTGATGAGAAATAATAACATACAGTTCAGCAGTGTCTCAGGAACTAACGCCACTGCTGCCTTGATAAGAAATCCAGCTGCCAAGCAAGATCAATTCTACCCCTGTTTATAATATCCCACCCTTCGCCATTTGGGAATGCAGAATGAGACAGACTCATGGAAAATGGATTACAATTATATATTGCCATATATCGTGGAAATATGTCTATAGTTATTGGTTATATTTCCCTTTGTACAAATTATGTTTTTATAATATTGCTTAACAATTACAGGAAA
This sequence comes from Huso huso, assembly GCA_036884735.1. Lineage (NCBI taxonomy): Eukaryota > Metazoa > Chordata > Actinopteri > Acipenseriformes > Acipenseridae > Huso > Huso huso. Next base: position 121,925,133 of record CM072663.1, on the reverse strand, counting down.
ACCCTTTAGCTGATATTTTCAACAATGGCTTATAAGAAGGGATACAAGTCAAGTTATGATCGGTGCTTACCAGTTGATTGGTTATTATCAGTTTGTATCAGTTTGATGTCCAATCGGTTTTTGAGAAATTAAAGGTTTAAAAACAGAAAAAAACACACAAAAAAATAAAAAAAAACAGACTGTATTTGTACAGGCAAGGGAACAGGACACTATAAAGGGAACAGGACATTATTACACTCATGTTGTTTCTTGTTTTACACGAGTGCCAAATAAGCTGAATAAAGTGTTATTGTATCACTTATACTGTAATGTATCATACAATTAATCACAATGCATTATTAAGAGACATGAAACTTGTTTATTTGTTATTCCTGGTACCCTCATCAAGCGGTCGGTTGAAAGTCCCAAAGAAATCACGTCTGAGTAGAGTAGTTCTGAGTAGAACTGCAGCTTATGGTTTTCAGAATTGAAATGATTTAATCAACATGTTGGCTTCAAAGCGACTGAGATCAGATGTCTGGCAGCATTTTAAAAGTTTATAAGGAAGAAACCTAGTGCAATCACTCCAAACTAATGTAATCAATCAATCAATGTACCGATAGAACGCAGCAACATGAAACTCATGACACATGAAACTCATCTTAGCGCATGAGGTAAATGAGACTGCTTGCTTAATGAAAATAAACCCACCTGTTCACAGAATGCATTTGAGTCAGCTTAGCATCATTATTTACATTTGTATTAGGTCTAAATTAAGTCTAGCCACAGTAACTAACAGGCGCACCAGACTCAATAAGCAGTATGTAATTCAATATGTTAACGTAACATTATTCAGTGGGTTTCATTTGGCTTTATGAAGCAAAATGAGATCATTCTATAGAGTGATTTTGTCCATAGCTGTAAGTATGAGGCTGCTGTTATCCATACTGAGGGCTGTCAGAATCAATGAGGTAAGCCTCATCATGACTTCTGATTTATATTACTTTATTAACATTATTAGGGGTTGTTAAAATAAAGTGCCTTCATACAGGACAGTGTGCGATGAGCCTATTGGCTTTAGTGCTGAAACTGCCAATGCTTTTCAAAATGTCGGTGTCAGGTTCGGTCCAGTTTTATCATTTGTCGATATCATTCTGTTTGGAATTTAAAGATGTCAGTTTGAGAAAATCATAACCACTGCGTCCCTGCTTATAAGATAACACTGCATGTAAAGGCTAGTTTTAAAACCTTTATGCAGGGTACAAATATCCTTCTATGACAGAATGAAATCAGGTCCTTGGGATTCCCCATTGATAGTTATTAAACAGCTTTGCAATAAGTCTTAATAAATCATTTTTTAAATTGTTTTTAGAAGACTTTGTTGCATGTCTGCCTAAATATCACCATTTCACACTGTCTAACAAAAAAGCAATTCAAGAAATGGAGGTTTAGTGAAAACTTCATCATGTTTGATTATGTAGGGTTTGATCTCTTGACTCTCATAATCCTTTAATGAATTGAATCCAGTACTGTATCCATGTAATGGAGAACCTTTCTTATATAAAGTCAAGGCAGCTTTCATGCAGTATGGAGATTGCTGCCCCTTGTCTACAGCCAAGAGAGAAAGGATCATTTACTCATAACTGTATTGCAATCTCTTTGTGATTATAAGTACTTTTCAGGTTCAACCACATGTGCATCAATAGTCTTATGAGATTGTAAGTATCACATTCCTGGCAGTAGTAATATTCAGAGGATTTGAGCATAGTCACTGCTACCCAGAATTGCTTTCTCAGCTGCTACATGTTAATTGCAGATGTTCTGTTTCAGGTTGCTTGCAGTAAACAAGTTGACATTGATCTGAATTTAGCAGCACAGCTCTATTTTTATATGTTCTTCAGTTGCTGCACACTCGGGATTGCATGTTTTCAGTTTGGGTGGTGGTTATTGGCCTACCAGATGGATGTCTTTAATTAAAACTAAAAAAGGCCAACAAGATGCTTGGATATATTGTGAGAAGTGTTGAATTTAAATCAAGGGAAGTAATGTTAAAACTCTACAATGCATTAGTAAGACCTCACCTAGAATATTGTGTTCAGTTCTGGTCACCTCGTTACAAAAAGGATATTGCTGCTCTAGAAAGAGTGCAAAGAAGAGCAACCAGAATTATCCCGGGTTTAAAAGGCATGTTGTATGCAGACGGGCTAAAATAATTGAACCTATTAAGTCTTGAACAAAGAAGACTACGCGGTGATCTGATTCAAGCATTCAAAATCCTAAAAGGTATAGACAATGTCGACCCAGGGGACTTTTTTGACCTGAAAAAAGAAACAAGGACCAGGGGTCACAAATGGAGATTTGATAAAGGGGCATTCAGAACAGAAAATAGGAGGCACTTTTTTACACAGAGAATTGTGAGGGTCTGGAACCAACTCCCCAGTAATGTTGTTGAAGCTGACACCCTGGGATCCTTCAAGAAGCTGCTTGATGAGATTCTGGGATCAATAAGCTACTAACAACCAAACGAGCAAGATGGGCTGAATGGCCTCCTCTCGTTTGTAAACTTTCTTATGTTCTTATGGTCTTATGTACTGTTCAGATGAATGTGCTGCACATTTAGACAATTCCAATTTCTTTCTCTGCCATAAAATCATAAAATCATTAAATACCTTACCAGATAAGTATTCTTGCAAATGAAAATTATTGTAATATAGGCCTATTTTCATCCATAAACAAAATGTGATTTTGGTCTTGTTTCGTACTTAAGCCTGCCAGTTTTCAATATTTATTTTTGGTAAAAAATCAAAGGGTAAATTTGACATTTATTTTGAAATGTAAAATCTGATTTCTATCAATGGGAAAAAGTGTTTTCTATTTGCCATGAAATGCGTTATTAAAATTCAGCCAAAACAAACTTACAAAATGACTCTAGATGCAACTTTACACTGCGAAGTAGATAATCTGCCTGTTTAACACTAGATGACAAAAGACACCGGTACCCATATATAAAGGAAGCTTTACGCTGAGAAAGAATGCATGCAATTTGATTGTTCTTAAAAAAATGAACTTTATATTTACTGCTAACTAACGATTTAAAGTAAAAGTAGACAGACCTACTTATGTTGCTAAACTCAATGCTGTATGCATTATGTACATATCCTGTATGCATTATGTACATATCCTGTATGCATTATGTACATATCCTGTATGCATTATGTACATATCCTGTATGCATTATGTACATATCCTGTATGCATTATGTACATATCCTGTATGCATTATGTATATCCTGTATGCATTATGTACATATCCTGTATGCATTATGTGCATATCCTGTATGCATTATCCTGTATGCATTATGTACATATCCTGTATGCATTATGTACATATCCTGTATGCATTATGTACATATCCTGTATGCATTATGTACATATCCTGTTGTATTCTAAATAAGGATACTATACTAGGTTGACAAAGTAAAAACAACATGAATATGTATTCTTTCTTAGTTCAAGTCAATACAGCTAGAAATGACCCCAAACCCTGTTGGCTACATCAAAGCAACACTCTGAGTGCTGTGCTAAATAATTGGCAACATTTCTTCCTGCTATTTCCACACAGCAGCTCCTTTCACGTGTCATCACTTGAATGCAGGTGCAGCAACAACATCAGTAGGGGACATGAGGTAAATGATCTCAATTAAAATGTTCTGGTCTGGGATATAGTAGCTGAGTGGTGGTGAGAAGTGGAATTCACAGATGAACAATTCCACTGTTCTGAGATTCTGAATGTATGATTAACAGTACATTTAACAAGAAACTCTTTGTTGTGCAACCATTCATTTATTTATGTTTTACATGTTAAGGCTATGGTAATATTTAACCATTTTGCAAGAAATACGATTTTCTTTTTTTTGACAACTCTTTTATTCTAGGATATCAGCATATTCAAGTTTTAATTGACATTTCTCAACGTATTTGAATTAATAAAGAATTTATTTATTTTTGTCTCACAAATGTGCTTTAGAAAAGCTTTATTACAGGGCAGTAAACACCAGTGTTTTACAACACCAGTGTTTCTACTGAATTACACATTCATTCTTGAAGCTTAATTTACAACCCTTTGTATTCCTTGTGATAAAATGCATAAGGAAAAGGAAGCCGTGCTTGCCTACCCTGGGCTGGGGTGACCTTGATTTCCCATGGAATTTTCAGTAGCTTTTGTATCATTAAAGTTTTATTTCCTGTGCCACCTCCAATCCCCCTCCCAGTGCCCTGCAGCTGCTCCCTGTCACACAAGTATAATTTACAGATATTCAATTCTCCTCCTGTCGACACTGTAAATGGCTACAGACCGTCTATCACACACACTCAGGCTATCACACTCAGCGGCTGACACAAGGGGAAGGAAACCAGAAAACCTGATTGATCCAGGTGTTTTCCTCTACTAGGAAAACTGTGGGGTGTGTGAGAGGCTGACATCTCTGAGACCTAATACTAAATACATTTACAGCATCAACCTCAGAGGCCAGTCATAAAAATAGGATAGCAGGGAATCTGTCTCCTGGACATTTTAAGACATTTTGTGCATTCTGTATATTTTACAAGTATAGTAGGGGTTTCCTAACCAGAGATATTTTAAAGGAAATTGAACCTGCACAAAGGAGATTATTGCACCAAAATGCTGAAATTGCAAACAAAAGGAATATGGTCATCAGTTCTTTTTGTTCTTGATGAGTAAGAACAAAAGTAAAACACTAAAGTCCAGTAATCTGTGCCTTGTGACTGTGACAGGGGCAGGCTTGTGACTGGCTTCTCGGTGCATGAGAGCCTCTGCAGGAGCAGCTCGGACACTCCATGGGAACCACGCTGTCTGATCATTTGCATGAACAGGAGGCTCGGCCAGGGCTGGCTGACTGTGAATCCCTGATTGTCTGAGGATTAGGGTTAGGGTTAGGATTAGAGTCAGGGTTAGGGTTAGGGTTAGGATTAGAGTCAGGGTTAGGGTTAGGGTTAGGATTAGAGTCAGGGTTAGGGTTAAATACAGTGAATGCCCACACCTGGCACAACCCCCTGTGACAGTGACTAATATGTTTTATGCTAATGTATTAGACACAAGACTATCTTAGAATGTGAAATCATTGTAATTAGAAATGGAAAAACGCATCTAGTATTGAAGAATCTTTTATACTACATTTCAAAATTCTATAGCTTTATCTTCATTTCCTCTTCACATTATTAAAGCTTTCCTGTAATATAAATAATTAAATGACTCTTCTTCACTTTCTAAATTATAATGTGACTTAATACCCAAATCAATAGAGCCTGTAATCGTGTTACAAAAGAAGATACAGCAGTATATTAGAAAAGCAGTAAAAACAGTAGCCGGGTTGAGTATGGACAGTAAGATTCACATCAGCCATCCCCTAAGTCAGTGTCCCACAGGCTGCCTGGGTGTTTATGGTGACTAATAAAATTAATTTGGACCAATTGTGTATTTGTTTAGTATTTATTGTCCAATAAATCTGAACTACCCTTAAAAATACAGCAATTCAAAAGAGAAAGCCAGCACTTGCGTGGATTGATTTTAAATTGGATTCACAGTTGGTGCTGAGACGTTCCAGCGAGCATCTACCATCTATAAGAGCCAGCTAGAACTGGAAGCTGATTGGCTGACTGTACTGAAGCATTTTCTAATTAAGAACATAATTACATGTTAGTGCTGTCGGAAGTGGAGAGTGACTGCCTGAAAATACTTTGTTTCTGTTGTCCCTCCCCTGACAGGATACAGTTCAGGTTTTCAGTGTCACAATGTAACAGTACAGTACACAGCCTGTCTGAGTGTTTTTGTTCAGGTTTTCAGTGTGATAATGTAACAGTACAGTACACAGGCTGTCTGAGTGTTTCTGATCAGGTGTTCAGTGTGATAATGTAACAGTACAGTACACAGCCTGCCTGAGTGTTTCTGATCAGGTTTTCAGTGTGATAATGTAACAGTACAGTACACAGGCTGTCTGCCTGAGTGTTTCTGATCAGGTGTTCAGTATGATAATGTAACAGTACAGTACACAGGCTGTCTGAATGTTTTTTTCTGGCCATTGAACCTTTGTCACATTCTAGGCATTCCCTTATATATGCACATATTATACAGGAGCCCAGCAACATCGGGAACAATGACTTCTTTGTAATTATTTTTCATATGTGCGTACCGCTATGTCAGCATCATGAAAAACATAAAGGAACGTATGTCTGGGGATATGTAGCCTCTTATGACAGGAGCTTTTTCAAGTCCTGATCAGTCCTATAATGTATTTTATGGCAGATTGGCTGTTTTAATACACCCATTGTAGAATACATAGATGTAAAGAAAACAAATTATCTTAAGCTGATTAGTACATTATTGATGACTGATAGGATACCACATAATTTCTGATTTTTTTTATGTTAGTCTTATTATCATTATTACTTTGAAGTACAGTTATTTAAATTATTATTATTAATTTCTTAGCAGACGCCGTTATCCAGGGTGACTTACAATTGTTACAAGATATCACATATTTTTTACATACAATTAACCCATTTATACAGTTGGGTTTTTACTGGAGCAATCTAGGTAAAGTACCTTGCTTAAGGGTACAGCAGCAGTGTCCCCCACCTGGGATTGAACCCATGACCCTCCGGTCAAGAGTCCAGAGCCCTAACCACTACTCCACACTGCTGCCCTGAAAATATACAGTAGCGTCTATTTCTATAATGATGTTTTCTTCTACCACTGGAAATGATTTTGTCCTATATTGACTGATGCCCCACTATTAGAAATATCATTAGGTGTAATTGCTCTGTCTTTAATAATTTATTCCGTATCTTTAATTAGTATGCTGATAATCCATCCTTTTAAATGTTTCAATTTAATATGGGCTATTGAATCTATTATCTGTAGCTGACACACAAATAACTCAACGAACAGATCTAATGAATGGAGCGGCTTATATGCAATGACCTTTTAAATTGATTAAACCCTCAAACTAATGTCAATACATTAGGCATTTAAAATGCATTATGAAAGATTGCTTGTTAAAAACAAAACTAAAATTGTCCTTACATTTCCTTGAAAAAGGTTGTACTGGCAACAGTCTGTTCAATCTTCTGCAGCACCCCATCTATCCTACATTTGGTTGTAGTTTATCAGTTACTGTTGTGTTTAAAATGACTCTTCTATATTCACTTATGTAGGTGAGGCTGTTAGTAAAGAGTTTGGACTCAAATTTAGCGTATAAAGATTTTTATTTGTGCCTTTTCTGCTATTAAACACAAGTTTGTCTCAGCATCTTGTTCTTGTAAAGTCATTGTATGGTTGTTTTTACCCAAAACAAAGATGTCTCCTCTAGTCTCTAGTGTAGGTAAGCTATTAATAGCAGGATACAAGTGTGGCACTACATAGACCTCTGAGCACTGTGTGCATGGTACTAATGCCCAATACTAATGAGAGATTCAGTTATAATAACATAAAAACATACACAAACCACGATACTAAACTTAGTATAGGAATTGTCAGACTATAATACACAGTGTACATTTTTTGTATTTCGTGTAATTTATTCTTTGTAAAATGTGCATACTTGAATGATACAAATGGAAGTATCTTTGTACAATAATAAGTATTTTCAAGCATAACGTGCAGCTTGTCTAGTCAGAACCCAATAGCCAGTTAGCCTTTGAATATAAGTCAGCCACATACCACTTCTATACGGATCACTAAATAGACTGGGCATAGCAATCTGTCTTCGTTCAGGCCTAATATGCATTAGTAGCATAACCCTCTTCTGTTACTTACGCTTGGATGGCAGTGTCATTAAATTCAGACACAGTGAAGATTTCTACTTTGCTCAACATTGATATTGACGCAGTAGATAACTTGGGAAGAAGAATGAAGTTCACCAATATCAGCTGTCTTTGTTGAAGTAAGCGCTCGCGCCATCTAGTGAAAAGATATTACTGCTGCTTACTCAAAGACATTCTCTCTGACCTAGTTACAGTTACATCTATGGCATGCACTATATTCACAGAATATATATATATATATATATATATATATATATATATATATATATATATATATATATATATATATAATATAAAGAATTATATAATATAAAAAAAAAATTATAAAAATGAGAGGTCGGCACGGGTAGAAAATCCGGAACGGGTACCCGCCCTGAAAAATACCTGCGTCTTTTTCGGGTAATGATTAAAAAAAAAAAAATCACATTTATTAATGTTTGAAGTGTCTGATACATATTTAAATACTATATAGTACTCATACATTTAGTCCCTGCAGATCTGTAGACTACCTTTTCAGTACTGTAAACATTCAACTAATAATAATAATAATAATAATAAACATCTCAGTTTGAATACAGTTATGTTAAATGCGCTTCATGCTGTGGGATTCTTTCTGACATCTATTGGCCATATTCCGCTGTTGTTGTTGTTAATGTAATGTTGTATTTGTATTGATTCAGGGCCATGCAAGGGTTCCAATAATGGAGGTTGTATTTATTTTCTCAATCGGAACACAGCGTAGTTTACACAAAACAAAAGCATAGGAGGCAAAGACTATGCTCCTTCTCTTTCTCTCGCTTTTCCTGTGTATCCCTTTTTGTCACATCAGGTTTGTTCTAACTTTTTTGTTCACCGGTCTCTCTATGGCAAACACAATAATGCAGTCCTCCAAATCTGAACTGATAAATAAATGTAAATGTTTCAGTCTTACATTAACATGGCATCCAAGCAAAGCATTGGGTGGAATTTCTTTACCAAGCAGGAGAAAACGGAATTTGCAAACTCTGCCAAGGAAGAATTTCATTCAACTTTAATGTGCTCCACAAATATTTTTATTTAACCCAAAACAATATAGGTACACGTTTCATAAGTGTGTGAGTAATGTTTTTCTCAGACTGGTTTAATACTTTGCACCTACGCATTTTGGAGTGCGTATGCTTTTTCTTAGTAAATCTACTTCATTAAAATAAAAAATAAAATGTTTACAGTTTTCAGTCTGTTTTCTGGGATAAACCACTCACAATACTTTATGTATTTGTTTATTTATTTTAAAATAAAGGCTACTTATTTGATCTTTTTGGTAAGAAACTATATCTGCGCTATAACTGTAGATAAAGCATTGCGTATTGGAAGCCACACGGTTATTATTATTAATGGAAAATTAAGAGTTATCACTGACATAAACCCAACAGGATGTTGTTATGTTGTTTTCGTTCTGATGTAGTTCCTGAGAAGAATAGTCACCGTAGTTATTATTATAGAGCTGTATGTGCCACTAATGCAAATCTTGTTTTAATGTTGTCTTTATTACGCCGGTCAGAGACCTGCTCTTACAACTGCATTGCCATATTTTCTACATTTTCTTTAAATTCTCAAATTAATAACTGATACCCGGGTAATAAAAAGAGACCCGGGTCAGGTCGGGTAATTTAAAACCTGACGGGTACCCGGGTTTTCGGGTACCCATGCCAACCTCTATAAAAAATATAACAAAATATAATACAAAAATATATTTAAAAAAAAAGCAAGGCTGTAAAATTAAGCAAAAAGCTATGGTTCAAATCATGTAAATATCAGGCATATTTTAGGTGCCTCCATTACCAGACTAAATTGTCAACCCAATAGCTAGTTTATTATTTGTCCCTTGATAAACAATATGTCCAATGATCGGCAAGGAAAGGATTTATATGTTACCTCAATCCAGTACACCCCCGCTGTGTGCCAGAGTTCGCCTCCTCCTCACCAGCCTTCACCTGCTTTTTGGCTTTGTCTAATGGGGGAGGGCAGCTATCCTGCCCCCCTGCCTATGGCTCTCATATGGCCAGCTGCTCCACTTATCTGCAAGCTAATTTATGGGCAGGAGTACTTCGAAAGGCGAGGCCAAAGGCCAAAGAATATAGTGTAAAAGCTGTATAGTGTAGTAGCATTGTCTAGTCTGTTAAGAAATAATCAATAATCTATTGCATGAGTTTCCTGACTGAACTACATTTGTGACATCCACTCTGCTTTCTGGCGCATGATAGTGCACCTATTATGCTGTTCCAGGGCAGAACAGTACCTCTATTACAAATCACTCAATCCACTATAACCTGGTATTTTCCCTGATTGTGTTGTTTATTTGCTCAGGAACAAGTTAAGCCTGAATTTTAATAGAAACTGACTTTTGTTTTATTACTCCAATGTCTGCCATGCTTGCCTCCTCAAAAAGCATGTGATGTGATGGATTATTTATTTATTTTCACCATTCCATTGAAATGATGGAATATAAGACGCCTAATCCACAAAGTAGCCCCTTATGGTTTGTTTTTTCTATTTATGAAATGATGTATTACCACAATCTAGCAAATGTCAAGCAATCAATAAAAAGTGGTTCAGAAGGGCATACCATGCAAGCATACCAAGCATACCAAGCATACCAAGTCAGTCAGAAACCAATTACTGGTCTACAATCAAAATGGTATTTACAACCATGAGATGAGACCCATTCGTTACAATGCGTGTTGTTTGTTAATATAATGCTGTTTGATTCTCAGGAATGCTTGAATTGTGGCTTCAGCATTTGGGGCTCAAGGGCTCCTGGATGTTCCTGAAGAATTGTCCGCCAAATGAATCGCACGCAAACTTCTGTTCCTAACATTTAATACAAATAGTGTTTCAGACTTCATTTAAGACTTTATGGGGTGGTTCCACAGAAGTGGATTAACACTGATCTTAGACTAACTTTAGGATTCGGGTTAATTGGGGTCTTTGGTAAAACAAACACATTTAAATTGTAGCTATGTGCATAATACAAAGAGCTAGGGCTCCTCCCCTGTTCCGTCCTGCCACTAATCTCTGTCAATCTACCTATTTAAACCCCAAGTCAAGCCCTTGCTCTCCTCCACTGTGCCGCTCCACCTCTGGGGGTAAGTGAAGCTTTGTCCGTCGCCAGGAAGGTTCTCCGCAAGCCAGAGGGGACCCCCGGCCAAAGCTATCATAACTCTCTTTCGTTTTCCCATTCTCTCCCCTCCAGGTTCCCCTCTGGGGGAAGTATTGGTTGCTTCCCAGCCTTGAAGGCTGATCGGTTAGGTTTCACCTCTGTGAGGACGGCTCTCCTCAAACCAAGGGGAAAAACATGTACTCACAAAGCACTTCTGTTCTCAATTCTAAAGGTTCTTCATCCATGCACTCACAAAGCACTTCTGTTCTCAATTCTCAAGGTTCTTCCTCCATGTACTCACAAAGCACTTCTGTTCTCAATTCTAGAGGTTCTTCCTCCATGCACTCACAAAGCACTTATGTTCTCAATTCCTGAGGTTCTTCCTCCATGTACTCACAAAGCACTTCTGTTCTCAATTCTCGAGGTTCTTCCTCCATGTACTCACAAAGCACTTCTGTTCTCAATTCTCGAGGTTCTTGCTCTATGTACTCACAAAGCACTTCTGTTCTCAATTCCTGAGGTTCTTCCTCCATGTACTCACAAAGCACTTCTGTTCTCAATTCTCGAGGTTCTTCCTCCATGTACTCACAAAGCACTTCTGTTCTCAATTCCTGAGGTTCTTCCTCCATGTACTCACAAAGCACTTCTGTTCTCAATTCTCAAGGTTTTTCCTCCATGTACTCACAAAGCACTTCTGTTCTCAATTCCTGAGGTTCTTCCATGTACTCACAAAGCACTTCTGTTCTCAATTCTCAAGGTTCTTCCTCCATGTACTCACAAAGCACTTCTGTTCTCAATTCTCAAGGTTTTTCCTCCATGTACTCACAAAGCACTTCTGTTCTCAATTCTCGAGGTTCTTCCTCCATGCACTCACAAAGCACTTCTGTTCTCAATTCTAAAGGTTCTTCCTCCATGTACTCACAAAGCACTTCTGTTCTCAATTCTCAAGGTTCTTCCTCCATGTACTCACAAAGCACTTCTGTTCTTAATTCCTGAGGTTCTTCCTCCATGTACTCACAAAGCACTTCTGTTCTCAATTCTCGAGGTTCTTCCTCCATGCACTCACAAAGCACTTCTGTTCTCAATTCTAAAGGTTCTTCCTCCATGTACTCACAAAGCACTTCTGTTCTCAATTCTCGAGGTTCTTGCTCTATGTACTCACAAAGCACTTCTGTTCTCAATTCTCAAGGTTCTTGCTCTATGTACTCACAAAGCACGTCTGTTCTCAATTCCTGAGGTTCTTCCTCCATGCACTCACAAAGCACTTCTGTTCTCAGTTCTCGAGGTTCTTCCTCCATGTACTCACAAAGCACTTCTGTTCTCAATTCCTGAGGTTCTTCCTCCATGTACCCACAAAGCACTTCTGTTCTCAATTCCTGAGGTTCTTCCTCCATGTACTCACAAAGCACTTCTGTTCTCAATTCTCAAGGTTCTTCCTCCATGTACCCACAAAGCACTTCTGTTCTCAATTCCTGAGGTTCTTCCTCCATGTACTCACAAAGCACTTCTGTTCTCAATTCCTGAGGTTCTTCCTCCATGTACTCACAAAGCACTTCTGTTCTCAATTCCTGAGGTTCTTCCTCCATGCACTCACAAAGCACTTCTGTTCTCAATTCCTGAGGTTCTTCCTCCATGCAGCCCTTGCTCCTGCCCCATGAATAATAGGAAGCCTATTTGTCCTTTCCCTGATCTCTACTTCAGTATCTGTGAAAAACCAAATCTACAAGTGTATTGATAAGATAGACCTTAATTGGCAATATTTACAAATGTAATTTGTATCAGGTCTAAAATGAGTTTTTGAACCAAAGTTGAATGTTCTGTTAGCTAATTATAAAATACATCATTTATTATTTTAACTGACATGTGTTTGTGAAGTGGTTTGTTTTTATCCCATATTTTGAAGGGGTGGTAAGGAGTTTTGGTCTAAATACTCACTCAATCTCTGCTAATTTTCTAATCTCCCAATTGATAGTTCTGTTCTTACCCTTATTTGTCTTATCCTGTTTGCTTTGCAAATGAGATGCATCCACACGTAAGTTATAAACTTGCTGGTTTCACATCTGATTTTGAACTATGTATCTGCAGTATGGATTGCCATTGCTTCAAAGATAGCAATGACTAGGCAGGAATGATGGCGTAAATCCTAAATCTAACTAAGACATTAAACTAACCAGGTGTCACAGACATTCCAGGGAAGAAAATGGGCTCCATGGACTCTGATAACCTTATGTGCTTGTGTTTATGTCAAACTGCAAGTTATAGTGAAGGGTTGTGTAAACTTGCTGCCCTGTGGCAATCATATGTTGTTTGAAATGGGCTTTCATCAATAGTTGATGGAACTCATACGATAGATTATTTATTAAAACACAGACTAGAAAACGCTACTTCATTATACATATTTTAAAGTACATTCGTTGGCCTCGCCTTTCAGGGTAACCCTGCCCATAAATTAACTTGCAGATAAGTGGATAGGCAGACCATACGGAAGCCATGGGCAGGGGGCAGGATAGCTGACCTCCCCATTACACAAAGCCAAAAAAAGCAGGTGGAGGCTGGGGAGGAGGAGACGAACCCTGGCACACAGCGGGGATGTAATGGATTGAGATAAAATATAAATCCCTTCCTTGCCGATCATCGGATGCATTGTTTATTGAAAGACAAATAAGATACTAGCTATTCGACAAATGATTTGATCTGGTATTTGAAGTGCCTAAAATATGCTTGATGTTTAATCTAAGGTTAAAGTGAGTTCCCTGCCAGAACCTTCATTTTCAGGTTTATCAGTTTTAGATAGAACAAACTGTTACATTTTTTCATCATACTGGAAAAAGTAACAGTTGATATCGACACAAACATCAGTTTTACATTAAAAATATATTCCCCACCCCAGTGAGACTGATGCTACACACATTTAAACAGGGTGGCTAAAAAGTCAATGTACCACTTCTGCAACAAACCAAACACATTCCCTGCAGAGCAATAGAACTTTTTAAAACTGTATATGTAAAAATAAACCACCCGAGCTAGCTGCGACTTCAAAAGAACCTGCCTGTGTACTTTTTCAAAACTCGCTGCACATCATTGTGTGCTCCTCTCTTGTTTCAGTTGTTTATATAATGCTTTTCCATTGGTAATGTCAACAGAATGAACTGCCTGTATTCAAGAGCCGGTATTCACTAAGCTGTTTTCATACAGGTCTCTGCTTCTTGTAAAAAAAAAAATGAAAAAAAATTTCAAATGTATTGTGTTTGATTAGATGTCTGACCTTTCATATTAACAGTATTAAAGATACTGGGCTTTGCTGTGTCAACTGTAAGTTATAATTCTTGCAAATATTTTACTAGTGGTGTGATATAAACATAGATAAATATAGTACTTAACTAGCATACAATAAATTCAACTAAGCACTATAGCTTGCAAGTCTATGTTGTTGCACTGCTGCTGTATATACAAGTGTGCAATCAATGTATACTATAATACATATTAATATTGTACATCTAGAATGTGGCTGTGTTTGTTATTAACTGAGATTAACAACTTCATGTCTAATAAAAAAGCCTAATGGGTGAAGATGAGATTTTTGCATTTCACAGTGAAGTGAAGGAATCATTATTATTATTTGTTTATTTAGCAGACGCCTTTATCCAAGGCGACTTACAGAGACTAGGGTGTGTAAACTATGCATCAGCTGCAGAGTCACTTACAATTACGTCTCACCCGAAAGACGGAGCACAAGGAAGTTAAGTGACTTGCTCAGGGTCACACAATGACTCAGTGGTTGAGGTGGGATTTGAACTGGGAACCTCCAGATTACAAGCCCTTTTCTTTAACCACTGGACCACACAGTGGTTGTTTCTATATATCATTCTATGATGTTTCTATACATCATTAACAAGTTTCAGAACATTGACTCCAAAACGCCTAAGTGGAGACTTGGCAGATTGGGTTTCAAGTCATCTCCAGAGGTAATAGCTGTGCCTTTAGTGCTGTGACACTGGAATTAGTGCTCAGAGGTTAAATGTGCTCCAGGGGAACATTAGACAGAAATTATATATATATATACTGTATATATGAAACTTTATCTACTGTGAAGGGCTCTTTATGAGGGAATGTGCACAAAACAGCCTCAGACAGCCACTGGCTGTGTCTGGTGTGTACATTTGTTTCAGATAATGAGTTTTTCTAAAAGTACCCGCTAAGATTTTTAATGACACTTTAGATTATGGTCCTACGATCATTTTTAATTTATTGAGACAAATCTTGTGCAAAGAATTGAAGTTGATGCCAGTTTATTTAATTGTACAACCCCAAGCAGTATTGCATCCAGTGCTTCATTTATGTTAAATGCAGCAATTATACAATGGTAGCGGTAGCAAAAAGCATTATTTTCCAACACAGAATTTTCATATAAAATAAATTACAGCTTAACTAGACCCCAATTAAAAATGTCACGAAGGCACTGATTAAATAAGTGCATTTAAAATGCTATTATTATTTATTTCTTAGCAGACACCCTTATCTAGGGCGACTTACAATTGTTACAAGATATCACAATATTTTTATATACAATTACCCATTTATACAATTGGGTTTTTACTGGAGCAATCTAGGTAAAGTACCTTGCTCAAGGGTATAGCAGCAGTGTCCCCCACCGGGGATTGAACCCACAACTCTCAGGTCAAGAGTCCAGAGCCCTAACCACTACTCCACAGTCCACTTAGAATCAAATTACATAAGAACATAAGAAGAACATAAGAACATAAGAAAGTACAAACGAGAGGAGGCCATTCAGCCCATCTTGCTCGTTTGGTTGTTAGTAGCTTATTGATCCCAGAATCTCATCAAGCAGCTTCTTGAAGGATCCCAGGGTGTCAGCTTCAACAACATTACTGGGAGTTGGTTCCAGACCCTCACAATTCTCTGTGTAAAAAAGTGCCTCCTATTTTTCTGTTCTGAATGCCCTTTATCTAATCTCCATTTGTGACCCCTGGTCCTTGTTTCTTTTTTCAGGTCAAAAAAGTCCCCTGGGTCGACATTGTCTATACCTTTTAGGATTTTGAATGCTTGAATCAGATCACCGCGTAGTCTTCTTTGTTCAAGACTTAATAGGTTCAATTATTTTAGCCCGTCTGCATACAACATGCCTTTTAAACCCGGGATAATTCTGGTTGCTCTTCTTTGCACTCTTTCTAGAGCAGCAATATCCTTTTTGTAACGAGGTGACCAGAACGGAACACAATATTCTAGGTGAGGTCTTACTAATGCATCGTAAAGTTTTAACATTACTTCCCTTGATTTAAATTCAACACTTCTCACAATATATCCGAGCATCTTGTTGGCCTTTTTTATAGCTTCCCCACATTGTCTAGATGAAGACATTTCTGAGTTAACATAAACTCCTAGGTCTTTTTCATAGTTCCCTTCTTCAATTTCAGTATCTCCCATATGATATTTATAATGCACATTTTTATTGCCCGCATGCAATACTTTACACTTTTCTCTATTAAATGTCATCTGCCATGTGTCTGCCCAGTTCTGAATGTTGTCTAGATCATTTTGAATGACATTTGCTGCTGCAACAGTGTTTGCCACTCCTCCTATTTTTGTGTCGTCTGCAAATTTAACAAGTTTGCTTACTATACCAGAATCTAAATCATTAATGTAGATCAGGAATAGCAGAGGACCTAATACTGATCCCTGTGGTACACCACTGGTTACCTCACTCCATTTTGAGGTTTCTCCTCTAATCAATACTTTCTGTTTTCTACATGTTAACCACTCCCTAATCCATGTGCATGCATTTCCTTGAATCCCTACTGCATTCAGTTTGAGAATTAATCTTTTATGCAAGACTTTGTCAAAAGCTTTCTGGAAATCTAAATAAACCATGTTGTATGCTTTGCAATTATCCATTGTCAATGTTGCATCCTCAAAAAAGTCAAGCAGGTTCATTAGACACGATCTCCCTTTCCTAAAACCATGCTGACTGTCTCCCAGGATATTGTTACCATATAGGTAATTTTCCATTTTAGATCTTATTATAGTTTCCATAAGTTTACATATAATAGAAGTCAGGCTTATTGGTCTGTAGTTACCTGGTTCGGTTTTGTCTCCCTTTTTGTGGATCGGTATTACGTTTGCAATTTTCCAGTCTATCGGTACAACCCCTGTGTCAAGAGACTGTTGCATGGTCTTGGTTAGCGGTTTGTAAATAACATCTTTCATTTCTTTGAGTACTATTGGGAGGATCGCTGCGTAAATTAGGAATAGAAGATTATGAGTGAAAGGTTTGGCATCTCATTGTATTGCTGGACTGGCCATTCCATTTCTCCCCAAGCGCTGGGGATTATTGATCTGATCAGTAGTCCCCAGGCGAGAACTGCCTTATAGTTTGTGGTGGTGGGGGAGGCTGATGATTCTAAAAATAAGCGTACAGTAGTGGAGGGTCGATTGAACAGAGAGTTTGAAAACATTCAATTGAATTATATTATGCAAAAAGTGTATTTTGTGTACTGTATTTATTTGTCATCTCATCGTCTAACAGCAATCTAGATTATAAACATGCGTTTAGGTATGTGTGGCAGGCTGGCTTGAGCGGTGACGTCAGACCTGGAAGAAACACACAGCACTGCGAGTGAAATGAAGGGAAATCCACAGCAGATTGGGGTAATGAATGCACTGATTTAATAAATAAAAAGATTTAACAAAACACTTTGTAAAATAAAACGGCACAGTAGCCAAAACAATCAAACAAATATCGTGCTGGTCCTCCTGCACGCGTAGCAATTGTTATTGTTTTTAAGTCTCCTCTCTCTACTCCCGTTCTCCACTCACCGAACACCCAGCCCTGAGTGAGTGATTCGTGCAACTATATATACAACTGTGCCGGGATTCAATTACTAATTAATCATTCACTTGAATCCCAACACGTGAACTAATTTGTGCAATCCCGTGCTCACATACTACTACACATTTTATCTGCACGTGAAGTGATTGTACAATCCCTGTGCCTAAATACAAATATACATTTCAACAACACCTGTACTACATAACCCCACATTATATCCCATGCACCAGTACATACACACCAACATTAACACGCCACATACAACATAAAACACAAAAATACGCACAGGGGCGGGGCACCTGCCACAGTATGTGAGAAATATAAATGGCTTTTTTTTAAACTTGGTTACATTCAAAGTATTTGGTTTCAAAAGCTAGTGCATTTTATATAGGCCTATATATTTAGCTGACCCTAAAAAAGGATATCAACAAAATAATTGTACTTCTGGTATGTGCACCAGCACAACTACATCCATAGTGTGTCCAAGCTGAAAAAGTTAAACACATAAGAAGTTAAGCCAGACAAAAACTACAGCTTTTTTTGGGATACATTTCAAACTGTGTGTCACCAACGAGGTCTGACTGCCAGGGTTCCTGAAGGGTCTGGGCCTGAATCTAATAAGATACAATCCAGCTCAAGTCAGACGTGCCGTATGAACATCGCATGCAATGTGCAGCAAATGCAATGCTTCTCCTACAGCTTCCACACATTGACACTGATGCGACCTAAAAGGTGTTTCAAAAAAGTGTACAGGAATTGCATTGTAGGACTAGAGAGTGGCTGCAAACACAGACGCATTGCATTCATTTTCAAATGCTAATAATGAGGGTTGTTATTTAGACATAGTGGTTACTGCCATTGTTTATTTGTATCTGTTTTCTGCCATGAATGAGGAAGGACCAAATACATTTATAAGAGGCCATTATCCTCACGAGTGACATACAACTGACAGAACTAGATTCCAGGCAGGCTCTTGGGTT
The DNA here is from genome assembly GCA_036884735.1 of Huso huso. NCBI lineage: Eukaryota > Metazoa > Chordata > Actinopteri > Acipenseriformes > Acipenseridae > Huso > Huso huso. The sequence continues at coordinate 121,906,347 of CM072663.1, read as the reverse complement.
AGGGACTGGTTACCATGTAGAAAACAGAAAGTACTGATTAGAGGAGAAACCTCAAAATGGAGCGAGGTAACCAGTGGAGTACTATAGGGATCAGTATTAGGTCCTCTGCTCTTCCTAATCTACATGAATGACTTAGATTCTTGTATAGTAAGCAAACTTGTTAAATTTGCAGATGACACAAAAATAGGAGGTGTGGCAAACACTGTTGCAGCAGCAAAGGTCATTCAAAATGATCTAGACAGCATTCAGAACTGGGCAGACACATGGCAAATGAAATTTAATAGAGAAAAGTGTAAAGTATTGCACGCGGGCAATAAAAATGTGCATTATAAATATCATATGGGAGATACTGAAATTGAAGAAGGAATCTATGACAAAGATCTAGGCGTTTATGTTGACTCTAAAATGTCTTCATCTAGACAATGTGGGGAAGCTATAAAAAAAAGCCAACAAAATGCTTGGATATATAGTGAAAAGTGTTGAATTTAAATTAAGGAAAGTAATGTTAAAACTTTACAATGCATTAGTAAGACCTCATCTAGAATATTGTGTTCAGTTCTGGTCACCTTGTTACAAAAAGGATATTGCTGTTCTAGAAAGAGTGCAAAGAAGAGTGACCAGAGTGACCTCTGTAGAATGTCAGGTCAGGTTACGACGCTGATTGCATTATTATTATTATTATTATTATTATTATTATTATTAAGGACTACTGTTTATAATTCTGCTGTATTTCACCACAATGCACCTAATCTTTTTCAAACAATACTCTAAGAAATCCTTAAGACATATCTTTATAAAAGCACATAAAGACCTTGCTTCGGCAACACATTGTAGTAAATTGTAGTAAAACATTTTATAATGGCATCTAAAATATTGTTATAAAATGTTGCGTTGCTTTCGGTTATTAAGGCAATGACAGATGGAATTTCATGTCATATGTTTCAGGCTGCTGAAAGTGCACTGACTTGCAATTCTTAGTGCTTTATATTACTGTTAGCAGCAGCCCTGGGTCGACTGAGGACCCAGCTGAGCTCTGTGAGAGAGGAACTACATGTGAGGTGGGAGCCATTCCTTCTTGATTACATGTCACATCTCTGAATAGAAAGATTCTATAGACAAGAGGCATCTGTGTGAGTCATTGGCCACGAAGTCAATCAAGATACAACACATGTTTTAAACAAGAATGTGTAGTCTTGTAATCAAATCAAGAGGGGCTTATGTGGTCTTTGAAATGCTCTGTGGTGTTTTCTTTTCAACATAGCAACAACTTAGCAACGAATGATAAGAAACAATTAATTAATTTTAAACCTCTGTAAATTGGTATAGCTGCAAAAGGCTTAAAGGCTATACAAGCTGATTTAATTTACTGGTATCTACACTTAATCCAAGTAAAACTTTTTGCATCACTGTGCTGAAAAGATGTATTGGACACAAGCCAAAGTAAACATGACTTTTACAAGGTTGTGTGAGCCTGCATGTGTTTTATGACACTATATTGACTGTCAGTTATTATATGCATGACTGTTAAGGTGTTAAAGCAAATGCAGCTGCTGATTTGATTCATTATTTTACTCATTCACACTTTCCATAAACGATAAAACCTTCATAGGCTCCGTTTGGATTTCCCAATCAAAAACTGAAAATGGCAAGGCTTGCAAGTTACAATGTATCTGGCTAATGCCAGGCAAGATACAACTGCTTTCCATGAAGCTTAGAGTCTACAAGCACCCCCATTGTATTTGTAGTTTTTATGAGTATAAGCATCCATAACTTCAAACACTCAATCAGAGCTTTAAGATAAAACTAAAAGAAAGCAGACAAGAAATAATTCTTTCCCTGCAGAAAACACGAGCCGAAACATTAATCGATGAGGTTTTTGTGTTACCAGTAAACGGCTTAGCCTTCTGGTTTTATTAGTCATACTTACTAAAACGTTTAGTTTTTGCTTCTTGGTGGAGCTAGGCTTTTTTTGTTTTTGTTTTTAAAGGGCCAGTGACCCTTTAAAAACCACACAAAGTTAAGTGGCCTCTACCGGTGTTAAATTGTAGTGATTCACATGATTTCAGGATAAATTCAGCAGTTCCTGTAGGTTCCCTCTGCTGGGTAGTGCATTTCAAAGCAAAGAATCAACCATGAGCACCAAGGAGCTTTCAAAAGAACTCCGGGACAAAGTTGTTGAAAAGCACAAATCAGGGAATGGGTATAAAAAAATATCAAAGGCCTTGAATATCCCTTGGAGCACGGTCAAGACTAGATCAGACCGTCCCTCCAAACTGGATGACCGAGCAAGAAGGAGACTGATCAGAGAGGCTACCAAGAGGCCAATGGCAACTTTGCAAGAGCTACAGGCTTTTATGGCCAAGACTGGTCAAAGTGTGCATGTGACAACAATATCCCAAGCACTCCACAAATCTGGCCTGTATGGTCGGGTGGCAAGAAGGAAGCCATTACTCAAGAAAAAGCCCACCTTGAATCCCGTTTGAAGTATGCAAAAAAACACTCAGGAGATTCTGTAGCCATGTGGCAAAACGTTTTGTGGTCTGACGAAACTAAAATGGAACTTTTTTGCCTAAATGCAAAGCGTTATGTTTGGCGCAAACCCAACACAGCACATCACCCAAAGAACACCATCCCTACTGTGAAGCATGGTGGTGGCAGCATTATGTTATGGGGATGTTTCTCATCAGCAGGGACTGGGGCACTTGTCAGGATAGAAGGGAAAATGAATGGAGCAAAGTACAGAGAAGTCCTTGAGGAAAACCTGCTGCCTTCTGCAAGAAAGCTGAAACTGGGACGGAAGTTCACCTTTCAGCATGACAACGACCCAAAAGCACACAGCCAAAGCTACACTGGAGTGGCTAAGGAACAAAAAGGTAAATATCCTTCAGTGGCCCAGTCAGAGCCCCGACCTAAATCCAATTGAAAATTTGTGGCATGACTTGAAGATTGCTGTCCATCAACGCTCCCCTTGACAGAGCTTTGAACAGATTTGCAAAGAAGAATGGTCAAATATTGCCAAATCTAGGTGTGCAAAGTTGGTAGAGACCTATCCCAACAGACTCACAGCTGTAATTGCTGCCAAAGGTACTTCCACCAAGTATTAACTCAGGGGGTGAGACGTATCCAATTATAAGACCAATTATAAGGCTGTGTGGTCCAGTGGTTAAAGAAAAGGGCTTGTAACCAGGAGGTCCCAGGTTAAAATCCCACCTCAGCCACTGACTCACTGTGTGACCCTGAGCAAGTCACTTAACCTCCTTGTGCTCCGTCTTTCGGGTGAGATGTAGTTGTGACTCTGCAGCTGATGCATAGTTCACACACCCTAGTCTCTGTAAGTCGCCTTGGATAAAGGCGTCTGCTAAATAAACAAATAATAATAATAATAATAATCTTTCAGTTTTGTATTTTTAATATATAAATTTTTTCTCAATAAAACCTTTTTTCCCCTTAACAGTGTGGAGTATGGTGTGTAGATAAGTGGAAAAAAATCCTCATTTAAATGCATGAAACTCTGGGGCACTGACAAAACAAAATGTGAAACAAGTTCAAGGGGGTGCAGACTTTCTATAGGCACTGTATATATATTTATGTGTCAAAACAGAGTTTACAGGATTTAGGGTCCTGGGTTTGAAGAACATAGACCACATCTGGTATAAACTGTTAAAGTGGGCAATTAAAGGGTTAATGATTTTAATGGAGTGGTTAATTGTTTAAATGACTGGGTGATCATCAGGTGAATGATAAGACCATTTAATGTGCTTTACAAGGGCTGTTAATACCACCGTGCAGTGTGGGAGAGAAGGAGAGAACGAGGGATAAAGTGTATCCAGGCCCTGTGTCCAGGCCCTGGTACTCTCCCGCCTAGACTACTGCAACTCCCTCCTGGCTGGCCTCCCTGCGTCCGCCACCCGTCCGCTCCAGCTCATCCAGAACTCTGCTGCCCGCCTGGTGTTCTCTCTGCCTCGCCCACGCGCTACTCCACTACTCCGCTCGCTCCACTGGCTCCCGATCACCGCTCGCATCCAGTTCAAGACTCTTGTACTAGCCTACAGATGCCTTGACCAGACTGCACCCAGCTACCTCCAGACCCTCATCTCCCTACACCCCCACTCGACCTCTCCGCTCCGCCTGCACCAGAAGACTAGCTCTACCTCCGCTCGCTCCCCTGCTTCCAGAGCCGCTCCTTCTCCACCCTTGCTCCGCAGTGGTGGAATGACCTTCCTACAGATGTCAGGACTGCCCAGTCCCTGACCACATTCAGCGCCTCCTTAAGACTCACCTCTTCAAACAGCACCTGTAGAACTCCTCTGTTTGTATCCTGGGACACTATCACCCTTCATGTAAATGGGCTTTATTTTGCTCTTATCTGCCCCCTATTTTACTGCATTTAATCCTGTACTTCAGAATACTGTAATCTGCCAAGTGTTTAACCTGTAGTACTTTGTATTTAATCATATCCTGATGTAACTATCACTATTTAATCATATCCTGATGTAACTATCACTATTATCTGCTGTATTATTGAATTGTGGTTTGTTACACTTGTACTTTGTTTGAACAAAAGTTATTGTATTTCTTGCTCTTATTGTATTACTTGTATTGTAACACTTGAAATGTATTTGCTTACGATTGTAAGTCGCCCTGGATAAGGGCGTCTGCTAAGAAATAAATAATAATAATAATAATAATATTAGCGAGAAGACTGAATTGGAAAAACATTGGAAACCCAAACTGTATGCAAAGTATTTGGACAGCGAGTGTGATTCAGGCTTATCTTGCCCTTACTTAACAGAAAACAATATATGTTTAGTTTAGGGCCCAATATGGGTTAGGTTTTGTTTGTTTACTTTTGTTTTCCTGATTAATAAAAGTATGCAACAGCGTGAATCATTGAGATTTCTGGTTGGCTGCTTTATTATTATAGTAGAAAAACTTCTTCTTACGGACGACCCTGATTATCTAACTATATATCCGGTATCAATCGCTTTGAATGATCCGCCGTACAGCAGAACTGTTAATTTAGTGAAAGATTCTGCATTTAACACAGCTAATAATGTATTAGTAGCAGTAATTAAAAAACTGAGACGAAGTGGAAATGACAAAGCAACACACTATCCCCCAATAACACCCAATAAGCTAAAAAAAATCATGTTACCAGACTTATTTATGTAATATACAAAGTTATATATGGCCATTAATGAATTAGTATAATAGATTAATGTAATTGATATACAGAAATGAACTTAACATTTTAATAAATACATGCTATATTTACAATTAAACGTATGTTAATATATAAAAATAAACATGTTTAAACAAATTTTGTTTACATTACACTGGAACTATTTTTTTGTGCATAGTGATATTTACTGTTATTGAACATATTTTTTTACATTTTCTGTGTTAATTTAAAAAGTAAATAAATAAATTTGATTTATAATAGCATTAAGGCACTCCAGGGGGTGGTGGTGGGTTAACACCAGATAACCGCACACTGATATCTTATAACGCCCTAAGTGTGTGGTTATCCCATGTTAACCCACCCCCTGTCGTACCTTAATGCTTCAATAAAATCTTAGAAACCTGGTTTTGGGAAACACATTTGTTTCAAGTCTTATGACAAACTGGCACAAGGATTACTAGAGCGACAGATGCTGCTGCAGTTACTAGTATAATGTTAACATGTAGTCACTAACGTGTTGAGTGAGTGTTTTATAGTTTGAGAAATGAGTGGGTAAACTGAAATGTAACACTACACAATTTCATGACACATGAGACATTCTCACTTTACATGTAAACCTCGTCTTAAACTAGGAGATGGGCAACCCGAGAAAATAAACACATTATTCTGGTACAATCAGCCATTAGAACTGTGAACATACATATATCAGCTGATCGTGTTTCTCACACTGGCCCCAAGACTGTAGTTACTGTCTTCATGCCTTTTGTTGGACTCAATATAGAATATGTAACTCTACACTGTGATAATTTATTAAAACGGTGTATTCTGAAAACAGTATTTTGGATTTTTCACACCCATATATATATATATATAAATATAGAAATAACAAACACAAAGTAGGCATCCACCATTGTTTATTCCATATTTAATAGAAATCAGACTTTGTTTTGATTTTTATTCAACATAATATTGTAAATTAAAACAAATGAAAAATGGCATGGACAAAATGATGGGACCGCTTTATTTTGTTGCACAACCTTTAGAGTCACTGCAATCAAACGTTTTCTGTATCTCTCAATGAGACTTCTGCACCTGTTAACAGATAGTTTTTTATGAGCAAACTGCTCCAGCTGTCTCAGGTATAATGGGTGCCCCTTCTCCAGACTCACACTTTCAGCTCTTTCCATTGTTCCTAGGATTCAGATCACTCATAGACCACTTCAGAATAGTCCAATGTTTTGTTCTTATCCATTCTTGATGTTTTAGATTTTTTTGGGTCATTAGTTTGGATTGCGACAGACAGAGCTTTCTGACACTGGGCAATTCCAGAATGCCTTGATAGTCTTGACATTGTGCCCTTTCAAGCACCCTTGCCAGGCACAGAAAGACCCCAAAAATAACCCAGCCTCCTCCATGTTTCACTGTAGGTATGGTGTTCTTTTCTTTGAAAGCTTCATTTTTTCATCTGTTAGAGCTGATGTGACTTGCCAAAAAGCTCCAGTTTTGACTCATCTGTCCAAAGGACATTCTCCCAGAAGATTGTGGCTTGTCAATATGCATTTTAGCAAATTCAGTCATGTTTTCTTTCAAAAGTGGAGTCCTCCTGGGTCTTCTTCCATGAAGCCCACTTTCGCAAAAAAGCGACGGATGGTGCGATCAGAAACTATCTTGTATCTCTTTGGCAGTTATCCTTGGTTCTTTTTCTACCATTCGCATATCCTTCTGTTCAATCTGCCTTTTGCCCAGGAGGTGGCTACAGTTCCATGGACCTTAAACTTCTTAATAATATTTGCAACTGTTGTCACAGGAACATCAAGCTGCTTGGAGATGGTCTCTGTAGCCGTTAAGCCTTAATGTCATTATTTTCTTTCTGATCTCCTCAGACAACTCTCTCCTTTGCTTTCTCTGGTCCATGTTCAGTGTTTTTACCAAAGGGGTTTTCTCCATTTAAATAGGCTGAATGACTGATTACAAGATTGAAGACATGTGTGATTTAATTAAAGAAACCTAATTGGTTTGAAATATCACTATAATCCAATTATTTATTATCTTTTCTAATGATCTACCAACAAATGTCAGAGATTTTAGTTTTTGTAGAATAAGCAATAATTCATCTCTTTTCACAGCTTCTTTGACATACCAAAGGCATAAAGGACATGATAAAATAGCTTTTAATTTCAGACATTTCAATAATAATACAATTTTTTGATATATATATATATATATATATATATATATATATATATATATATATATATATATATGAAAGTGTATTCATGGAAAGTGTGCTTATTTCTAAACATTGTCTACAGGTCATGTGTGATGGGCTGCTTTTATGCACACTGTATATATGCCTGCCCCTGCTGACACTCACACTGTCGTCATTCCTCCCCTCACCCATCACCTCGTCACTTCTCTGATGTAGATTTTACTGTCAGTTTATTACAATAATAATTCCAGTGTAGACTACATGCTTTCAGCAGGTTGACAGAGACCTCTGGAATTACTGCCTCAGATCATTGCACTCAATGGAATTAATGCTCAATAATAATAATTAGCATTTTATATAATTTTTCCAATAACATTATTCATTGATGTGTACTAAATGCCTAGATTCTCAAATTTAATGTCAGTATGTTAAAACAGAATGAAAGGGTTTTGGTTTTTCCCATACATTCTGAAGCAAGAATACTCATTTCTGTTTTTCTTAAAGCCTATTTGGTTCCATGAGTCTTAATTTAAAGAGCATTTTCTTTTCCCAGATGATCTGCCAGGTCAGAGATAGTTTAGCACTGCCTTTGCCCGAAGGAAGATATTGCTAATTGAGACATAATAATAATAAAAAAATTTTTATATATACATACATATATATATATATATATATATATATATATATATATATATATATATATATATATATATATATACAGTGCAGTGAAAATGTATTTGCCCCCTGTCTGATTTTCTAAACATTGTAAGCAGTGTGATGGGAAATGTACAAAGATACGTGTACTCCTCCTGAAAAACCACATATTTATATAAGTAGGTGTTATATAGGCTTGCCAGCTCCGAGCGTTGATTTAGAAAGCAAAGATATTACAATTAAAATAATAATAATAATAATAATAATAAGTGTTTATAAATGCCTGCTGGAAATACATATAAAACAGAAGAAAAGTGCAACACTCCCACTGTAAAGGTGCTATCTTATTCATTGTTACATATAAAGAGAGAGTACTCTGCCGTTTCTGCCAGCTTTGCCTTCATCAGAGAGTACAAGCAACTGAAGAAAAAATACCTTAAATACAAACAATTCAAACATCAATCAATCAATTACATAATCACATCATTACAAACATGGCAAATGTACAAAGATATGTGTACTCCTCATGAAAGAGCATGTATTTATATAAGATAAAGAGTGTACTCCTCATGAAAGAGCATGTATTTATATAAGATATTTATATAAGTGTACTCCTCATGAAAGAGCATGTATTATATAAGATATGTGTACTCCTCATGAAAGAGCATGTATTTATATAAGATACGTGTACTCCTCATGAAAGAGCATGTATTTATATAAGATACGTGTACTCCTCATGAAAGAGCATGTATTTATATAAGATACGTGTACTCCTCATGAAAGAGCATGTATTTATATAAGATATGTACTCATCATGAAAGAGCATGTATTTATATAAGATACGTCATGAAAGAGCATGTATTTATATAAGATACGTGTACTCCCTCATGAAAGAGCATGTATTTATATAAGATATGTACTCCTCATGAAAGAGCATGCATTTATATAAGATATGTGTAATCCTCATGAAAGAGCATGTATTTATATAAGATACGTGTACTCCTCATGAAAGAGCATGTATTTATATAAGATACGTGTACTCCTCATGAAAGAGCATGTATTTATATAAGATATGTGTACTCCTCATGAAAGAGCATGTATTTATATAAGATATGTGTACTCCTCATGAAAGACCATGTATTTATATAAGATACATGTACTCCTCATGAAAGAGCATGTATTTATATAAGATACGTGTAATCCTCATGAAAGAGCATGTATTTATATAAGATACGTGTACTCCTCATGAAAGAGCATGTATTTATATAAGATACGTGTACTCCTCATGAAAGAGCATGTATTTATATAAGATACGTGTACTCATCATGAAAGAGCATGTATTTATATAAGATACGTGTACTCCTCATGAAAGAGCATGTATTTATATAAGATACGTGTACTCATCATGAAAGAGCATGCATTTATATAAGCTCTGGGCGTTTATTTAGAAAGCACAGTGTGACAGGGTGGCTGTGCGGTGACGTCAGGACAGAAGCAGGAAGGAAACGGACACCAGTACTGCATATTCAAAACAAAAACGCGGCGTGTGCCGTTTTATTTAAATAATACAAAAATAAATAAAAGGTTTTAACACAAAACATAGTGCTCACAGAGCAAAATAAAAGTTTAAACAAAACAAAATCATGAACACAAAACAAAACAACACAGGTCAGGCTGGGCAATTGCTGTCACTGTTCTTGTGTTCTATTTTTGTTAAGTTTTGTTTTGTTTCTCTCTCTCTCTCTCTCTCTCTCTCTCTCTCTCAGGATTGTGGGATTGTAGGAGGAGCTTGTGAGCTGAGAGCGGTGTGTTTGAATAGTGCAGGTCTGTGCTTACAGTCTTGGTTTTACTATTTTTACACGCTTAATTTAAAAGGAATTTTATAAGTTTCTTTTAAAATATATATATTTCTATCATCTACATTTTTATTTATTTATTTATTTAGTTATTTGGTTTTTATTTGTTTATTTATTTTCTATTTATCTATCTGTTGGCCTTGCCGTTTGGGAGGCTAAGTTAGTTTGTGTAGCCGAGATGGGCTCACACTCCGGCGGTATACAGGGACTGACACGAGACAAGAACCCCGAGGTGAAACATGTGAATGTCTTTTCGGTCGGTAAGTCAATTGTTTTTAACAATATAAAATCTGCTTCACGTACCCATGAGGCCATTGATGTGTTTTTTAAGCCAAGAAACACTTATAAATAAGATTGTAAGGAAGGATTTTCTGTCAATGGTGATTTTATTTCTGCTTTGTTTTCAACTCCTCTAAGGAAAGTGGTTTTATCAAATGTCCCCCTTTTATTCCAAATCAGTGATTGAAAGAGAATTGGCAAGATATGGCATGTCCCCCGTTAGAATGGGGCTGGTTTAAGAACCCAGGGTGAAACATGTGATCTTTTCGGAGCACAGGTGGAGGTATTGGTGGAGAACCCCTGTGGATCTGCGCCTGAGGTTTATTAAGAGGATTGCTGTGGAGGAGCAGTTTTGTAACCTCCTCCACAATGAAATGTTTTCATTGGAACCCACTGCCAATCCTGCCCTAATCTCAGATCAGCTGCTGTGATTAAAAAAAAAAAATGCAGAAAAGGGGGGGCTGGTCAGCAGTGGTCGGGGAGTCTATCTGGGGCCCTGTGGCGGCTCACAAAGGTAGCGGCGAGCCTCAACTCGCTGCTCCTGGGGAGCCGAGCCACGGCTCACTGGTTGGTGGTGATGCGGGTCTCAGCCCAGCGCTGCCGCTGTCGGAGAGTCGGGGCCGGGGAGAGAGGCGGCGACGCCGGTGATCAGGCCGTGGCGGAGAGCTCCCCGCACAGGGAAGGAGGCTAGTGGCAGCTGGACTAGCATCCAGTGACGCCACAGCCCTGCCCTCAGCAGAGTCCTCACGGCCGGAGGAAGATGAGTCGGGAGCCAGAGAGGAGGATTCGGCCGAGGAATGGGAGGCGTTCGCGGGAGAAGACGAGGATGAGGAGGGAGAGCTCTCTGACACCTCGATGCTCTCCGACATCCAGGTCAGTCAGCCCAAAAAAAAAAAAACTGTATTCGCTTGATCAGTTTATTAATTTTATGGATTGCACAAAGGGTAAAAGGGGAGTTGAAATTCCACTTTTCTTTCCTGATTTGAAATTGTTTTTAGTCTCTGCTAATGTACTGTTAAGAAAAGCGAGTTTAGAGGAATTTGACAGGAAAAAGAGGTTTCGTTTGAAAAAGTTTGTAAGCACTGCTAGAAAAATGGTTGAGCAATCAAAAGGTTTTTAATGGATCAATTCAATTTTAAAGCTTTTACCCTTGTTTTTTGTATTTATTTATTGCTATTTTATTTTTCTTCCTTTATGGATAAGTTTTTAGTGAGTTCTTTAAATATAAATGGTTGCCGTGATGATTTTAAGAGAGCCCAATTATTTAATTTTATTGAGTTTAAAAAAGCCAATTTTATTCTATTGCAGGAGACCCACTCTGACAGCAGCAATGAAGCGCACTGGCTGTCAGAGTGGAAGGAAAAGCGATTTTAAGTCACGGCTCTAATGTTAGTGCGGGGCTGGCAGTTTTATTCTCTCCGGGACTGGGAGTAGACGTGGTGTCTGTAGAGGAAGTTGTACAAGGGAGGCTTTTAAAATTGAATTAAAATTAAATGGTGTTTTATTGATCTTTTAATATCTATGCTCCTAATTTGTATAATGACAGGATTTTATTTTTAAAAAACTCAACCAGGTTTTAGAGAAGTGTGATCCAGAGCATTTTATTTTGGTGGGAGGGGATTTTAACTGTACGCTGGGCTTTAATTATGACAGAAATCATGATGAACACAATCCCCAATCTGCGAGAGAGCTGGCTGGCGTGCTGACAAAATTTGATTTAGTTGACATCTGGAGAAATTTACATAATCAATCTAAACAATATACTTGGATTAAATTAAATAATGGTCAACTGTCTGGAGCACGGTTAGATAGATTTTACACCCAAAAGCACCACCTTAATAGAATTATTGGCAGCAGTATTCATCCCACGTCTCTATCTGATCATCACCTCATCACAGCTGTTTTGTGTTTACTCACTGCACAGCACTCCAAATCCTATTGGCACTTTAATATTAAATTATTACAAGACACACAGTTTAAGGAAACATTCAAACTATTTTGGAATAACTGGAGAAAAGAAAAGAGATGTTTTTCTAATTTGAGACAGTGGTGGGATGTGGGGAAAATCCAAATTAAAATATTCTGTCAGCAATTCACCCAGAACGTCACTAGTGAGTTGAATGCAGTGGCCAGCCAGCTAGAGAATGAGATTTTAGAGATTGAGAGAGAGCTGGGTGGTCAGAGCACGGAAGGGGCTTATCGCAGTTTGAAAGAGAGGAAACAGCGCCTGGGCAGCCTGCTGGAGGAGAAGGTCAAGGGGTCCCTGGTAAGAGCAAGATTTGTGGAATTAAGAGACATGGACTCCCCCATGACCACCTTCTTCAGCTTGGAGAAGAAAGAAGCTGAAAGAAAACAAATGCTTACTCTGAAGCTGCCCGGGGGGAGAGAGGTCTCCAGCCCTGCGGAGCTTCGTCAGGCCGCGGTGACATTTTATTCAGAACTGTACCAGGCTGAGGGCTGCGACCAGCAGGAGACGGAGCAGCTGTTGGAAGGTCTCCCTCACCTGGGTGAGGAGGAAAGCCACGGCCTGGACACCGTCATCACACTGGAGGAGCTCACAACCGCCGTCACACAGCTCTCCAATGGAACAGCACCTGGGCTGGATGGGCTGCCTGCTGAATTCTATAAACATTTCTGGAGTTGCATTGGAATTGATCTATACCAGGTGCTGAATGAATGTGTGGCGGAGGGAGAGCTGCCTCTGAGCTGCCGCAGGGCAGTACTGACTTTACTGCCCAAAAAAGGAGACCTCTGTGAGCTGAAGAACTGGCGTCCTGTGTCGTTGCTGTGATTATAAGGTCTTTTCCAAAGCTCTGGCCGGCCGTCTTAGGGAGTGTATGGGTACTGTGGTGCACAGTGACCAGACATACTGTGTACCAAAATGCTCAATTTTTGATAATTTGTTTTTAATCAGAGATCTTTTTAATGTATCTAAGCTTTTTAACTTAGATTTTGGGCTGGTGTCGCTTGACCAAGAGAAGGCTTTTGACAGGGTAGACCATGGCTTTTTATTTCGCACCCTAGAGGCATTTGGTTTTGGTCCTGTTTTTATTTCTTATATTAAAATTTTATATTCTAATATTTTTAGCCTTGTCAAGATTAATAATTGTCTGAGCCAGCCCTTCCCAGTGCAGAGGGGATTAGACAGGGCTGCTCTCTGTCGGGATGCTCTCGCCATCTCCATTGAACCGCTGCTACACCAGCTGAGGGAGCGTCTCTGGCCATACCTGCCCTCCCTCCGCCCAGCCCGTCCTGTCTCTCAGCTGCCTGATGACCTGAATGTGTTTGTAACCAGCGATCCTGGAATCCCAGCCCTCCTCAGCCTGTCTTCTCAAGCGGGAGCTGGCTGAGAAAGCCTCCTCCATCCCTGCCACAGAAGCTGAGTGGAACAGAACTGGATTAAAAGTGCTGGGGTGTACTTAGAACTGAGGCATTCATGCAGCGAAACTGGGAGGGGGTGCTGGAGAAGGTAGCAGGAAGGCTACAGAGCTGGCAGTGGCTGCTAAACCGCCTCTCCTTCAGGGGAGGGTCCTTGCAACTGAGGCGTCCATGCTTTGAATTAATGTGTCCCCTCCCCAGGGCTGCTGGAGCAGGTCCAGAAAAAACTAGAATTTTTTTTTGGGATGGAAACCACTGGCTGAAACCAGCAGTACTGTACCTGCCCCCTGAGGCGAAGGAGGGCAGGGACCATCCCCTTGCAGGGCAGGCTGGCACCCTGAGCTGAGCTGGAGAGCCTTTGTCCCTCCTCAAGAGGGTTGGGGGCCAGACAGCTGTTTTTAATGACCCCCAGAAAGTTATTGAACTGAGCTGGAAGTAACATGTTAAATGCCTGGGGGGTTAATTAAGATTTTAAGGACAGATGAAAGCCTCTGTACATGTTTTATTTTTGAGGAGCCTTTGTTTTTAATAGAATTTTTTAACATTGATGGCAGCTTTTTAGTGTTTTTACAGGCAATCACCACCCTGGGTCACCTGGTAGACTGGACTGAGGGCGATGGAAGACTGGGGCCGAGTTGACTTGGGTCTGCGGGGGGTGCTGGAGATCCGAGCCTCCTGAGCCCAGCAGTGTTGGAAGGCTACAGAGAGGCTGGCGTGAGCCTGGCTGCTGCCGGAGGAGGAGGAGGAGGGGGGAGCGACCCGGGATGCTGTTATCCCTGGATGAAGAGACCAATTTACAGTTTCCTTCAGAGAAAAGGCAGCTGTACGGCACTGTGGTTAAGACCCAGCATTATCACAGACTTAAAGACCTGACTGATACCAAGTGGAGGGCTCATCTGGCGATGGAGGAGTCTGTGCTGTGGGGGTGCACCTGCAGTGGCGATTATGGCATTGTTGCCACGAACCGCCCTCCCCAGGTGTGGGGAGCTGTCTGGAAACTGGTTTCACCTTTTACAGATTGCCCAAAATGAACCTACTAAAGAGTTATTAATTTTAAGTTAATTTTTTTTGGGATGGAAATTTTCCCTGGGTCAAGCTTTTAAAACCCGCTGCACTGGTAAACCCTGTGTGTTTTTAGAGTTCTGGTTGTAACCAGGGTAAAAGTGATTTTTCTTATTACAGCACGATGAATGACATGGATAATTTTATGATGAGGTGGTGTATTGAGGATGGGGTGTGTGCAGTGGGTGAAGATGGCATGCTAATGTTTAATTTTTAAAATTGTTGGTGTGTTTTTAGGTTTTTTTGCTGTTTTTCTGTGTTTTATTCTTGTTCTATTATGACCAGTGCTGGAATTTACTAGTACATACAGGGCTCCTCGCCCTGTTACACACAGATATTACAATTAAAAATAATAATAATAACAATAATAATTTGCTTTGCTGCCTTGTCGATTTAATGTGATAACGTTTCAGCTTCCGTGCTTTTCAACTTGCTCTTTCAATATTACGTTGTGTATTTTCTGTCGCTCGTTCTACCATTTTCATACATAATTAAAGGAAAAGTTTCCCATGGACCGCCGACAGGACAGCCTAATCGAAATAAAAAGGGAGTCAAGTCGATCCCTTACTGTCGACGATATGGGAAAAAACAAGCAATGAATCAAGAGCAACAAATATCAAGACAGGTAAAGTTTGATGATTCCCATAACATTTAAAATATTAAGGATTCACTGTTTCACTGAGTTTAGCGTAAGTTTTATGTTAAGATTTTTTTTTTTTAATTGTTATTATTTTGTATCCAGCCACGGTAGATTTATTTCTGTTTTTGTGTTATATGTGAATAACTCAATAAAGCAGTAAAGTCACCGCATATAGGGATCATTAGAGGAGCTTGCATGTGTTTATATATATATATATATATATATATATATATATATATATATATATATAATTATTATTATTAATTTCTTAGCAGGGCGAATTACAATTGTTACAAGATATCACATATCACATTGTTTACATACAATTACCCATTTATACAGACTGGAGCAATGTATTTTGCTCAAGGGTACCACAGTGTCCCCCACACCCAGGGTCAAGAGTCCAGAGCCCTAACCACTACTATAATATAATTTAGATTTAGCCACCACAGCTGTATCGCTAGCTCTACAATCGGAGGTGGGGGGGTGAGGGGTCTTCACACCTGCAAAAAGCCAAATCCAGAGGAAAAGGAAAACAAAATCCCATGAGAGCCGAAAACTGGTGGTGGAGGAGGTTCTTAAAAAGAAGCAGATTTATTTTAGAAACAGTGTGAGACCGAATTACACAGAAAATAAATGCACTAGGGGCCACCACTATCAGAAAACGATGTGATGTACAAAAGCTGTACTATGACCTACGAGAGAAGGTAAAAATAAAATATTAAAAACTGAGGCAGGGGTAGTGTGAGGGTGGAACCCAGTCCTGACCACCACTGAAGAACGAATGTGTGCGCTCTGGAGGGGCTTGGTGGGATAGACATTGGAGTGGAGGGTAGGTGCATATCAGAATAAAAAATACAATTAAGAAATGATAAAACTAGCGAGTAGTTACCCTTCATATGAAGGGGTCTGACTGCTGATAAAAATAGAAATTTAAATTCATAGGAACAAAAACCAAGGAGGCCCAGTTGCATAATTTAAGGGGAATGTTACAGCCGATGTAATGGTTTTTAAACACAAACTAAAATGGAAATGTGAAAATAATATATATCATGAATATGTCCGGATATTGACAATTAGGCAGTAACTGGTTTAATTTTTAATTCCAGTATTAGAAATGTAAAAAATGCAGCTGTGTATGAAGCATTAGGACATTAGTGTACTTTGCGATATTTGTAGGGCAGAGGCAACAGTGCTTGGTTTGCAATCAATCAATCAATCAAATGTATTTTGCATAGCACCTTTCATGCCAAGGCATTCCAAAGTGCTTCACATTACAAATAAATATACTATACAATAATATAATATAATATACAATAAAATATCAAAAAAACATCCAAAAACAAATGGGAATAAATACATAAAATAAATAAATAAATAAATAAAATATATATTAACAAAATTCTAAAATAGGCCATCCCAATCTACAAAAAGGCCTCTACATAAAGATGTGTTTTAAGCTTTGATTTAAATGCATTTATTGAGTCAGCTTTACGGATTTCAATTGGAAGATTGTTCCATAATACAGGTGCATAATGACTAAAGGCCCTTCCATCACAAGAGCTACGTTTTATCATTGTAGTCACCAGAAGACCAGCATCAGCAGATCTCAACTAGCGTCCAGGGACATAAGGTAAAAGCATATAATTAATGTAAGCAGGGCCATTTGCAGACACCCTTAAATGTCATTAATACGATTTTAAAAATAACTGTACTTCATCGGAAGCCAATGCAAGCGGGCAAGAACAGGTGTAATATGTTCAAATCTTTTTGTACCTGTCAGAATTTGTGCAGCTGTATTCTGAACCTGCTGTAAGCGATTGATAAGTTTACAAGGTAGACCAGCCAATAGGGTGTTACAGTAGTCCAGACGGGATGAAACAAACGCATGAATTAAAATTTCTACGTCAGATTCTGCAAGATATAAACGGACTTGAGATATATTTTGCAAATGATAGTAAGCAGACTTCACTACAGTTGAAATGTGATGCTGAAAACTAGTAGAATCAAATAAGACTCCAAGACTTTTCACAGCTTGCAAAGAGCTAATGGGGAGGCTGCCAAAGGTCATTGGTTGTGGGACTTTATTTAATGCTGTTTTAGAGCCAATTAAAAGAAATTCAGTTTTATTTGCATTTAACTGCAAAAAAAATGTTGACATCCAAGCCCCTATTTTGTCAAGGCAAGTTGATAGTCTGGAGTTTACGTTTACATATTCTGAACTCATTTTAAAATAAATCTGGTTGTTGTCGGCATAAGAGTTTGCAACCTCACTGTGACAGGGAGAGAAGGAATCTGCACTGTAAATCTCCCTCCTTCCCAGGCACTGCGTAACGGGGGTAGTACGCTTTCTCATAGATGGGCTGACTCGACGATAGGTGGTAACCAGAAGTCGGACATTTTGGGACAAGCGTGTAGCTGTGAAATTGCTGAACAACTCCATTGTGGTCAGCTGCAGGACAGGCAGCGATTGGATAAACCCTGATCACAGGGAGGAGTTTGGTAGTACAAACGGAACGCAGTTACATGAGTACTGCCCCTTGCACTGAGATGTGATTCACAGCCGGAGAGTGTACATGTTTGTTAGTACAGTTACGCGAGTACTGCCCCTGGCGACAGCTCCGGATTTGTGTTTAGCCGTCTAGTGCTATTTAACAAAACAAACACAGACAGTTACTAAACAGAAAATACCAACAAAACACTCATGGACTCTTTATTTTATTTTGGGGATATCTCCTGGTCCTTCCAGTCTCCTCGTAACTCTGAAACCCAAGCGAAGGAAAAGACTTACAATTCTCTGGCCCCTTTTATGCGATTATGCATGACCCCTTGATAAACGATTTCAGCTGACTCTATTGCCTGCAGCTGCTACCTCATTTACCTTACAGGTCAATACGTTCTTGCACCGGAGTCTCGTCTTTTTCCAGGCTGACTGACCTCGCGACCCAGACAATGAACTGTCAGGCCAACCTGTCCAAAGCCTTTCCCTTTTGCTACTTAGTGCCCTCACAGGTCGAGCGGGAGATTTACAACCAGAACTCATTATATTTCCGTCACAACCACACATGACATGATTGGTTGACTCACTCAAAATTGATCCCAGCCCCCCTCCCCACTAGTCTCTGGAAAGATCTGGATGCGTAGAAACCCAGTTGGATCTGTACTGTGTACTGGTAAGGCATGGCTTCTACAACAACAACAACAACAACATTTCATTTATATAGTGCCCTTCCTAACAAGTATCCCAGGGCACTTCAGAGAGGAAAAAAACGAGAGTTATACAAAAGCCAAATCAAATAAGTACGTATTAAGACAAGTTTCAAAAATCACTAAAGTGTCTGAATTTCTTACAATATTTGGGAGGGAATTCCAAAGTTTGGGAGCATAGACACTGAAAGCCCTATCCCCTTGAGTGCGCAGCATAGATTTCGGAACAACCAACAAACCAGCCTCTAAAGAACGTAAATGCCAATGGCATTTGTGTTGTCCGCCAACGCCACACCGCCATCCATGTTTCCTTCGTGTTTAGAAGAGATGAGAAGTAGTGTTAACTCTGACTGCAAATGGTCATTCTTTACTTTACTCAAAAAACATTGAATGAGTCACTTCCATTTTCACAGACTTTTATAGTCAATGATATGCAAATTAGAAAAACGAGTGGTTCTACCGAACTTTCGTGGTCGCTTTTTTGGTATGAAATGATGTCACACGGTTGTCGGAAAAATAACACATGGCTTTAATGAATCAGAAACAGTTCTAACACCGTTCTAAATCCATTCATACTAACAAGTTTTGGATCCGACACTTTGATGAATAGGGGCCTTATGCATCAAATCTGGTGAAATGTATTCGGAGGGACGCTCTAAAATAAAGTTAAGCTGCATTGTTAAGGTTTCCACACACCGGACGCGATGCGATTTATCCAGCGATAAAATTGTATTTTCGCTGCGACAGTACCTTTCAAACCAGTGGTGATGTCATGGCAAATTTCGCCCACCTCCCCTATAAAAATATATTAACAAACGTTATTAATAGGCATCAAAACAACAAAACAACCAACACTTTTGGTGTGTCTGTATGGGACCAAATTAGTTAAAATGTATTCAAATTAGATTTGGGTTTTTCAGTATAATATTACAGACAATAACTTGAGTTACGAGTAAATAGTAAACATACACACACGCGTATCTATGGTTTAATTATGATAGATTAGATAGATAGATAGATAGATAGATAGATAGATAGATAGTTAGTTTGTTTGTTTGTTTGTTTGTTTGTTTGTTTGTTTGTTTGTGAGCCAGCTCACAGAACAACCAGCAGGAGGCGCTCATGGCGGGTTGAAACCAAGCCGGGCCCCACAGCAGGGGTCAGCTGGAATGATCCGTGTCTGGCATGGAATCAGCCTGCCATGAGTTTGAGGAGTTCATTGAATGATAGGCAACAGGTGCTGCTAGTATAGGAAACAGAGTTTGCTTATTAATTAGTAATTGCCTCGTTTGGCCAGCACCTGTGGCCTATCTGGGCTGCAGTAGAGATCCTTTATAAAAGGTTTATGGAAACAGACCTCCCTCCAGTTTATTTATTTATTTATTTGTTATTTCTATTGTTTGTTTGTTAATTATTTTAATCCTTTGTTCCGGCAGAGCCGCTATTAAAGAATACTTTCTTTGGAACTTTGTTGTCCGTGTCCTCTGTGTATGACCAACCCGTCACAATATATATTTTTTATTTATATATATATATATATATATATATACATAGTAATTAAACCATATTTTATGTTTTTTTGTTTTGTTTTACTGTAAAGGTTATGTATTTAATCATACAGATCAATGTAAAGCATCCTTAGATGATAACAAAAGCTAGAAAAGTATCAACATTATGATTAAATACTAAAACAAACGCACAAATATATTTGAGTTGTTACTGTTTGACAGGTGTGCACAGACTCTCCTCTGATTGTATCATTAGCTGGAAAAAAAACATGTTATTGTTAGTCCTGTTATACAGCTAATAAAAATGTATACAGAATAGCTTTTCAGAATGCTTTCAGTAAAGGTAAACGAATCATACACACCAGCTATACCCAGTTCCCTGGAAATGGACTCCCAGATGTTCTCCCTCCTTGCCGTGATCATTTTGGTGTCCTTAATACAGCTCCGGGTGAAAATCTTTTCTTCACCATTGTTTACTGAAGCCTTCAAGACGAACAAGGGAAGCTGCTCCTCATTGGTCAGTTCCCCAGCTGTCACGTGACAAAATCATAAACTTGGACACCCATCCTACATTTTCGAGTTTGTTATAAGCCAGTGCCGTGCTTTAGAAATACTTGCATTGCACATTTTGTATAATTTATTTTAAGAATAAGAACGATGTTGACAAAGCGCAGCATGCTATCTGGTTGTAAGCGGGCCCACTTACTGCCTGTTTTTTCTCATTCATGATGCTATTTGGGACAGAGAATGTTAAATGTTGACACAACTTTTGTCCCCCCAGAATATTTCTGAAATGACACCCCTGATTATGGTATACTGTACATTTAGTATATTACAGTATACTGTAATATGTGTCATAGGGACATGCATTGAGTGCTTAAAAGAGTACAAAAACTTAACTGATGAATTAAAAATAAAAGTAAACCCACGTTCATTTGAAAGGCCTTTTGTGCATTTTGTTCATTACTTTTTCAATGGGGTTCCCATTAGAAGGTTGGTAGGATCCAGCTGCTGTTTTCCGCAGTGATGAATCAGGCATTGAGCACCTGCCTCCTCTGTGTTCTGTCATCATGAGTGGATTATAGGAGGAATTCACATTGCACACAGTCCACAGAGTACCACTGCATGTGGTTTGGTCACAGCCGAAAACTTAGAATTGGAGCTTTAGAAACTAATTAAAACAGTTGGTGGGCACCTGTAAAAATGATTGTACATGTATTCTTAACAATAAAAACATCACCGACCGACTGAAACTAAAAAAAAAAACTGATATACATAATTAAAAATAACGAGATGGAAATTACAAAGGACTACTCAATTGAGATTCAGCTTATCTCCAGTGAAGTCGTTTTACTGCTAACTATTCTAAATACCAAATAAGATTACTAGGTTCAAGGGTTCCAGTAATGATTCTTCGTAGACAAACAATTGGAGTTGGGGTTAGGCCCTTCCTCCACTCTGTGAAGATCAAGGGTGCCTCTGTCTGCTCTCTGTTCTCTCATGGATCTTCTTCCTAGCCCAGCCAAACTCTTGCCTTCAGGGTGTGATTTGAATGATTTTCTCTGGCTTGATTCCAACCCTGTCAATGAACAATCAAATACGTCAATTATCTCTGCCTACATTTCACCTTCTTTTCATGTTAATGTGGGGATTAAATAGTGTGATTGTATACAAGGAACATATAATTGCTGCAGATGTAGAAGCCAGTGTGCTTCAGCTACCCAGCTGCTTGATTGGAATAGCAGTCTGCAGGATCAGCTTACAGTGCTGACATCTGTTTTTTTGTTTTTGGTTTTTGTTATTAGGCTTAGGTAACCAAAAGCCTGTAATTATTAAGATTCAGTACAAGTTTAGTCTCCACAGGGATATTATTATTATTATTATTATTATTATTATTATTATTATTATTATTATCCAGGGTGACTTACAATTGTTACAAGATATCACATTATTTTTACAAACAATTAATTTTTTTTTTTTTACAGATTATTTTTACATACAATTACCCATTTATACAGTTGGGATTTTACTGGATCAATCTAGGTAAAGTACTGAATATTCTGGTTAATATTCAAGAAGGTTTGTACTGGAAGCACTCTTGCAGGCTGAATTTACTCAACATTAAAATGAATGAGAACAACAAGGTTGTTTGTGGATGTCACCACACATTCTGAGAGAACTATATCATTCTTAAGAATATGGGACCGCTTGACAGCCAGTAAGAGACAGCATTGTGTTCTTAATAGCAAAGCAGAAAAAGTAGAGGTTTGAAATGAAGTGTTCATTTAATGAACAATACCATGGGCATTAGTAAATATCCAGAACTGGCTGCATGAAAAGAAGTGGAAGTTTTAGTGCAACTAGTTATAACTTGTTAAAACTTTACAATGCATTAGTAAGACCTCATCTACATTATTGCTGCTCTAGAAAGAGTGCAAAGAAGAGCGACCAGAATTATTCCGGGTTTAAAAGGCATGTCATATGCAGAGGCTAAAATAATTTAATCTGTTCAGTCTTGAACAAAGAAGACTACGCGGCAATCTGATTCAAGCATTCACAATTCTAAAAGGTATTGACAATGTCAACCCAAGGGACTTTTTCGACCTGAAAAAAGAAACAAGGACCAGGGGTCACAAATGGAGATTAGATAAAGGGGCATTCAGAACAGAAAACAGGAGGCACTTTTTTACACAGAGAATTGTGGAACCAACTCCCCAGCAATGTTGTTGCAGCTGACACCCTGGGATCCTTCAAGAAGCTGCTTGATGAGATTATATTCTTAAAGGGTACATAAGGACCTTTTTATTTTATTATGTTCCCATGTGTTGTTACAACTGTTTACGTAAGGTGTGTGTATTGTTTTGTTTTAATTTTTTTACATTTTGACCACTTTTTAAAACTTTTAAACTGCATTCCCTGCCTCAAGATGACTTCCCATGTACCCACATGGACCTCTCATAACTACATTTCCCATCATCCTCCTGCTCACTGGTAAATCCATCTCACAATACATACACCTTACGTAAACAGTTGTAGCAACACATGGGAACATGTAACACAATAAAATAAAAAAGGTCCTTATGTACCCTTTAAGCTTTATGTGCAGCCCTGTGACACAGATCGAATGATTCTTGGTGTTAGATCTCCTTCTCATTCTGTGAGGGCACTGTGTAACAGGAACAGAGTACCCTTAACTAAATGGCACGACAATTTATTCCGTAGGGTAGGTGGAAGTTGGTCATTTAGGAAAGGGGCGCAGCTACAGTATCCAAACTCAATGACCCAGACGGTAAACGGTGTGGCATCCGAGGATTGGAGGAGCGGATGCACTCGTTAACCTAGGGGTCATGAGCGAGGATATAAATAGGAGACTTAACATACGTGATCTTTTCCTTGGTAAATGGTGAGTGTTGAAAACCTACAAGGAGTCTGTGTGCTGTATCGTGAACCGTGAGTTTTGTCTTGTGTTTGTTAGTGTTTTGTTAACTGTCGTCTGTTTTTAATAGACTACCAGTTGCACGATCTGGAGCTGTAGCGAAAGCCAGCATAAACCCGGACATCACTTTCACCCCTGCATTTCACGGAGAACTGTATTCAGTGCTTAATTTGAGCCGGATCCTGCCGGAACAGGATCCGGCACCTCTCAGATTTGACTTTTTTCGTTCCGGCACCTAATTTGCCCGGATCCGGTACCTCTCGCGACATGATTTATTATTTTTTCCACTGTTTGCACTGTAAACATTCTAATAAAAGCGATCAGAGTTAAAGTTGCCTCTGCCTCCTCATTATTTCTCCCGCCCCCCGTAAAAGCGCATCCTATCCTGCCACACCGATTCCAGACCTGCTCTCTTATTTGTACATAGAGGTTATGGGGCGGGCCGGCGAGGTAAGTAACTGATCTTGAAACAGTGGTGGTCAGCTAGTGAGAGGTCCCTACGTAATCACGTCATGTAGCCTAGGCTAGTCCTCGCTACTGAATTTGAAACGTGTCGTGGGAAAGGAAAGCCAAATCAAAAATGAGGCGGAAACTGCTCCTGATGGCGATGCCTTAGCTAGCAGCGCTGTCTGCGCTGCTAATTCCGCCAGTTCAGCATCACCACCGGCACATCCTCCACTAGCTAGTAGGCAACTAGTGAGTCAGACTCGGCGGGAGAGGGGGACGGGGTTGGGGAGGACTAGTGATGGGCAGTTTGATTCTTTTTAGTGACTCGATTCATTTGATTCAGTTCAGTTTGGTGAATCGATTAATTTCGTTCATTTGATTCACTGATTCAATGACACAAAACCAATAAATGTAGACCGCATTAAGATTGTTTACGTAGGTTTATTTGAACCGGAAAGAACGAGTCGTTCACGAACTGCACATCACAAAAGCTAGGGAGAATCTATATTTGATTGACTGGGTTCATAAACATTAAATTAAATATAGTTTGACAAAAAAATAATAATATATATTTAGAATACTGGAGATAACATAACAGCTTGAACCATTAGTATTTTTTAGCCATCAGTATCAATCTAATTTAATTTAATCTTTAAAAAAAAATAGTCAATTGCATTTCTTATGTGTTTTTTTTTCTATACATTTGGAGTCACCCATTGTTTTTTACAACAACAAAAAAGAGAGGCTCGAACGAGTGGTATTTGTGGAAGTAATCCGTGGTATTTATTCAGCACATAGCAAAACACTGTTTGCCCAATTCCTCTTCTATCCAGTAAATCTTTGGGATTAGTCATGTGATCAATCACACGTTGAAGCACACCCATAACCGCAACATGTACATTTTATATAAACAAAGTTTAAACGTGTATATATTTAGTATTTTTTAGTGTTTAACACAGTAAAATAACATTTAGAAAATGTATATTTAATGTGCGTGTAAAATATAATAGACGTTTAAGAACATCATCCATCAGAATGTGCAATATCCTCCTAAAAGGTTGTTGTATCGTAGCTGATACTACGTTTCACCTTGTGGACTAAGGTGAATCGCCATTATTAAATTATAAAATATTTAACCGTGGTTGTAAATTGTCATGTATAAAATACATTCATTCCTCAAGGTCAAATATGTAATCACAAGTTATATAATTAATCCTTGGGTACAATAACGTTACAATACCAGTAGATGTTTGTATTTATTTATTTTGGAAATGAGGTGTATATCTCAATTATTATTATTATTATTATTATTATTATTATTTATTATTATTATTATTATTTTTATTATTATTATTATTTTTAGTAATTTGGCTGACTTTACTCAAGATGACTTAGAAGTATTAATCATAATTTGTGCAAAATAGTTAAGTATAGATATGATTAATTTTGTATGTGTATAAAAAATAACAAACACACAGGCTACAACTAGTAGTGATTCATTTTATTATTTATTTGTTTGGCAGACTTACACAATGTTACATACATAGTAAACTAAGAAGAACTGGGAAAGAAAAATAAAAAAGAAAATTATGGTGCACAAACTTGTAATCTGAGTTTCTGACAGCGTGGAGCAGCACTCTAGAAAGTACACACCGTCTGGATCATAGATATATAGCTCTGGTCTGCAGGATGTAACTGACACCATTTTGGCTCACACAGAGTTCTTATCATGCACTAAGTAAGCGGGAATTTGGATCCAACATGGCACATACGGTCTTCAGTTTCAAAACAATCAATGAGTTGAGAGACAACCCGGTTTCCTTGTTACAACGAACAAATCAGCCAGACTCGAGAGGTAAGAATCATTTCATGACTTTTGATATGCTGGGAACTCGACTCCTGTGCGCCACGCAGCTTGTTCATAGGGTGAATCAAAAGAACCGATTCAATAGGGACTCTGATCCGATTCCCATCGTTCACCTTAGTGAGTCGTTCAAAAAGAACGATTTGTTCGCGAACTACACATCACTAGGGAGGACAGTGCATCCACCGACGAAGTGCCCGGAGCAGGTGCAGTTTGGACGGAGGCTCAGTTCAAGTAAAAGCAAACGTATAACCCCTGGCTTGTCATGCAAAATTCAAAGCTGGGCTGTACAACATGCTAAAAGGTAGGGAGCTTGGGTCCGGAAAAGACAGGAGGGATGAAACTAGCAAAAGAGTGGGTGGAATATACAGTAACGTCCTCTGCCTCCGACGTAAAAAAAAACAACAAAGAGCTCTCAGAAAAAAGGTTTTTGAACATGCCCGAACCAAGGCCCATTTAGCGGCAGCAAGCATTGTAGCCAAGGCTAAAGATGACACCTTAACACAGCTTATAGTTACACTGTCTGGCTACATTGTGTTTGTCACTTTTTTTCTCATGCGTTCCGGTACCTCAGAGCCCCCCGGAACACCCCCCCTCTCGCGCTCACTATGTGTTCCGGGACCTCCCGATTTACAAATTAAGCACTGACTGTATTACACCACTTGCACGTATTACACCACTTGCACGTATTCACTGTCACTAAGAACTGTGTTTGTGTTTTGTGTTTAGTGTTGGTGTGTAAAACTGGACTTGTGTTTACGGGTCAAACCCGGGGAATTACAAATACCGAGTGATACACGCTGCTGTATACACTTACCACTTTGCCACAAGCACACATACAGTGCCTTTTTCGGCCCCCTTGAACTTTGCGACCTTTTTCCACATTTCAGGCTTCAAACATAAAGATATGAAACTGTAATTTTTGTGAAGAATCAACAACAAGTGGGACACAATCATGAAGTGGAACGAAATTTATTGGATATTTCAAACTTTTTTTTAAAAAACTGAAAAATTGGGCGTAAAATTATTCAGCCCCTTTACTTTCAGTGCATCTTTCAGTGAGGATCTCTGAATGATCCAATGTTGACCTAAATGACTAATGATGATAAATAGAATCCACCTGTGTGTAATCAAGTCTCCGTATAAATGCACCTGCACTGTGATAGTCTCAGAGGTCCGTTTAAAAAGAGCATCATGAAGAACAAAAAGAACACACCAGGCAGGTCCGAGATACTGTTGTGGAGAAGTTTAAAGCCGGATTTGGATACAAAAGATTTCCCAAAAACATCCCAAGGAGCACTTCAAGCGATAATATTGAAATGGAAGGAGTATCAGACCACTGCAAATCTACTAAGACCTGGCCGTCCCTCTAAACTTTCAGATAAAGGAGAAGACTGATCAGAGATGCAGCCAAGAGGCCCATGATCACTCTGGATGAACTGCAGAGATCTACAGCTGAGGTGGGAGACTCTGTCCATAGGACAACAATCAGTCGTATACTGCACAAATTGGCCTTTATGGAAGAGTGGCAAGAAGAAAGCCATTTCTTAAAGATATCCATAAAAAAAGTGTCGTTTACAGTTTGCCAAAGCCACCTGGGAGACACACCAAACATGTGGAAGAAGGTGCTCTGGTCAGATGAAACCAAAATCGAACTTTTTGGCAACAATGCAAAACGTTATGTTTGGCGTAAAAGAACACAGCTCATCACCCTGAACACACCATCCCCACTGTCAAACATGGTGGTGGCAGCATCATGGTTTGGGCCTGCTTTTCTTCAGCAGGGACAGGGAAGATGGTTAAAATTGATGGGAAGATGGATGGAGCCAAATACAGGACCATTCTGGAAGAAAACCTGATGGAGTCTGCAAAAGACCTGAGACTGGGACGGAGATTTGTCTTCCAACAAGACAATGATCCAAAACATAAAGCAAAATCTACAATGGAATGGTTCACAAATAAACATATCCAGGTGTTAGAATGGCCAAGTCAAAGTACAGACCTGAATCAATCGAGAATCTGTGGAAAGAACTGAAAACTGCTGTTCACAAATGCTCTCCATCCAACCTCACTGAGCTCGAGCTGTTTTGCAAGGAGGAATGGGCAAAATTTCAGTCTCTCGATGTGCAAAACTGATAGAGACATACCCCAAGCGACTTACAGCTGTAATCGCAGCAAAAGGTGGCGCTACAAAGTATTAACTTAAATAATTTTGCACGCCCAATTTTTCAGTTTTTTATTTGTTAAAAAGTTTGAAATATCAATAAATTTCGTTCCACTTCATGATTGTGTCCCACTTGTTGTTGATTCTTCACAAAAAAACAGTTTCATATCTTTATGTTTGAAGCCTGAAATGTGGCAAAAGGTCTGAAAGTTCAAGGGGGGCAATACTTTCAAGGCACTGTACTGTTTTTTATACTTTTTCTTGTTATATATGCAAGCTGCAGGTGCAGCTTTGTTTTAGTATATTGTTTGGATGTTTGTTTCTATGAAAGCTTGGCACAGTTACAGTTAAAGCCAAGCACAGTTACATTTAAGATGGTAAAACAAATCTTTAACTGGTAAAAAAAGAGGGGCTTCAAAGATATTGTTCATGAAAGATAATGTTCATGAAAGATATTGTTCATGAAAGATAATGTTCATGAAAGATATTGTTCATGAAAGATAATGTTCATGAAAGATATTGTTCATGAAAGATAATGTTCATGAAAGATAATGTTCTTGAAAGATATTGTTCATGAAAGATAATGTTCATGAAAGATATTGTTCATGAAAGATAATGTTCATGAAAGATATTGTTCATGAAAGATAATGTTCATGAAAGATATTGTTCATGAAAGATAATGTTCATGAAAGATATTGTTCATGAAAGATAATGTTTCTTACTGGAGAAGAAGCAGTAGAAGTATACTGAATGGAAAGGCAGACTATGCAACTTGTATTAACATGCACTGATACATTTTTTCAGATATCCAATGAGTTATGCAATGGCAAGTACTGAAGATCAATAAGGCAGAAGCATCATTCTCAAGTCTAAATGTGAATTTTGTCTTCCTAAAATCTACCTCTTCCTCTGTGACATGAACAATTAAAAGAACATCTGTTGAAGATTGAATTCATAATCTGAAATGTAATTTCAACTACAGCAGTCATGTCACCCTTTCATTAATTCGATTGCTGCTTGACCTTCCTCTTTCTTCCCCTGCTTTAGTCTTTAATTACAATCACATTCTTCAGCAGGTTTAATTCGACTTTATGAAGCAACATTTTTTTTCTGTAGGTTGATAGCCTTTTTGTTTGGAGATAAAGGGATAGCTCTCCTCATTAGGTAGGTAATTCTGTGTTTAGTACAGGGATTAGCCCTCCTCATTAGGTAGAGTAATTCTGTGTTTAGTAAAGGGATTAGCCCTCTTCGTTAGGTAGGTAATTCTATGTTTAGTAACGGGATTACCTTCCTCATTAGGTAGAGTAATTCTGTGTTTAGTACAGGGATTAGCCCTCCTCATTAGCTAAGGTAATTCTGTGTTTAGTAAAGGGATTAGCCCTCTTCATTAGGTAGGTAATTCTGTGTTTAGTAAAGGGATTAGCCCTCCTCATTAGGTAGGTAATTCTGTGTTTAGTAACAGGATTAGCCCTCTTCGTTAGGTAAGGTAATTCTGTGTTTAGTAACGGAATTAGCCCTCTTCATTAGGTAGGTAATTCTGTGTTTAGTAACGGGATTAGCCCTCCTCGTTAGGTAGGTAATTCTGTGTTTAGTAACGGGATTACCCTCCTCGTTAGGTAGGTAATTCTATGTTTAGTAAAGGGATTACCCTCCTAATTAGGTAAAGTAATTATGTGTTTAGTAACGGGATTACCCTCCGCGTTAGGGTAGCCCTCCTCATTAGCTAAGGTAATTCTGTGTTTAGTAAAGGGATTAGCCCTCTTCATTAGGTAGGAAATTCTGTGTTTAGTAACGGGATTAGCCCTCCTCGTTAGGTAGGTAATTCTGTGTTTAGTAACGGGCTTAGCCCTCTTCGTTAGGTAAGGTAATCCTGTGTTTAGTAAAGGGATTAGCCCTCTTCATTAGGTAGGTAATTCTGTGTTTAGTAACGGGATTAGCCCTCCTCGTTAGGTAGGTAATTCTGTGTTTAGTAACGGGATTAGCCCTCTTCGTTAGGTAAGGTAATTCTGTGTTTAGTGAAGGGATTAGCCCTTCTCGTTAGGTAAAGTAATTCTGTGTTTAGTAAAGGGATTAGCCCTCCTCATTAGGTAAGGTAATTCTGTGTTTAGTAAACGGATTAGCCCTCCTCATTACGTAAGGTAATTCTGTGTTTAGTAAAGGGATTAGCCCTCCTTGTTAGGTAGAGTAATTCTGTGTTTAGTAACGGGATTAGCCCTCCTCATTAGGTAGGTAATTCTGTGTTTAGTAACGGGATTACCCTCCTCGTTAGGTAGGTAATTCTGTGTTTAGTAACAGGATTAGCCCTCCTCGTTAGGTAGGTAATTCTGTGTTTAGTAACGGTATTAGCCCTCTTCGTTAGGTAAGGTAATTCTGTGTTTAGTAAAGGGATTAGCCCTCCTCATTAGGCAGGTAATTCTGTGTTTAGTAACGGGATTAGCCCTCCTCGTTAGGTAGGTAATTCTATGTTTAGTAACGGGATTACCCCTCTTCGTTAGGTAAGGTAATTCTGTGTTTAGTAAAGGGATTAGCCCTCTTCGTTAGGTAGGTAATTCTGTGTTTAGTAACGGGATTACCCTCCTCGTTAGGTAGGTAATTCTGTGTTTAGTAACAGGATTAGCCCTCCTCGTTAGGTAGGTAATTCTGTGTTTAGTAACGGGATTAGCCCTCCTCGTTAGGTAAGGTAATTCTGTGTTTAGTAACGGGATTAGCCTTCCTCGTTAGGTAAGGTAATTATGTGCTTAGCTAGTCGTTCACGGCAAGGCTTTGTTTCTGTGTGAAAAGTATTATTTTGTTTCTTTTTGGAGCTGCACTGAGTGTGTCAAAATAAATGTGTGTGAGCACTTTATTCTCCCTCTGGTGTCATCTGTCTGCCTCTACCCGCACACACTGGTCCCTACTTAAAGGAAGCAGCTGCCCTACTTTCCATCCACTAGACATGCACTTCCACATCAAACTCTTAACGAGGTTCATCTACAACTACATGTTTCTCTGTAACCTATTCTAAATGCGTTTCCTATTGTGCAAGAGGTCTGGTTGTTTTTGTTTTTCCAAATTTATATTCCAAATATAGTACTCTGTTTCATTTGGGTAACCACAGTGGCCTGGGCAAGTCCTTTCCATCCTCACAACATTGTTTAGAAATACAGAAATTGGGGTTTCCAGGAATAAAACAAGCACTTGTGGTCAGATATTATTGCAGGGTGTGTACTCTTTGTTTGTATTTTTTTTTGTTTTGTTTTGTTTTTCCTTCCTTAGTCTGAAAAAATCGACACTGTGTATGTTTTTTGTTTTATCTTTTAGTACTTGACCCAATGGAGTAAATGATCAAAGCTACCTCTGGTGTCCTCTGGTAAATGATCAAAGCTACCTCTGGTGTCCTCTGGTAAATGATCAAAGCTACCTCTGGTGTCCTCTGGTAAATGATCAAAGCTACCTCTGGTGTCCTCTGGTAAATGATCAAAGCTACCCTGGTGTCCTCTGGTAAATGATCAAAGCTACCTCTGGTGTCCTCTGGTAAATGATCAAAGCTACCTCTGGTGTCCTCTGGTAAATGATCAAAGCTACCTCTGGTGTCCTCTGGTAAATGATCAAAGCTACCTCTGGTGTCCTCTGGTAAATGATCAAAGCTACCTCTGGTGTCCTCTGGTAAATGATCAAAGCTACCTCTGGTGTCCTCTGGTAAATGATCAAAGCTACCTCTGGTGTCCTCTGGTAAATGATCAAAGCTACCTCTGGTGTCCTCTGGTAAATGATCAAAGCTACCTCTGGTGTCCTCTGGTAAATGATCAAAGCTACCTCTGGTGTCCTCTGGTAAATGATCAAAGCTACCTCTGGTGTCCTCTGGTAAATGATCAAAGCTACCTCTGGTGTCCTCTGGTAAATGATCAAAGCTACCTCTGGTGTCCTCTGGTAAATGATCAAAGCTACCTCTGGTGTCCTCTGGTAAATGATCAAAGCTACCTCTGGTGTCCTCTGGTAAATGATCAAAGCTACCTCTGGTGTCCTCTGGTAAATGATCAAAGCTACCTGGTGTCCTCTGGTAAATGATCAAAGCTACCTCTGGTGTCCTCTGGTAAATGATCAAAGCTACCTCTGGTGTCCTCTGGTAAATGATCAAAGCTACCTCTGGTGTCCTCTGGTAAATGATCAAAGCTACCTCTGGTGTCCTCTGGTAAATGATCAAAGCTACCTCTGGTGTCCTCTGGTAAATGATCAAAGCTACCTCTGGTGTCCTCTGGTAAATGATCAAAGCTACCTCTGGTGTCCTCTGGTAAATGATCAAAGCTACCTCTGGTGTCCTCTGGTAAATGATCAAAGCTACCTCTGGTGTCCTCTGGTAAATGATCAAAGCTACCTCTGGTGTCCTCTGGTAAATGATCAAAGCTACCTCTGGTGTCCTCTGGTAAATGATCAAAGCTACCTCTGGTGTCCTCTGGTAAATGATCAAAGCTACCTCTGGTGTCCTCTGGTAAATGATCAAAGCTACCTCTGGTGTCCTCTGGTAAATGATCAAAGCTACCTCTGGTGTCCTCTGGTAAATGATCAAAGCTACCTCTGGTGTCCTCTGGTAAATGATCAAAGCTACCTCTGGTGTCCTCTGGTAAATGATCAAAGCTACCCTGGTGTCCTCTGGTAAATGATCAAAGCTACCCTGGTGAATGGTGATGGATGCCTTCCCTTAACTTAACAAAACTGATAACATTTCAGTATACGTTTGTTCTAAATAAAGAAAATAATAAAGACATCTCAGTTTTAATATAGGAATATTACAGACATCATATAGAACGTTATGTTCCAGCAACTCTCTGGCACTAAAGTTGGTGTATAGTCTGTGGAAAGAGTTGCAAATCGACTGTGCATCCCTTGCTCTGAGCACAGAGCTCAGTAAATACAGGAAGTCACATGGCCAGGCAGAGAAAATGCAGCAACATGCATGCAATTGTACTTGATGTAGCTTCCAGTATGGGATAGTGCTGGATGACAAACACTGCTGAAGGGAAGGGAGCATACAGTGCCTTGCATAGGTATTCACCCCCCTTGGACTTTTCCACATTTTGTAGTGTTACAACCTGGAATTAAAATGGATTTAATTGGGATTTTTACCATTTGATTTATACAACATACTTAACACTTTGAAGGTGCAAAATATTTTTTATTGTGACACAAAAGTTAATTAAACAAAAAAAAAAGGAGGCTGTGTGGTCCAGTGGTTAAAGAAAAGGGCTTGTAACCAGGAGGTCCCCGGTTCAAATCCCACCTCAGCCACTGACTTATTGTGTGACCCTGAGCAAGTCACTTAACCTCCTTGTGCTCCGTCTTTCGGGTGAGACATAGTTGTAAGTGACTCTGCAGCTGATGCATAGTTCACACATCCTAGTCTCTGTAAGTCACCTTGGATAAAGGCGTCTGCTAAATAAACAAATAATAATAATACTTGGTAGAAGCACCTTTGGCAGCAATTACAGCTGTGAGTCTTTTTGGGTAAGTCTCTACCAGCTTTGCACATCTGGATCCTGCAATTTTTGCCCATTCTTCTTGGCAAAATTGCTCAAGCTCTGTCAAGTTGGATGGGGACCGTTGGTGAACAGCAATTTTCAAGTCTTGCCACAGATTCTCAATCGGATTGAGGTCTGGGCTTTGACTGGGCCATTTTAAGACATTCAGGTTCTTGTTTTTAAACCACTCCAGTGTTTAGGGTCATTGTCCTGCTGGTTTAGGGTTATTGTCCTGCTGGAAGGTGAACCTCCACCCCAGTCCCAGGTCTCTTGCAGACTGAAACAGGTTTTCCTCTAGAATTTCCCTGTATTTGGCTCCATCCATCTTGCCCTCAATCCTGACCAGTTTCCCAGTCCCTGCAGATGAAAAGCATCCCCATAACATGATGCTGCCATCACCATGCTTCACCGTGGGGATGGTGTTCTCAGGGTGATGAGCAGTGTTGGCTTTGCGCCACACATAGCGTTTTGCGCTAAGGCCAAAAAGTTCAATTTTGGTCTCATCAGACCTGAGAATCTTTTTCCACATGTTTGCTGTCTCTCCCACATGCCTTTTGGTAAAATCCAAACGGGATTTGATATGGGTTTTTTTCAGCAATGGCTTTCTTATCGCCACTCTTCCATAAAGCCCAGCTTTGTGGAGCGTCCGGTTATAGTTGTCCCATGGACGGTTTCTCCCCTCTCAGCTGTGGATCTCTCCAGCTCCTTCAGAGTTACCATTGGCCTCTTGGTTGCTTCTCTGACTAATGCCCTCCTTACCTGGTCACTGAGTTTTGGTGGACGGCCTTCTCTAGGCAGAGTCGCGGTTGTGCCATATTCTTTCCATTTTTTAATAATGGATTTAACGGTGCTCCGGGGGATGTTCAAAGTTTGGGATATTTTTTTATAACCCAACCCTGATTGGTGCTTCTCCAGAACTTTATCCCTGACTTGTTTTGATAGGTCCTTGGTCTTCATGATGCTGTTTGTTTAGATATGCTCTCTAACAAACTCTGGGGCCTTCCAGAAACAGGTGTATTTAATCTGAGATCATGTGGCACTTTAATTGCACACAGGTGGACTCCATTCAACTAATTATGTGACTTCTGAAGGCAATTGGTTGCACCAGAGCTTATTTAGGGGTGTCACAGCAAAGGGGGTGAATACTTATGCAATCAAGACTTTTCAGTTTTTTATTTGTAAATAATTTTGAAAAATATGTGGATTTTTTTCCCCATTTCGACATTATGGACTATTTTGTGTAGATCAGTGACAAAAAATCCTAATTAAATCCATTTTAATTCCAGGTTGTAACACTACAAAATGTGGAAAAGTCCAAGGGGGGTGAATACGTATGCAAGGCACTGTGCATACACAGTTAAATAGGAATAGTTGAGTAAACGCTAAAGGAAATTAATTAGAATCTCAATTCCCAGATTTTAACAGTACCATTGGAATTTGGCTTTGGGCAATGAAATCACCTGTCAGACTCTGTACAGGATCACTCTCTGGGACCAGCATTTTCCACTAAACCCCTCAACTCTGGTCCACAGTATAATATGCACCAGTATTTTTTATGCCTTTACCCTCCACTCTAGATATGATACATGTTACCAATATTCTGTGATAATCTGAATTCAGCCTTTTGAAGTCATGCCAAAAAGGTTCACTGGCTGATTACTCACAAGCGATGGAAGTGTTCAGAATGATTACTGCAACTACAAGTTTGTGGAACATTGACAGATATTTCACATTTCAAGCACTGGGGTGTGGTGTGGGGGGTGAGGAATATATATGTATCCAGTAATGGACGTGACACACCTAAGAAACTGCAGACCAGCATCCACCTGGACAAAGCTCCATAATACAGGTGCTTTCCTTGCATTGTGATATGCTAAATTCTTCTATAGACAACAGTATTTACATGGGGTTTAGAACAAGCTGAATCATAGAACAATTATAGTGACTATGGCTGAGCAAGATGGAAATCCGAATAAACAAAAAAAGGGCTTGTGTTGTTGTGCTCTTAGGGCCTGTGTGTGATGCATGGCAGGGTGTCTGCGTCCGTGCCAGATGTTCTTATTAACATGTAAACATGAACGATGCTGCAGCCGGGCACAGATGACAAGCAGCAAATCATGTCCTATAGTATAGACCTGCTGAGATTAGCACTGGAGTTCTGTTTTAATCATGGTGCTCCTATCCGTATGGCTACCTTGACTAAACACCAAATCAAACGACTGGGATATATATTTTTTTGTTGCTATTTTATGCAGTGTTAGCATTTTAAAGGTTGGAATAAAGATGTGTGCTAAATAATTGCTGTCACTTTGAATCAAGACCAGCTTTTCAGTACCTGGATAAGGGCATCTGCCAAGAAATAAATCATAATAATAATTTATACAAGGAAAGAGCAAGCACTGCTCTGTAACCATTCCTTTGTTATATATGCTGCTGCAGACCTAAATAGTATGAGGAGGGGGATGAACTTACAACGTTTTGTGAAGAAACTCAAGATGTAGCGTCCGTTTTCCTGTCGGGCTTCCGGTCACCACAGACTGTTCTCCAAAGACTGAACCTGCCATACAAAAATACAAGAAAATGAAATCCTCTGAGAATAGGAACTCTATTAATGCAATTACGTAGCGGTTAATATCACATAAACAGCACAGTAAGCTAATTCAAGCCCTCTGCAGTGCACAGCACCATCATCCCACAGCTTCTACATCTTGGTAAAGGCAACAGCAGAAAATAATTAAATAAGTAATCACATAAAAAATGGCAAAACTCTTCTCTAAAGAGAGTCATGCAGCAAACACTTAACCATCAAACAGATTCATTTTATGTGAGTTTAGGATTTATTTTAAACCTGGTGGTTCCCATTAGAAAAGAAATAATGAAAATCACCAGTCCTAGCAGTCTATGGGGCTGATGTAAGGAAACATGCAAAGTGATTACCCAAAATCGGCGCTTTGTATGCACAAACTATGTTTAGCAGCTAGAAAGTGGGACGTATGTAAAGAATGGTTTTCACCTGCCATTCTGCACCTGCTATCAAATTAGCACTTTGCCATCATTATAATGATAATGAAATGTATTCAGATGAAGAAAAGAGCATGGAATTGGGTGGCGATCTAGAATATTAAGTGGGCTCAGATATTATAATGAGATGTAAGGATTTTGCCTTGCATGTGGGCAATTGCTGACCCTCCAGAAGCTTTGCACCTCTTCTTACAAGGTGCAAACCATTGTAGAAGCGAGTAATTAAGAGCTGTATAAAAGCACACACCTGCAGAGACCTGTCAATGGCCTCAGGATGGTTGCTGTGGTACACTTCCTGATGCGTCGACGCTTGGCTCTTGTTGAGGACAGGCAGGAAAACCTTCAGAGTAGGGTCACTTTGTTTGGGTGGTAAGGTGTTATCATCTCACTGCGCAGGTCATCCTAGACCTAATAGCTGAATTTCACCTTTTCATCACCTGGTTGACTGTCCTCCTGGTAACACCGACAGCATTGACTTTCTCCACTATAGAGGACCATATGGCCTCTTTGGTAGCATAACTGATATTGGCTGAGGCGTTTCCAAATAACTGTTTCATGCTGAGTGAGGTCATGCTGAGTGAGGACTCTCAGCTCCTCCTCAGAAATCTTTTTTTTTTCTTTTCCGTGCCCTTACTCTGACATATTATTTTGTTTGGTTTGATTTTCATGCTCCACAAATCTCCTACAGCGCCTACTGCTCTCTGTACTCCTAACTCACCTCACCTCTGGGCTGTAAGTGCAGCCTCTAAATAGGTGCACAGGCGGTGCTCATTGCGACCCTCATTATCATGATTGCAGCTCATTTCCATTTCCATTGCTGTTAAGCTTACACAGGCCGCAGTGCAAAATAATTGCCTAGCCGCTAGGCAATTTGGATTTTGCAGCCGCAATTGTTTGCACTACGCCTGTCCTTACATCAGCCCCTATGTGTTGCATGGTTTTGCCTGTCTCTATCTGTTGAAGAAATTATTAGGAGTAAATTGACAAATGACACGTTACAGTCCGTATATATAATGTATATATATATATATATATATATATATATATATATACACAACTCAACATGATCCATAGCTACTGAAATATAGCAATTGCTAAAATTTGGAGAATTTGGGAAAGTCATCAGAAACATGAAAGTAATTTTATTAGCAAATGATCTGGTTAGCACTTGGAATCGGTTATTTTATGTCTTATTACGATGTGGGCACAGGCTGTAATACCTCTGGGAACAAGCGCCTCTCTGCAGCTGGGACCCCAGGTTTTATATCTTGGATTTAGTCTTAAATATATATATATATATATATATATATATATATATATATATATATATATATTTTTTAGCTCATACATTAAATCAAGTTCTGATCAATTCTTAAGACCAGAAAAAGGCACCTCTGTACATTTCTCATTATTATTCGATCAGGAGTAGTTCATCAGATAACTAATCAATTGCAATGTTCTCAGTGTGGACACAGAAAGCTTGTTTTACTCTAAAGTACAGAACTATAGTTTAAACCATCAATCTTATTTAAAAGCCAGTCATGTTACCAAAACAACAATGACACTGAATACAATTGATTTTCCTTGCTTTTAATCTCCTAGCAAAGATGATGTAGTGAAGTTTGTCTGCAACTTTTTGTTTCTGATTTGTTTAAATATATTATCATGAAAACCAGTAGCACATCATAACAGGTTTCCTGATAGACTAAAAAGATCACCAAAGGGAACTGTCAACACATTCATAACCTAAGCATGATGTACAGTGAATATTATGCAATACCTGCTGTCTGCAAACAGATACACCTGGTACGGATATGAAGATATTTATAAACGATCCACAGTACAGCATTCCGCTCTTTCTTATTGATCCATAAATATACTCTCCATGCCATTCTTTAAACACACCTACAACAGTATTTAGCTTTATTAACTGTCTAGAGATGAATGGCTATTTTGCTTGCAGGGTTGTAAAACTGTGGACAAAGGTCACAAAATTGATAATTGACCATTCATTAAAACTGGATGTTTATGCATGTTTCTTGGTCAACATGCCTTAAAGAGAGAGCATATAACGGTAACAACTGCAACAGATACCCACAGGTAATAAACCTTGTATATTGTCAGTCACGTTTCAGAGCGTTCAGTCATGTTTGACATGCTAATAAGCCGGTGATGTAACCAACACAATGGCATGGTAATGAGGGATAGACACACGGCTTACTAAATAATATAACAAGTGGTGGGAGCCGGAGACAGAAACGAGAGCTCTTTCCAGGGATGTGTGATTCAGCTTCAGAATTTAATTTTGTTTCAGTTAATAATAAAACCCATCTCCTGTCTGTCCTTCACTCAGCATTGAATAAACTCGTGTTTTTATTAAGAACAAAAACAAAACAAGAAAAAAAAACTATATACACTATTAATAATTTTAACTATTGGCATCTGAAATAGCAAAGCTTCAAGCTAACCCTTGACTTCTCACCCCGAATGACCGGAAATGCCAGCATTTATAACTGAACAGGTATGCCCCTCCCCCTGACTAAACCAAGTGAGTGGCTGCTTCTATTAAACTGTCAAACATTTAGAATAAATAAGTACTTCCATTATATTTAATAAATCCTAATACACAATCAGTATAAAGCAAACATGCATGAGTATCAAATAAATAATACTTTAAGCAGGCACAAGATTAACCATTCAAAAAATACTTCCCCTTTATTTTTACCTAATGGTGCTGCCCTGACTACAGGAAGTCAGCACAGAGGGAAGTATCAAAAGACCCCTCACCCAAGATGGCGGTTTTACAGCATATATATGATACACAGTAACACAGAAAAAGGTTTGAACGTTTTCAACAACTAGATCCACACAACACACTGAAAATGTGCACCTTCCCAGCATGCCTCAAAAGTGACCAAACCCATTAACCCCTTTTCCTTCTTTCCAGAAACCTCTCTGATGCAGGATAGTAAATTACACACAACAGATTAACAAATTGGTTTTTTTCTCTTTTGTTGTGGGTGCAGGTATATATTTGTTTTAAAAGTTACAGTATTTAATTAAAGTACAGTTAAAAGAAAAGTAGAAACCAGTCCATTGCTGGTTTTACAATGTGAAGAGCCTTGCTCTATCACAAGAACCCTTAAAGAAACCATCTGACTCTCCCCACCTTCCAAGGGTAGAACAAACAATATTGTTCATTTTAAATAGCGATTATGAGCCATTGTATATGATTTGAGGTATTCAATAAAGTTCTGTTTGTATGAAAACCCATAATGCATTGCCCAACATGGAAATAAAACCCACATATACCATTTCATCTTTCAGTTGGCACATATTGACAACATTGACATTAGAGATGCAAATTAATTGATGCATTGATTATTGCTCATCCGTATTCATCCGAGTACATATAGATGAATGCAAATTAGAGCCCAATTTGAAGTCTCCAATGCCAGTTTATTTTAAAATATTGATAGTGTAGTTATGTGCTTGTATTAGTGCTGGTAGGGTAGGTAGCTAATGTCAGTGCATTGCTAGGATACAGACTTTTTGGCATCTTTACATTTTCCTGATTTAAAAATGAAAGCTACACAATGATTGTATTTTTAAAAAAATACTATCTGACACAGATTGGTAAATTGTGGGGTAAATGGAGGATGGAAAAGCAATTATTGGGTTGGCATTTTATTGGGTTTTGTGTAGATGGTAAATGCTCTGGACATAAAATGTGAACAGTGATAGATTTTCCATTGTTATTATTAGTCTTAAAGGGATATATGGCACGGACATGCATATTTTCAGTTCATCTATTTATTTTTTAATCATTTGAATGTAAATTATGTCTTGTTATGCTCAGCTGTGTTTTTAGTTATTGGATCTTCTAATAAAAATCCTAACGATTGTTCTTCATTTTGAAAAATAAAATGTTGATGCATCAATAATTGACAAAAAATGCATAGGTGATAACTGATTAAGAAATAAGGTTGGCAATTGCACCACTAATTGACATGCACTGTACTCTGGGAGTGACATGGGAGTACACATTTGAGAAACACTGACATTCCTTGTTAAAGAAAGCATAGCAATAAAAATAAAAATAAATCACAGCTGAACATTTAGCTAGTCCTGTACTTACTTATACTGTGTACATCAGGAAAGACGAGTATTTTTCAGTTCAAAGACCCTTGTATTAATATCCAGATTGGGAGGTTTATGTGCATCGAGTTTTAACTGTGTTTCTTTTGTCACGTTTTGGCATTCTGTTTCCACATCTGCACCAGTTGATATAATGGGGACACAACCACCAGGACTCTGAACTTAAGTGTTCAGCCAAGTGAATTTCCAGGGGAAATATGGTAATATGACTCTATCCCACAGTCTAAAAACAGAATTTTTCCAGCTTCCTTTATTCTTACAGCAATTCTCTGTTTCAAAAAGGGATTGAAATGATAAATCAGCAGTTCTTTCATTACCAAGGTTAGTTAGCAGGTCTAACTAACCTGCTTGATTTTTTTGAGGATGCAACATCGACAATGGATAATTACAAAGCATACAACATGGTTTATTTAGATTTCCAGAAAGCTTTTGACAAAGTCCCGCATAAAAGATTAATTCTCAAACTGAACGCAGTAGGGATTCAAGGAAATGCATGCACATGGATTAGGGAGTGGTTAACATGTAGAAAACAGAAAGTACTAATTAGAGGAGAAACCTCAAAATGGAGCGAGGTAACCAGTGGTGTACCACAGGGATCAGTATTAGGTCCTCTGCTATTCCTAATCTAAATTCATGATTTAGATTCTGGTATAGTAAGCAAACTTGTTAAATTTGCAGACGACACAAAAATATGAGGAGTGGTAAA
Source organism: Huso huso (assembly GCA_036884735.1). NCBI lineage: Eukaryota > Metazoa > Chordata > Actinopteri > Acipenseriformes > Acipenseridae > Huso > Huso huso. Next base: position 121,865,081 of record CM072663.1, on the reverse strand, counting down.
CACTGTTGCAGCAGCAAAGGTCATTCAAAATGATCTAGACAGCATTCAGAACTGGGCAGACACATGGCAAATTACATTTAATAAAGAAAAGTGTAAGGTACTGCATGCAGGCAATAAAAATGTGCATTATAAATATCATATGGGAGATAGTGAAATTGAAGAAGGAATCTATGAAAAAGACCTAGGAGTTTGTTGACTCAGAAATGTCTTCATCTAGACAATGTGGGGAAGCTATAAAAAAGGCCAACAAGATGCTCGGATATATTGTGAGAAGTGTTGAATTTAAATCAAGGAAGTAATGTTAAAACTTTACAATGCATTAGTAAGACCTCACCTAGAATATTGTGTTCAGTTCTGGTCACCTCGTTACAAAAAGGATATTGCTGCTCTAGAAAGAGTGCAAAGAAGAGCAACCAGAATTATCCCGGGTTTAAAAGGCATGTCGTATGCAGACAGGCTAAAAGAATTGAATCTATTCAATCTTGAACAAAGAAGACTACGCGGCGATCTGATTCAAACATTCCAAATCTTAAAAGGTATAGACAATGTCGACCCAGGGGACTTTTTTGACCTGAAAAAAGAAACAAGGACCAGGGGTCACAAATGGAGATTAGATAAAGGGGCATTCAGAACAGAAAATAGGAGGCACTTTTTTACGTAGAGAATTGTGAGGGTCTGGAACCAACTCCCCAGTAATGTTGTTGAAGCTGACGCCCTGGGATCCTTCAAGAAGTTGCTTGATGAGATTCTGGGATCAATAAGCTACAACACCCAAACGAGCAAGATGGGCTGAATGGCCTCCTCTCGTTTGTAAACTTTATGTTCTAATAAAGTAGACTTGTACTGTGTTTTTGTGAAAAAAACATCATGTAACAAATCCACCCTGACCTTTCCCATAGGACTATCCCCATTAAATGAACGCTGTGGCCCGTCAGTGATGTTTTGCTGTACCTGTACTAGAGAGAAGTGTATATAGAGTGTCATTATGACAACTTAAAGAAACACTATCAATATATGTTTTGTATTGGCTATAGAAAACGAGTTATACTCAGTCCAAAGGTTTAAGAAAAACATAACTATACTATATTCCTGTGGGAAACTCTACTGAAAACCCTATGAAAATAATAATAATAAAAAAAAATTACTTCATTGACAATATCCTAGTGTTGTCTTTCCCCCAAATCCCATTTGGTTTTTAATTTACTTTTCATAATTGGGTTTCATGTTTTAGTAACTAGGAAAGGGATCTTAAGACAGAGACACAGAGGGTTTGAGTTGGCAAAAGCCGCTCAGGCGTCCAGGTTTTTTTTTATTTTTTTATTTACAAACAGTTGCAGTGGTTGGTGGCCGCCACTATGGTACCAGCAATGGTAGCCCTAGTGCAGAAGGATATATATACAGGTACATAAATATATACAGAAAGGCAAAAACAAAACACTATACAAAGCAAAGCTAGTAAATAAAAGGTGGCCAAGCTTGGGCCGTGCGCTATTCCCACTAAAAGGGAGGTCCCACAACAGGAACCTTCTTCCTGCACAAACTAAATAAACTGGGGAGGAATAAAATTCTCTAAATTAATCCCTACCCTAAAATTCTAACAATTATCCTGGTTACACATGTAGTGATAATCCTTCGCTCGCCCTGGTTCCATACGCAATCGTGAGGATTCTCCTCCTTCACCTCCAGGCTTGTCGAAGAAGCACAGCACAAACCAACAAAGGACTGAGGGCTGGACAGGAGCAGGCCTCACCACTGCCACAGTTGCTTATTAATTTTCTTTACAATTGAATTTAATATTGTGTTAGAGGTGGGTTTTATGTTAAAAGCTCAGTTACTTTTATGTTTAGCCTAATTTGAGGAAAATATTTATCCTCACTCAGCAGTAAGTTTATCCCCTGGGATTAGCTGAGCACCATTACATTCAGCACGTCAACTAAACATGAGTAGACTGTAGGCAATGATGTCATCATGTCATGGGTGCAATTAAAAAATATGTAATTGACACACAGCAATTAGTGGACGAGTCTCCAATGCAGTCATCCCATAACAACATAATCTGTAGGCAATCTGAGTGATTTCAGTTGCCTTGTGATTAAATTCATATGCAGAGGTAGGAAAACAAAGCCTGAAATTGCTTTTTGAAGTGTATTTGCCTTTAGACAGGTGCATGACTCAATAGTGTATTTGATGATACAGGGAAAGGTGCAATGGGCAGTATAGGAGGTCTAAAAGAAGGTCATATCAACCGATATCTTAGTTAGAAATTCTAGATGTTTTTATGTATGTACTTGTGGCAGTGTGCCCAGCCCCGTGTGTATTTTGTGTGATATGTTGCGTGTGGTGTGTTAATGTTGGTATATAGGTACTGGTGCACGGGATATAATGGGGCTATGTGGAGCACGAGTCATTTAAAATGTATATTTGTAATATGTATTTAGGCATGGGGATTGCACTTCACATGCAGATAAAATGTGTATTAGTTTGTCAGCACGGGGAGGGCACAGATTAGTTCACGTGCTGGGATTCAAGTGAATATTTAATTAGTAATTGAATCCTGGCACAAGTGTGTATACATAGGTGCACGTTTCACTCACACAATATTCTAGATGAGGTCTAACTAATGCGTTGTACAGTTTTAACATTACTTCCCTTGTTTAAATTCAACACTTTTCACTATATATCCAAGCATCTTGTTGGCCTTTTTTATAGCTTCCCCACATTGTCTAGATGAAGACATTTCAACATAAACTCCTAGGTCTTTTTCATAGATTCCTTCTTCAATTTCAGTATCTCCCATATGATATTTATAATGCACATTTTTATTGCCTGCGTGCAGTACCTTACACTTTTCTCTATTAAATGTAATTTGCCATGTGTCTGCCCAGTTCTGAATGCTGTCTAGATCATTTTGAATGACCTTTGCTGCTGCAACAGTGTTTGCCATTCCTCCTATTTTTGTGTCATCCTGCAAATTTAACAAGTTTGCTTACTATACCAGAATCTAAATCATTAATGTAGATTAGGAATAGCAGAGGACCTAATACTGATCCCTGTGGTACTCCACTGGTTACCTCACTCCATTTTGAGGTTTCTCCTCTAATCAGTACTTTGCTGTTTTCTACATGTTAACCACTCCCTAATCCATGTGCATGCATTTCCTTGAATCCCTACTGCGTTCAGTTTGAGAATTAATCTTTTATGCGGGACTTTGTCAAAAGCTTTCTGGAAATCTAAATAAACCATGTCGTATGCTTTGCAATTATCCATTTTCAATGTTGCATCCTCAAAAAAATCAAGTAGGTTAGTTAGACACGATCTCCCTTTCCTAAAAAAAAACCATGCTGACTGTCTCCCAGGATACTGTTACCATATAGGTCATTTTCCATTTTGGATCTTATTATAGTTTCCATAAGTTTCCATATAATAGAAGTCAGGCTTATTGGTCTGTAGTTACCTGGTTTGGTTTTGTCTCCCATTTTGTGGATCGGTATTACGTTTGCAATTCTCCAGTCTGTCGGTACAACCCCTGTTTCAAGAGACTGTTGCATGATCTTGGTTAGCGGTTTGTAAATAACTTCTTTCATGTCTTTGAGTACTATTGGGAGGATCTCACCCGGCCCAGGGGATTTGTTTATTTTAAGAGCTTCTAGTCCCTTTAACACTTCTGCCTCTGTTATGCTAAAGTTATTTAAAACTGGATAGGAACAGGTCGACATGTGGGGCATGTTGTTTGTGTCCTCCTTTGTAAAAACTTTTTTTAAAGTAATCATTTAATATATTTGCTATTTTTTTTTCTTCGTCTATGATTTTGCCATTTGTGTCTCTTAGGCATTTAGCCTCCTTTTTGAATGTTCTCTTGCTGTTATAATATATAATCACTCTGTGATGCTAACAGCAAAATTCTGTTCACATCCCAAGGCACTGACACAAATGCAGAAGTCATTAGTGCCGGTGTCCCAGGAAATAAATTGATCGGGAAATAAGTTGATCAAGCTCTAGAATTTAAAGGGGAGGTTCCATTGTTCTAATGTAAACGAGCCTAGGCTAGGAAATAAGTAGATTGAGCCCAGGAAATAAGTTGATCGGATATATTAATGAACAATAAATAATTTAAAATTAATTTTGTAAGTATAATTTATATCAGTTAGTAGATCTGATTTATTCGGCAGTATGCTGCTAGATAAGATTATGTGAATATCTCTTTAGATCCGATAAATTAGCCTAACAAAAATGCATAATTTAAAATGACTTTTGTACGTATAATTTACATTAACATGTAGATCGGATATATTCGACAGTATTACGCTAGATAAGGGAATGTGAATATCGCTGTAATATATATTAGCAGCAAATAAGTAATTTAAAATGAATTGTATGATTGTATGTCTGATTGTGTATTTCTGTTTGTGTAACAAACGTTAACTAGCTAAATGTGTTACGTATTGACGTTATTTTGCATTTCTGGAGGTGTTTTTGTTTTGGGAAGCACTACAGTATGGACAGCAGGTATGCGATCGATTGTCCAAAAGTTAAAGCATGAGTTTCAATCATGAAAAAATTAAGCTCCATGCTGCGATTACTAACTAGGTCACGGTACAAAAACGTTGCTTATACAGTATTATTATTTTATATTTGTTCTTTCAATTTATTTTTACATACAGTACTTTGTATATTAAATAAATAATTTAAAATGAATAGATCGGATATATTCGACAATGTGATGCCACATAAGGGAAAGTGAATATCGCTGTAATATATATTAGCAACAAATCATACTTGCCAACATTTGGAAACTGTTCAGCGGGACACTCATCTCGGGGGGGGGGGGGGATCGTACGCATCATATACTCAATTATCATATAATAGACGTATCCCCAACCCCCTCCCCCCCAACTCAACACGACTATCATGACAGTAAAAATAGACATAATGAAGCGTTTTTACCTTTATATAAGTTAGTGAGCAGTGTCAAATATCGGGACTTTCTTACTATGCATCGGGACTGTCTCGACCATATAGGGACTGTTGGCACGTATGACAAATACGTAATTTCAAAGTGTTACATATTTAACATTAAAAATTTTGCATTTTATCTGGATGCCTTTGGTAGGTCATCTTGTTTTGGGAATTCTAAAATGGCCTGGACTTTGTTGGTACTGTTAGAAAAGATAATAAATACATTATAGGTATTTCAAACTAATTAGTTTCTTTAATTTTCCAAAATCTTGTAATCTTGTTAAAGCATTTAAATGAGTTTCACTGTCATGTAAAAACATGGACCAGAGAAAGCAAAGGAGAGAGTTGTCTGAGGAGATCAGTGAAAATCAATAACATGATGTAAAGGCTTGAAAAGTGTTGATGTTCCTGACAACAGTAAATATATTAAGAAGTTTAGGGAACTGTAGCCAACTTTGATGTTTCATTTATTTTTTATGGTACAAAAAGAACCAAGGATAACTGCCAAAGAGATACAAGCTGAACTCAAGGTGTATAATTCCGTCGGACAGGAAAACCCAGGAACAGGAGAAAAACTGCCAGTTGGAATTTGCTAAAATCATAGTGCATGCATTTCAAATTTCACAGATTTGGGAAGTCAATCAGCTCTATGTTAATGAAAAAATGAAGTTAAAAACTAAACATGGAGTTAATGTCTTTGCAGGGCACAGTAAACCAAGACAATCAAGGTAAATACGCCCAGTGTCAGAAAGCTCTGTCTCAGTTGGGTCAATAATGACCCAAAACACACAGGCACCCAAGAATGGATAAGATCTATTCTGAAGCATGATTTTGAAAAACATGGTAAATTCCTGGAGTTTGCAAAGAGTGGGCAAACCATGTTAACAGGTTCAGAAGTCTCACTGAGAGCTACAGAAAACAATTGCATTATTGCCTCTAAAGGTTGTGCAACAAAATATTAGGTTATACCATGTTTTTTTGTTTTCTTATTTCAATATATCCTGAATAAAAAATCAAAAGCAAAGTCTGATTTGAATAAACAATGGTCCCAATTTTTTGTTTTTTTCAGAGAAAATTTTTTTTTTGTGGAGGGGTATTTGAGTACAAATCTTTTGCATTTCCTTGTTTTGGGAAGTAATACAGGTATATAATTTTCCAAAAGTTAAAGCATGAGTTTCAGTCATGTAAAAACTGAGCTCCCTGTCACGTTTTCAAACATGAATTGAAAAGTGTTGCATTTATTATTATTTAGTATTATGTGCTTTGATGTTTCATTTATTTTAGATACAGTACTTGTATAATTAGGACAGAAAACAAACAGGAGACTTTTTCAAATTTTCAATTACCAACCTGAGTTAAAAACTAAAGAGTTAATGTCTTTGCTGGTAAATAAAAAAAACTTTCGTCTGTAGCTATTTTTGTGGTTAATTTTCTTCAACCCATGTATCCCAATTTAAAACCACAACCCTTTTTTTTTTTTTTTTTTCAAACCTTAGAACCTTTTACTGCAAGGAATACAATTGTCACGTTTTCAAAGAATAAACATAATGACAAACAACATGAGAGACAAAATTCCCAACCTGAGTACACGTCCTTCTTTATAAAAAACTATTCATTTTTTTAACTGGAACCCTTTTTAAATAAACATATGACATGGTTTTATTCATTTTTTTAACTGATTTTGTCTAAACTGTAGTAAAGTTACAGCTATACTCATATTAAAATGTAAAAATACGACCTTGTCATAATATGATGGATGCAGCATGTCATCAGATTATATTACTGAAACATTTTAATTTTGATTAAAGATTGACAACATTTTGACGTGTAAAATAATTTAATATATAAATAAATCACCGCGATCACACATAAACTACATCAGATTGACAACAATGTTATAAAAACATAAAAAGACAGGGATTTTAAACATTTTACCGTATAAAGAGCCGTCGATCACACTTTTTAAAGTTCATACGAAAAGACAGTGGCACGAACACGCACCAACATACAGTCTAGTAAATAAAACGGCCAGATAAAAATAAAAAGCCATGCACTGAACCTCCCTGTCACAAGGCTGGCTGAGTGGTGACGTTAGAACCAGGAAATAAGAACATAAGAAAGTTTACAAACGAGAGGAGGCCATTCAGCCCATCTTGCTCGTTTGGTTGTTAGTAGCTTATTGATCCCAGAATCTCATCAAGCAGCTTCTTGAAGGATCCCAGGGTGTCAGCTTCAACAACATTACTGTGGAGTTGGTTCCAGACCCTCACAATTCTCTGTGTAAAAAAGTGCCTCCTATCTTCTGTTCTGAATGCCCCTTTATCTAATCTCCATTTGTGACCCCTGGTCCTTGTTTCTTTTTTCAGGTCAAAAGTCCCCTGGGTCGACATTGTCTATACCTTTTAGGATTTTGAATGTTTGAATCAGATCACAGCGTAGTCTTCTTTGTTCAAGACTGAATAGATTCAATTCTTTTAGCCTGTCTGCATACGACATGCCTTTTAAACCTGGGATAAATCTGGTTGCTCTTCTTTGCACTCTTTCTAGAGCAGCAATATCCTTTTTGTAATGAGGTAACCAGAACTGAACACAATATTCTAGGTGAGCAAGACAGACAGGACGGATGAAATGGGAAATGCGCTTGTTTGCGCCGGTTTATTGTAAATAAAAGGTTTGAACAAAACAAAACGCAGGACACGGCACTTGCAGCCAAAATAAACAGACAAACAAAACGAACAGACACTAACAAACAGGGACGAACACTAAACAAACACGTACTGTGCTGGTCTTCCAGCACCACGTGGCAATTGCTTACTATTTACTTTTTACTTTTGATTTTCTCTGCTCACTCTCTCCCGTTCCTTCGCCCTGAACACACAACCCCGAGTGAGTGAAACATGCATCTATATATACTGTTGTGCCGGGATACAATTACTAATTAATTATTCACTTGAATCCCAGCACGTGAGCTAATTCTGTGCAACCCTGTGCTCACATATTATTAAATACTTTAAATGCATGTGAAGTGAAGTGCAATCCCCGTGCCTAAATACAATTATACATTTTAAATAACTTGTGCTGCACACACCCATTTATATCCCGTGCAGCCATATCTATACACCAACATTAACACACCACACGCAACATATAACACAGAAATGCACACAGGGGCGGGGCACATTGCCACACTCCCCTTTAATCAAACTGTAGCCCCGCCTTACTTTTGTCTACTTTTGCCTTACTGCGCTTGTGAGATCAACATATTTCCCGGTCAACTTATTTCCTACGACACCGGATTATGGGAGCTGAGTTGGTGGAAATGGGTACAATCAGAATTCTCCCTTAAATGGATTTTTATACCATGCTGTCGTCAAACATTCGGGTGTGGTATCATTAATATGTTCACTTTAGCGGTTTTGAAGATGGCCTGTAATGGTTTGCCTCTGTGTTTTAAACTAACCTCATCTGAGCAGGTCTTATCAAAGAGCAAACACTGGCAAAAGGAATTAAACACGTTATACAATACTAACTTGTGAGATGTGTTTGTGTATTACAGGTACAATGAAAAGAAAGTCGGTAGCATTCAGTACCTATGCTCGCTCACTTTGATGCAAGCATGGTCCGTTAGCACTCAGGAGAGGAAAAAACTAAAAAACCCGAACCAGTTTAGGGGAAATGAAACCTCTGGGAATGCGTGGCTCAATGGATCGCCCTTCCTCCAGGTGGCTAGCTAAAGGTCTTATTATAGTCATAGAGAGGGTTATACAGTGTTGTTCATGACAGCATCCAGTCTATTCTTGAAGGACCCGATAGTCTCTGCTTCAACTCTGTCCGGCAGCCTGTTCCAATGGTTCACCACCCTTTCCGTGAAAAAGCTCCTTCTCCCCTTGGTTCTGAATATGCCCTGCTTCAGCTTCCACCTGTGGCCCCTGGTTCTGTTCTCTGTGACCTGTGAAAAATAATTCTCAGCTGTTACTTTGTTAAACCCCTTGACAATTTTAAATACCTCTATTAAGTTGCCTTTGTTTCTCATTTGTAGGCTATTATTATTATTATTATTATTATTATTATTATTATGATGATGATGTATTTTTTTGAGAGCAGATGAGAGCAGTTATAAAGTACAGTAAAATCAGTAGAAAATAACATCAAATTCAAATAAGAACAAAATAGGGTACAGCTAATCTGTCGGTGGTGGAGGAGCGAAGCGGGAAACAGGGGGGGTGTAGGGGTGTAATGATAGTCTAAAAATAGGAGGAAGCAGAAGGTCGAGACAGCGATAGGCGAGTACAAGAGTTTTGAATTGGATGCGAGCGGTGATAGGGAGCCAGTGGAGGGAGCGGAGCAGCGGCGTAGCGTGGGAGAAAAGAGGAAGGGAAAAGACAAGGCGAGCAACAGTTTTGGATGAGCTGGAGCGGACAGATAGCAGTCAAGAAGGGGATGGTACCAGGGCTTGAACTAGGAGCTGTGTGGAGTAGTCGATGAGGAAGGGGACGAATTCTGCGTATGTTGCTGAGGAAGAAGCAACAGGAGCGTGCCAGAGTAGAGATGTGCTGAGAGTAAGAGAGGGAGGGGTCGAGGGTGACACCGATTCAGCTCTTCAGTCTATCTTCATATGACATACCCTTCAATCCTGAAATTAATCGTGTTGCTCTCCTCTGTACCCTCGCCAATGCCTCAATGTCTTTCTTATGATATGGGAACGAGAACTGGACACAATATTCTAGGCATGGTCGTACCAGTGTGTTGTATAATTTTAATACAACTTCTCTTGATTTGAATTCATCTGTCTTGGCTATGTAACCTAACATTCCATTTGCATTTTCATATATATATATATATATATATATATATATATATATATATATATATATGGCTAACCAATTAAAACCCAGGAAAACTCAGATAATAATAATATTAATATTCACCTGGACACAAATGCCCCACTGTGTAAGAAACCTGTTTTTGAATATTGTTAACAGATGTATTATGTATAAATGAAAACAAGATCACACACACACACATACTTATCAAAAGCAGTCCAGACAGATGTACTTCTTTCCTCAATCTGTTCAGTGTTCCCCCATGTTAAATTTTCAAGCTGTCGTTGAATATTAACAAGAGACACAATGAGACCTGGAGATGAAGATATCCTTTTCACCTACAAGCATGCTGCTTCCGATCCTCTCAAAGAAGGTCCTTTGAGATTTATCACTAAATGAATGAGAAACTAGGCACAAAAAGAAATCCCCTCTACCTCTTCAGGAATGGCACAATATAAGAAAATTATTTCTACCCACATTACAGAGCACATTGTGGTTGGGTTCTGGAGAAACCCATCTGCTGTGATGGGGGACTGAAACCCTTGGATGAAAATCCAGTAGGATTGTTATTCATATAGGGGAGTAATGTTTGGGCTTATTCAAGAGGCAGAGAATGAAAAATAAGGTATTTTCAATTAAACCTGCCTTTTTGCAGCAAATCCTGCCACAAAAAAATAACACACATTTGTTTTCACATTACCAAAAAGATCATTAAAAAATAATAATTCTATTGCAACAGTGCATGTCAGTTGCTTGAAAAACTGAACTCGTCACATCTATGAGGTGTTCTGTGGATTGTCATTTAGAAACATTGCAATGTTCTATACTTGCCATTAAGATTATAGGCCTCATTTACGAAAGGGTGCTAAACTTTATGGTGTGTGATCATTGAAATTAGTGTGCACAGTCATGATTTCCATATATACTATTGCAATTGTATTCATTATCGTGTGAAATAGTGGGCATATAATGGCACACACTGATTTTATTGTGCCGCACTATGGTAATGCATGGTAATTTGTTTAAATGAGGCACCCAGCTGTGAATAATGAGATGAGTTTCATTCACACTGTATTTACTAATTGTATTGTGCACATTAAAGTGAACGATAATTAGTTTGTTTGGACCCCAGGCTTTAACCACTGATAGGCGCGCTATTTAATTTGTTTGATTCATTCAGTTTAGTGAATCAATTCAACAGATCTGTTGGTTTGATTCACTAACGCAAAATAAATACATCTTGCTTAATTACTTGGTTATGAATATTTGTTTGAAAAGGAAAAAAGTCTATCGATTTATCGTTCTCCAAAAAAGCAGATGCATCGACGTTATGAAAGGGTAAAAAAAACGCAGTAATACATGTGGAGCTGTGGATTACTGTGTAACATTGCTAGTAACACTTTAAAAACTATTATGCATATTAAATTGATTACATCAGTTTATGCATACAGTTGTAGTCAAAGGCTTACATACCCCAATGGAAATTCATAATTTCTAGAAATTTCTCTAAATCAATGTCATATTGTAAGTGACTCTGCAAATAATGCACAGTTCACAGCCTACCTCTGTAACACTTTGTGATTATTTATTTCAGCATTTTTTTTTGCAAAACTCCAAAAATGCTAATTCAAAAGTATTCTTACCCTGACAAGGAAAATGAAATTTATAGCTAGTTGAGGCACCTTTAGCAATAATAACCTCTTTTAAACGATTAGGATGTTTGTCAGTGAGCTTTTGGCATGATTCTTTAATGATTTCTGACCATTCTTCAATGCAAAATTGTTCCAGTTCATTAAAATTCCGAGGACTTCTCTTGTGCACAGCCGTCTTCAACTCATACCAAAGATTCTCAATCAGATTTAGATTGGGACTTTGACTAGGCCATTCCAGAACCTTGATTTTGTTCTTTAACCATTCTGAAGTAGATTTTAATGCCTGCTTTAGATCATTTTTATGTTGGAATGTCCAGTTGCGCTTTAAACCAAGTTTTGTAGCAGAGGGTTTCAGATGATTGGCCAATATCTTTTGGTGTGCTATGGAATCCATTTTACCATATATTGGAACTAATTTTCTTGTGCCATTAGAGGAAAAACAGCCCCATAGAAGGATATTACCACCTCCATGCTTGACAGTAGGTATGGTGCTCTTTTCTTTGTATAGCTCGATTAATGCTGTTTTGCAAACTTTAAGCGAATGTCCTTGTGATGTTTTCCTGAGTGGCTGTTTCCTTCGCATGCAACCATTGAGACCTTCACCATGCAATACTCAACCTATGGTTGAAATGGAAATCCCAGTCCCACTTGCAGCCAATTCACTTTGAATATCTCTGGCAGTCAATCTCTGATTGTTATTAACTTTCGTCACAATTCTTCTACTTGTTCTTGGTAAAAGAACCTTCTTTCTTCCAGACCGAGGGAGCGTTGTGACAGTACCATGAGTCTTGTACTTCTTGATAATAGAAACAATAGTTGAAATTGGGATACTCAGATGCTTGGAAATCTTCTTGCATCCTTCTCCAGCTTTATGACAATAAATCATTTTCTGTCTAAGGTCTTCAGATAGCTTTTTACTTTTTCCCCATATTGACTTACTGGTAATGACAGCAATCATCCTAAGCCTAACCCTTTTATACTCTCTAAGAATGTTCACCTACAATCCAGCATTTTCTAGAATTAGGTTCTGCATTATCATATTGACATTTTTAGCACTTTGTAGACAATACTATCATAGCATCAAAGGGTATGAATACTTTTGTATAGCATAACATTTTTGGAGTTTTGCAAAAAATAAATAAATGCTGAAATAAGTAATTGTAGACATTGAGAAATTTCTAGAAATGATACATTTCCATTGGGGTATGTAAACTTTTGACTACAACAGTATAAATATATATATATATATATATATATATATATATATATATATATATATATATATATATATATATATATATATATATATTTTTATTATTATTATTTTTTTATCTTATTCGTGTTGATTTGTACCAGTTGGGGGTCAAAGCAAAATATATAAAAGAAAAGTTGTTTAAATCAATAAAGAGAAATAAATATATATATATATATATATATATATATATATATATATATATATATATATATATATATAAAAAAAGTTATCACTGTCCACAGCAGTTTAGTGTATGTATGTTGTAAACGATCACGTATCGTTTCACTGTATGTTACTGGTTGCCCGCTCCCACCAACTGGCACAGACTCGTTACGTTCTCAGGCAAGTATGTTTTATTAAAATATTACACAAATAAACAGTTCCAGCTAAAGCTTATGCCCTGTACGGGCCACTGACTGACTCACTTCTTCGACCCTCTCTAAACTACCTGAAGACTACTGCAAGTTATGGCCTGTGTGGGATCCAACTAGAAGAGTCCAAGTCCACCGAAGCGGACTTCACTCGTAGGTGTGTAGTCCCTTAAGTAGGAAAGAGACTTCTTCTCCTGTAGTGAGTCAGTCGACCCAGATAAGCGCAGGACCAACTCCCTTTGCTGGAGTCGTTCTGCAACACAGGACGTGCTCCCTCCGCAGCAGTGATCCCGTAACACAGGTGGGTACAGGACAGTCCCCCTCTGCTGGAGTAACTCTGAAACACAGTTAAGTATTTGACAGGCTCCCTCTGCTGGAGTGATCCCGTAACACAGGTAAGTACAGGACCGGCTCCCTCTGCTGGAGTAATCCTGTAATACAGGTCCGGACAGGACAGGCTCCCTCTGCTGGAGTAATCCTGCAACACAGGTAAGTACAAGACGTGCTCCCTCTGCTGGAGTAATTCTGGAACACAGGTAAGTATATGACAGACTCCCTCTACTGGAGTAATCCTGTAATACAGGTCAGGACAGGACAGGCTCCCTCTGCTGGAGTAATCCTGTAACACAGGTAAGTATATGACAGGCTCCCTCTGCTGGGGAGTTCCTGTCACACAGGTTAGGCCCCCTCCAAAGAAGGGCTCCAGGAACACAATTGAAGAGACCCCGGACGTCCAGAGACAGGAATACAAAGAATAATAAATTGTATCCGGGCTGTGGGGATGAAACCCCGGCAGCCAACTCCCGGTCGTCCTCGGATGCAAGTAGAGAACAAATCAGATGTCACGTATCCACTTTTCCTGTGCAAACTCTATGCAACGTGTTTCATACCCGTTTCCAATAAACAACGTCTTGGTAATCAAGTCTACCGATTCTTTTCTGTCTGGTTCTGTCCTTGCAATGTGTACATAAACAATACACATTCTGGCCCTGTGTCTTAAAACGTAGAATCAAACACACACTGTGGTTGCGGCGGCGCTCCACTGCACACCGCAGAATACCGCAGGCCTCTTTTCAAAATAGATCTTTCAGAAGTAAAATAAACCTCAAAAACAAATGCTTCACAAAATAACCACACTTTAACAAAATAAAAGACTAGCTCTTCAAGAGGAAAAACACACTCGTATAAACTGAATGGCAAACTAACTTTCAAATCTAAGCGTTTGCTTTACCTTGTACTTTTCTACAGCACACTGAAGATTTGCAGGCTTCCTTCAGCAGGACCATAAGGAGTTCCCCACGATCATTCAACCCCCTTACTGTTCTGCCCTACTTCCTTATATACCCAGAAACCCCGCCCTATCTATTAGTGCTCGGGTTCCTGGGTGATGTAGTTTTTCTAGTGGCACCGCCATTTCTTAAAGGCAACACTACCCTTTCCTCACAATGTATGTATATATACATACAGTGAAACTGGTACAACGTACTGCCTTGGGACCATAAAAACTGTATGTTATAACCGAGGTATGTAACAACCAGATACATGCACATACCCGCCAAATCAGCACAAAAATCAAAACCTACTACAGTACTAATTGATTCATGTATATATACAATGTATGTAGTATAAAGGATTATTATAGAAGAAACAATGTAACATGCAACTAGTACTGCACATTACTATACAGTATGTAACATTCAGAATTTTAATTTATACAGTAATTCTATGTTGCCTTGGATAAAGATGGTCAGCTAAATGAATTAGAAAAAATAACAAAAAACATGTAATTAATGTACTGAATAATACTGTACTGTAATTAGTAAAATAAATGAATAAATAAATAACAGTAATAAAAATAATAAAACTGATAATAATAATAATAATATACAAGTCGATAAACATAACCATACAAACTGTCATTTCAGGTACAGTACAGTAATCATTGCCTGTACGCTATTTTAAGCAGTCTTTTAGGCCCTGGCCACATTAGCATTTCAGAACCGAGTTAATGGTCCAAAACTTGTTTAAAAGTGCTTAAATCGATTTGTATCCACACTAAACACGGTTAATAACTGAGTTCAACAACCGAGTTTGAAACCTACTCAGGAGGTAGTATCGAACTCGGCTGTCTGCATAACTGGGTTAGATAGACTGGTTTCACTGTAATCTGGATGTGAACCGTGTTCGAGTCTGGTTACACAGTATCCTCCGATATCCCCTAGTGCTTTGTGGTAGTACGTTGCCATAATCCCCCTGGTTACATGAGACGAGTATAATGAAAAGACAAACCCGAATTAAAATACAGGAGGGTTTGATTTATTCTTATCATATTCCATTGGTACAGTCAGATATGCTAATGTACTGTAGTACACAAAACTTAATGTGTCCAAAACACTTTTAAAATTCTTAGATCACATCACATATTAGCAAGTTAAAGGTCTTTATTTCGAGTTTTAATTAAATTAAAGAATGTCTTATCCGCCCCAGATTTTCCCTTTGTGCAAATGTCCATCTAATTTATTTACTATGGCATGGGCATTTTTTCCCCCCATGTGAATTATTCCCCTTTTGATTACTTAGGCACTTTCTCGTAGCTCCTCCGTTCTGCTCCCGTGTTCATGAAAATAAATAACATTTACTAGGGGGAAAAAAGTAAGAAGAACGTGTGTATATCACATTGGTTTCTGGGATACAGTCATCCAGCAAAGTGTTTTTTCAACAGCCGGGTTAAACTAACCCGGTTTCATGACGGCGATCTGGACGCTCTACGGTTCAGGTAAATCGGTTTTGGACTCGGTTGTCGATTTTTTTGCTCTAATGTGGACAAGGCCTTAGACGACTGCTGCTTTTAAAACTTGAGCTCTTTAACATAATTCTGTCTAAATTCTGAGTGCTGGCCATGATAATACTGCATAAATTAGTAATTGAGAGCAAGGTCAAGTTCAAACAGCAAGAAGTAGGCCTACGAGTACGCAATATGTGCAGCATAGACCACTGCGTGCCATCGCGGTATGTGTGCAATAACAGGAAGTATGCACTATCAGAGTACATACTAAAAGGAGAATTTAAACAGGATTTAATATGATTTTATTCGGTTCCATGATACTGGTTATTTATATCAGTGTGTACGTTATATCCCAGGTACGTTGTAAATGGGTTTGACTGTATATATGTGTGTGTGTGTGTATATATGTGTGTGTGTGTGTATATATATATGTGTGTGTATATATATATATATATATATATATATATATATATATATATATATATATATATATATATAAATTGTAACACAGCCACACTCACAGTCGTTCATTTGCCCCTTTATAATGAATGAAACCCAGACACAAAAACTGGAGGATTAGCGCTTACGCGCACTTTTAATGAAAAATAAACAAAATAAACTCCTAGCTCCTTTGGAGCGCTAACTAAACAGTCATCAGGAACCTATTCTACTAATGAACTGGACAGTTAAGCTGTTTACCAGCTGAAAAAACACAAAAGGCTTTACACTGTAACGATCACTCTGCACAACTGAGAAGCAGTTGTACTGTCCTCCCTAAGGAGATACTACTGGCCCAATATCTATAACTAAGTCAGCAAGAGTGACAGACAGCAAAAGCAGGGACGTCAGAGGTGTCAATTTCACGAACAAACGGTTTATTGTTGTAAACTATAATGTAATAAATGAAATATAAGGACAACAACTTACTGCAGAGAACATTTATTGGAAGGTACAGGTGAGTAAGAAAGTAAAGTGAACTAAACAAACATCCAAACAAACTAATACTAAAGCGAAATGAATGCGGTGTCCGGTGGGCCTCCAATAAACCCACACACACACAAACACCACACCAATACAAAACCAACACACCGACAGGCAAAAAAGACCAAGGTGAATGAATAAGTATCCGGGGAAAACAATTACAAAGACAGTCTTGATGGCAATGGATGATAAATGAAATTTAGGCCTAACAAGTCCAGTGAAGCAATGCACATGTAATCCAAAGTAATAAAAGAACAAAACCAAAATTACAGGAACCAAAGTATCAAAGTAAAGTAGAAAAAAACCAGCAAACAGGAAAGGAATAATCTCACCAAGAAATAATGAAGTCCCGAATAGAGTCCTGTACTGATGATGATGGATGAAGGTTGATGAAAAAATAGCGATCGTAGAAAATGGTGAGTCTGTCGAGTAGTACCAGGTTGAATGGTGAACAGCTGTTTAGAAACTATCAGGAGAATCAGGAACAAAATGGAGACTGAACACGCTAACAAAAACAAAACCTAAACAGACCTTGTACAGCAACTAAACTTAAACAAGTAACAGTGTAAACAAAAAAGAAAGGTTTAGACAAAGTACACGATTAACAAAAGAGTAAATGGATGCAGCTGTATTTATCTAAAATAAAGTTAAAGTTACACTGTAATTAAGTAATGTGCTGTTTGTAAAATGGATTCCTAAAGAGAAAAGGGAGACCTCTCCTGGCCTAGTCAGCCAGCTTTAAACAGGTTTTGGCTTCCAAGGAGCTCTGAGATTGGAGGAGTGGATATCTGAATGAGCCAATGGGGGGAGAGGATGAACAGAGGTTGATAGCAAGGAACTATGGGAAATTGAGTTTTAACCTGGCCAGGCTACTGACCCTAATAAAAGGGACAGGTGGGTGAAACTTACACCCACTTTATGGAGCAAGTGAATTGCTACAACACTATACATTTTAGTACTTTTAAACTTAAGTTTTCCTGTAATAAATACTTCTGTTTTCTGTTACAATAAAACCTAAATAAGTGCAGCATTTCTTTTTAGTTTAGGAGGTAAGGCTGTCTAAAGGTTGCTTTTTATTTGCAATACCTAAAAGGCTCCGGGAATTTGGCTTACAAACTTCTTTCCAATTAAACTTAGTTGCTTTTCTGATAAGAATTTACATTGTAGACAACTTTTCTAATTTAATTAAATGAAATGCTTGCTTCTGCTGCCAGGTTCTCATTATTTTCTAAAATATAATGAAGTAATGGACATTACACCATCAACTCCTTTCTCTGTTACGAGAAGGTACTTTTCGTCAGTTAATATTAAAAAAGCACTCATTATAGAGACCTTGGATTCAAACTGCTGACGACCTGTGAGTCTCGCTTCGGTTGCCAGGACTAATTTTTACTCACGCTTGGCACCGCATTGCTGTAAGGAAGCAAAGGCGAGGTTAACAATCAATTATATTCTTTCAGTAGGTCTACTGTGTACTAAAGTTATTAAATACAATCTACACTACACTGTCTTATTTTTGTAGTGAAAAAATTAAGCTGACATGGTTTTTGATTCAAAAACACTTTATATACAAGAAAGGTATACCTCCAATATAATCATATAAGCACGAGATTTAAACTGACTTTGGACAAGGCCTCAGTACAGCTCAGTGCATATGTTTGTATCAGAAAGCACGGATATCCATGGAGTCAATTCGAAAGAGATGAAAAGTCTGACAAAACTTCACAATGTTTGATATTTATACTTTTTTAAACAATTGTTGACTCCCTTTCAACCTGACTAGTTTCTGTCCAATAATTGAGGTAGTCCTTCGCTCATCACACACAGAAAGCCTACCACATACCCCTGTGGGAAAGGGGGGCGGTGCTCGCTGACCTTATGGTCCGCCATGTGCTACACTGAGCAGGGCACATCCATTTTGTCTTTTAAATGCACCCCCCCCCCACCCAGTCTCACGCTATCTCTGCAAGTCTCCGGCCTATTGGCGTTTAGCTCAGGCACCCATCTGGGACTTTTGAGTCGTGTTAGGCTATGCAAAACTGCATGTAGCTGGTTTTGCTGATGGGAAATGAAAAGAACTCGAAACTTAGACAATACTGTATAGAAACTTAATATAAAAGCATATTAAAGCAACTGAATTAGTAAGCACATTAAAACAACTATAAACAACACATTCACACACGATTTAAACATAATGATTAAAAACAACTTAACTATAAAAGACACACATACACATAATGCAAAATTTATAATTAATAACATAATTAATACCTCATGCAGAAAGCCATCACTACATGTCTTCTGTTATAATACAACTTTTAGATTTATATTCTGTTTGAATTATTCTAGAATTCCTGTGTTTAGCTTAAAGACTACTTTCAGATCAAGCTCACTTTTTTCTTAATAAGAGACTTGACTGTGGACCCATTCTTGAACTAATTAAATTAAATGCTTGTTTGCTGCCTCGTCAGTTTACATGTAACAAGACTTCTACTTTTATTACAGTAAAGCCTTATACCATCAAAACATTTGTAATATTTATTTCAATTTTACTCACACATATTGGATCATTAGGTTCATCACTAGTTGTGTTTATGCAAGTCCTCCTGTCATCTATGA
The DNA here is from genome assembly GCA_036884735.1 of Huso huso. Lineage (NCBI taxonomy): Eukaryota > Metazoa > Chordata > Actinopteri > Acipenseriformes > Acipenseridae > Huso > Huso huso. The sequence goes on along the minus strand of CM072663.1, from coordinate 121,845,639 downwards.
CAGGGATACTGATATCCTGCAAACTGTGGTTTGCTTCCTGTCGCTGGATTTCATTTGACTGACTTGACTGACTTTGTAAGAAGTACTGATCAATGCGAGGCCCTTGTCCCTTCTCCCTCAAGCATTTCATTCTCCCTTGATGAATCTTCAAACCCCTAACCATTGTCACTTTGTTCTAGCCACAGACCGCTCTTGCAGACTAGGGGTATTTTTCTCTTTAGTTTCTTAGAAGCCTTGGGCGGTTGTTTCCAGCATCCTGTTCCATTTGAAAACACGGAGCTGGATCCTGCCAGGTAGGGTGGCTAACCCCTGCCAGCCCCAATGGGGTCTATTTCTTCCTGGATATTGGACTCAGCTCTCGCCAAGATAAGCACCAACTAAGACATAGCTTATTTTACTGTAAACTAATGTGATACATCTGCGTTTCCTTCCAATGCATATCAGAATATGTTGCTTAGTGCAGCGTGTCATAGTGACTTTGTATGTTATTATTAGTGTTTCTGTTCTGTTTTTATTAATTTCATTTTCTGGTGCTTATTTTTGATTTTTATATGCTGTATGAAATTATTTTCAGTTACTTTCCACAATGCTTGGGTGTTTTTTTCTGTCAAAATATGTATAGTAGTAACTTGACAGTACTTGCACGCTTAAGTTCTACCTTCTTTCCTTTGTTGTCTTCCACAACAAAGTCTTTATAGTCACGAGTTTTTGTGTGTAGGCATTTTTTTACATTTCACCACAATTTACAATTCTGTTTTAAATCCTGTGTATCTTAACTGTAAAACAGCTTTAAATCCCGCTAACAAGCCTCCATCCTGATTGTAATCTCATTTTAAATCTCACAAGCGGAGTCTCCAATAGAAATGTAGGAATGTGCTGTCACTCAGTAGTTGGGGTGGGCTTAAAGTATTCAGAAAGAATCAATGATAGATACAAGTCAGGAAGGAGGGACATTGCCCAACTGCACTGGGAAATGTAGTTTTATTTTCTTTCTTGTATTTTTATAGTAGATTATTTTTTTAATGGGAAAGGGGTAGTCAACATAAACTGAGTAACCATTTCCACTGTTTTTCCAGTGTTTATTGGCTATACACCAATTTCATTTTTTTTGTATTGGGTGTTTTATCATTTATCAGTTCAAATTGAAAATCAGAAGCCCTTGTTATAATTGTTCATAACTGCAACCGTTGCACTGCAAATCAGACACATCGCCTTTCAGTCAAAATTATTCAGTGAAAAAATAATCTGGCTATGATTTTGGAATCTTCTCTGTCCTGCCTCCGCCTTTCGCTTTTCTCCAACTACTGATTTTATATTTTACACAAAGCAAAATAAATAGTTTAAACAAGCCTTCGCTTCACTATCCTTTTTTTTTTTTTTTAAATTGAGTGACCAATTATTATTTCTTTATTTTCCCTCCAATTTGGAATGTCCAGTTATGTTTTTCTCCACACCGCAGTGAGTCCCCACACAGCACAGACAGTGATCGGGCTGCCAATAATGGATAACAGAGACCAGCCCTGCCTCTTATCCACTCTGAATGTGCTCGCTGTCTGGCCTGTAGGGTTTGCTGTTGCGCGATGAGGAGAAGCAATGCCTGCTGGTTTCCCATCCCCCACCCCGGGAGCATCAGAGGCTTCTCTTGCTTGGGAGCACAGTGACATGGCATCATTGTATCGTGAGTTTCTAGAGGCTTCTCTTGCTTGGGAGCACAGTGACACGGCATCATTGTATCGTGAGTTTCTAGAGGCTTCTCTTGCTTGGGAGCACAGTGACACGGCATCATTGTATCGTGAGTTTCTAGAAGCTTCTCTTGCTTGGGAGCACAGTGACACGGCATCATTGTATCGTGAGTTTCTAGAGGCTTCTCTTGCTTGGGAGCACAGTGACACGGCATCATTGTATCGTGAGGCTTCTCTTGCTTGGGAGCACACTGACACGGCATCATTGTATCGTGAGTGTCTAGAGGCTTCTCTTGCTTGGGAGCACAGTGACACGGCATCATTGTATCGTGAGTTTCTAGAGGCTTCTCTTGCTTGGGAGCACAGTGACACGGCATCATTGTATCGTGAGTTTCTAGAAGCTTCTCTTGCTTGGGAGCACAGTGACACGGCATCATTGTATCGTGAGTTTCTAGAGGCTTCTCTTGCTTGGGAGCACACTGACACGGCATCATTGTATCGTGAGTTTCTAGAGGCTTCTCTTGCTTGGGAGCACAGTGACACGGCATCATTGTATCGTGAGTTTCTAGAGGCTTCTCTTGCTTGGGAGCACAGTGACACGGCATCATTGTATCGTGAGTTTCTAGAGGCTTCTCTTGCTTGGGAGCACAGTGACACGGCATCATTGTATCGTGAGTTTCTAGAGTTCTCTTGAGGCACTTGACTCTTGTGTGAGTTTCTAGGGAGCTTGCTTGGGACACAGTGACACGGCATCATTGTATCGTGAGTTTCTAGAGGCTTCTCTTGCTTGGGAGCACAGTGACACGGCATCATTGTATCGTGAGTTTCTAGAGGCTTCTCTTGCTTGGGAGCACAGTGACACGGCATCATTGTATCGTGAGTTTCTAGAGGCTTCTCTTGCTTGGGAGCACAGTGACACGGCATCATTGTATCGTGAGTTTCTAGAGGCTTCTCTTGCTTGGGAGCACAGTGACACGGCATCATTGTATCGTGAGTTTCTAGAGGCTTCTCTTGCTTGGGAGCACAGTGACACGGCATCATTGTATTGTGAGTTTCTAGAGGCTTCTCTTGCTTGGGAGCACAGTGACACGGCATCATTGTATCGTGAGTTTCTAGAGGCTTCTCTTGCTTGGGAGCACAGTGACACGGCATCATTGTATCGTGAGTTTCTAGAGGCTTCTCTTGGTTGGGAGCACAGTGACACGGCATCATTGTATCTTGAGTTTCTAGAGGCTTCTCTTGCTTGGGAGCACAGTGACACGGCATCATTGTATCGTGAGTTTCTAGAGGCTTCTCTTGCTTGGGAGCACAGTGACACGGATCATTGCAGTTTCTAGAGGCTTCTCTTGCTTGGGAGCACAGTGACACGGCATCATTGTATCGTGAGTTTCTAGAGGCTTCTCTTGCTTGGGGAGCACAGTGGGTGAGTTTCTAGACAGTGACACGGCATCATTGTATCGTGAGTTTCTAGAGGCTTCTCTTGCTTGACACGGCATCATTGTATCGTGAGTTTCTAGAAGCTTCTCTTGCTTGGGACACAGTGACACGGCATCATTGTATCGTGAGTTTCTAGAGGCTTCTCTTGCTTGGGAGCACAGTGACACGGCATCATTGTATCGTGAGTTTCTAGAGGCTTCTCTTGCTTGGGAGCACAGTGACACGGCATCATTGTATCGTGAGTTTCTAGAGGCTGAGTTTCTGAGTTTCTAGGCTTCTCTTGCTTGGGAGCACAGTGACACGGCATCATTGTATCGTGAGTTTCTAGAAGCTTCTCTTGCTTGGGAGCACAGTGACACGGCATCATTGTATCGTGAGTTTCAGGCTTCTCTTGCTTGGGAGCACATGACACGGCATCATTGTATTGTGAGTTTCTAGAGGCTTCAGTGACACTCATGCTTCTCTTGGGGAGCACAGTGACACGGCATCATTGTATCGTGAGTTTCTAGAGGCTTCTCTTGCTTGGGAGCACAGTGACACGGCATCATTGTATCGTGAGTTTCTAGAGGCTTCTCTTGCTTGGGAACACAGTGACACGACATCTTTGTATTGTGAGTTTCTAGAGGCTTATCTTGCTGGTGGCAATCCTTTCTGATTCTGCAAGCATTTGGACTTAAAGGCCTGTCAGCAGGGATTCATCTCACACAACAGGACATGCAGCAGACATCCGTAATAGAAATCCTTGTATATAAAAAGATGGCATTGGTTGACATGTTGAAAATAATCCCCTTTGCAGTCTTATCATAGAGGCCTCATTGCTGTATAAGGCAGCATTTTGCACACAACTAAAATGCAGAAGTATTAAACATATTTTGCAGAACTGCTGCAAAGTCCAGTTCTACAGCAGAGCCCCATCCAGACATGCATGTATTCATGTACATGCAAAGCGCTTTCATTTCAAAAAAGAATTGTGCCTGCACTTATTTCACCTTCAATGTAACCTTATCAAGACGTAACTATTCCCAGTGAATATAAGCAGGTGAGCTTGCTATCAATCCCTCAATATTACCCCCAATATTATCCAATAACACATGGAAGTTCACAGTAAACAAGCCCAAAATAACTGTAGAGTCTGTTAGTGTAGAGTCTGTTAGTGTACAATGGACACGTTCTGAACACTGTAGAATACATTGGAGGGGTTCTGCCTATGTCATTGAGCAGGGCAGGTATGTACAGCTATGGCCATAGTGTTGCATCACCTTAATCTTAATTTTAAGATTCAGACATAATTTAAAAAAAGAAAAAAAGAAAATGTATGAACATAATTTAGATCTTTTATTTAACATCATGTAATTAAAGCGACTACAGAGTTTTCAATTTTTGTCAGTTTTGCGTTAAGAAAATATAAAACGACAAAGAGGTATGTAAATCAATGTATTAGCATTATTCAGCTGGTTTCATTTGACTTTATGAAATAAAATTAGTAAATTCTATAGGGTGATGCAAAACATTTAGCCAGAGCTGTATATTGAGAGGGACATGGTCATTTCTTTACATAGTCACTAAAACTTCTATAAAACAACAAAAAAAAGGGAAGGGGCTTGCTGTATAAGGATACATGTATAAACCCATATACTTCATTTGTAACTGCAGATACTTTCTTCCCAAATATCTTCCAACAGAAATGTCCTTTCGAGCAGGGAAGGGAGACCGCTCACATAAACTAGCTCTAGTCAGCATTCCACTGAGCATTCCAACCCTTTATCACCACATAGTCACAGTATGTAGCACTTGCGTTCCATTTCTATATTGAACTCCTTCTGTCTGTATGTGTTGCAGGTTTATCTGCTGCCTTAAAACAGACAATGACAGGTATTTCTTCTTTTTTATCACATATACTGTATTGATGAGCCATAAAAAAATAAAACATTTTTACATTCCCTTTGTAAAATCTCCTTACTGGAAGCTAACAGAAAATTCCTACATCTGTAATATTGACTGGAAAAAAGGGAATTTTTAAACATACTTATCAGAACTGACTGCTGTAAAAGGGATTTTATTTGATCAAATTAGCAATTCATAAGTCAAACATCTTTTAAAGCCCAGTATGCAGAAGTGGTTTCATTCGCAGTCGCATGCCTACCCATTTGAGTTCAATAAAGGAGAGCTTAGCCTCTTGGCTAAAAGAATCATTCTGCTCTTAGAATATTGTCAATGGATGTTTAAAAAGAAAAATGCAACATTGTTCTCAAGGGGGCTGAAAATGTGGACGTATTAGCTTCTGTTAAACATCAATTGTTACATAACATTCAAATGTTGTCTTTCTAATACCCTTTAAATAGCTTAGTTCTGAGTTCTTCATTTGAATCTTAGGCACCATCATTTTTTTACATATATCATATACACTGACAGATTTTAGGAGGATTTCTGTGTGTTCTATATAGATTGTGCAGTAGACACTGGTAACTGTGTTCTGTGTAACATACTGTTATATTTTTATAAGGTTTTTGACTGGGTAAGACATGCACATTATTTAAGATATTCAAAGAGAGTGGGTGGTTATACGCAGTGTATGTGTTATACTTTAAAAGCTATGGTATTTGTTTTACTGTATTATACTACTCATAAGCATTGACATCATATTTAGTGATGGAATGGTACTTTGTATTTATATGACCCAGAACTTTCCAGGGATCAGAGAATTTACTTGCACTAGGCGTTATAAACCAACTCTGGTAATACAGCTGTTTTAATCTGATCCCCTCAAATTCCAGCAAATTAGGATCCTCCCAATACTGACATGATAATTTAACTTAATTATGCATGTGTGCTGATGTTTTCTAAGAACCCATTGGAACTGTGATGAAAATAGCAATGGGGTGTTATTCTGGTAAACAATATGAATTCACTTGGAAATACAACAACTGAAATAGTTTGAGAAAATAAGCATATATCTTTTTAATGAACAGTAGCAGTTCAATTTTAATACAGATACCAAATGATTATAATTTTTTGCATCCAAATCTGTATTATCCATTTATTACGTTGACACTCTCTTAATAAGATATTTTAATGCTAAGATGGGGTGGGTAAGCCCCCGTTTCCATGATGAAATAGGTGCTTACCTCCTTGACATACTGAATTTGAATGCCAGGTACACAAACAAATATCATTAAGTTCCATAATATTTTCTTTACAGTATTGGAGCATAAAATCTTGTGCAGAAAAAAAGACTTTGCAATAGTGCCACTGTCATGCCATACTTTCCTAATGCAGATTTTTATAATGCTGTACAGTTTAGTGTTTTCTTATACAATTCATATAGTGGCTTTCAAAAGGTACACTGCATTCTAAAAGGTTAGCTGTATGTTTTATTGTGACTTTTGTCATTGGAATGCACATTGCACCATAAGCTCAAGTATAGGGAAATAATCTCATACACCTGTTTGAATTGTAACTCAATTACTGATATATGTTCATAGTCCTTCATACTACCATAACATGGTGTGACAGTGTATCAGCACCTCTTCAGTTGCATTAAACATTCTGCTGCTTGTCTTGTATTCTCTCAACCTCGCTACTCCCATGCTACCTCCACTGGCTACCTATCTCTGCTCGCATTCAATTCAAGACCCCTGTTCTTTCCTACCGCTCTCTTCACCACACCGCCCCCTCCTACGTCTAATCCCTTGTGTCTCCCTACAACCCCTCTCACCCTCTCCGCTCCTCCTCTACTGGCAGACTGGTCATGCCTTTTTTTTCACACTCTGTCCTCCCGTGCCCACTCCTTCTCTTCCCTAGCTCCTTTTGGTGGAACCAGCTACCGGAGAACCTGAGGACTGCTCCGTCTCTCACTGCCTTCCACCGCATCCTTAAGGCCCACCTGTTTAGACTGCACTTGTAGATAACTCGACCTTGTCTGGCCTAAGCACCATGTTATGAACCCTCAACTAATGCACTATCCTTGCACTACTATTATGTCACTGTAGATATAACTTGTTGTAATCCTAACTTCCTTCCTAGTTATTGTATTTTAATTGTACTATACTTACTGTTTACTACACTGTATTTAAATATTAAGCTTGCATTGTAACCCCTGTAAGTCGTCTTGGATAAATGTGTCTGCCAAATAAATAATAATAAATAATAATCTCCTACCACACCCACCCCCCTCCCCAAAACAACATTCAAACTGCATTGACGTTAGGAAGTTTCAGATGTAGCTCTTTTAATAGTTTCCCAAAATTCCAAACTCGCAAATGAAACAGTGAACTATTCAAAATAGGAACAGAGAATAGGAGGCACTTTTTTACACAGAGAATTGTGAGGGTCTGGAACCAACTCCCCAGTAATGTTGTTGTAGCTGACACCCTGGGATCCTTCAAGAAGCTGCTTGATGAGATTCTGGGATCAATAAGCTACTAACAATCAAACGAGCAAGATGGGCCGAATGGCCTCCTGTCGTTTGTAAACTTTCTTATGTTCTTAAAATACCATGTGATTGAGAAAACAAAGTCCTCATGAATCCACATTAAGGTTGTGTGTATGTATGTGTGTGGCAGGGTGTCCCACCCCTATATATATATATATATATATATATATATATATATATATATATATATATATATATATATTTTATTGTTATTTTATTGTTATTTTTATTTTTTATTGTTTTGCGATGTAAAAGATGCAAAGCCGCCACCATTATTTGTTAATGTTTTGTATTTTTGATTTTAAAACCTTGTGAGGATGCGTGACTGATCAGCTACTGATTATTTAACTAGCTGACAGTCACGCATCCTTATTAAACTCGTGCAGACTGTGGTCAAAAGGTAATAAGATAATTAATTAACAGCAAGT
>CM072663.1:120861193-121237160 GCA_036884735.1 Huso huso | reverse complement strand
CTAATTCAGGAACTTTTTGACCTGAAAGAAACAAAGACCAGGGTCACAAATGGAGATTAGATAAAGGGGCATTCAGAACTGAAAATAGAGGCACTTTTTTACACAGAGGCCATTGTGAGGTCTGGAACCAACTCCCCAGTAATGTTGTTGAAAGCTGACACCTTGGATCCTTCAAGAAGCTGCTTGATGAGGATTCTGGGATCAATAAGCTACTAACAACCAAACGAGCAAGATGGGCTGAATGGCCTCCTCGTTTGTAAACTTTCTTATGTTCTTATGTTCTTAAGAACACAGAAATTGGACTATGGAACAATGGTCAAAGGTGCTTTGGACTGCTGATAGATGGACAACGACACCTGTGCCTTCTGTCAGTTATGTTGTCGATTCAATGCTTGTCTTTTTCTATTTCGCCAAGGATATATCTTTAAATATTGCTCATCCTTGTTAGTAAAGAGATTATAATTAATACAGCAAACAACTTTCATGACATTTAATGGATTAATTTTAACATCAGGTACAAGCATTGGTCTTTTTAACAGGGTGACAGACTAGAGGACTTTCTGTTAATGACTAAATAAAAGGCATAGCAAAATGATCATGTACTGTTACAAAGAGAAATATGGGCACACCTGCACTAAAGGTTCAGGGATTTGGTTCTGGCAAAGGCAGTTATGATAATTTCCATTACATGAGAGTAGGTGTTAAAACTTCATGCTGATATTGACTCATCTCTAGCCAAGATAAGCACCAACTAAGACATAGCTTCTTTACTGTAAACTAATGTGATCCTCTGCGTTTCCTTCCATCTGATGATGTAGATATCCTGCCTGGTGTTGATGGCTGAAGTGTGATGCTGGCTCCAGGGATCAATATTTTTCCTCCCTGGCACATCAGCAAACACAACCTATTTCCCTATTTCTACTGTGCTTGAGTCCCTAACCAGAATCTTTTGTCTCAACCAGAGCCAGAGCTGCTCCTCTCTCTCCTGCTTCAGATAGGTTCTTCACTATGAGTGTAACTCTTGACCACTGAATCCAATATCTCTGAGAAACCAGGTGGTGGAGTGTTGCCACAAATCCTACAACCCCACAGCCACTGGGTAAGCCTGGACTCTCCATCCTAAGCTGTTTCCTTCAGCAGCTAGTTGAGCATGCAGTTTCTTCCTTTCATACCCTCATCCAGGTGAACAAGGTGTGTTGATCCAGACCACAGGACAATATTACATGTCGAGAGAGAAGGTTAGTGGTGGCAATCTCAAGGTGGGAAAATAAGTGTTGTCCAATATCTGCCAGCATTTACGGTCTCTAGCAGCTTCCAGTTGTCCTTGACGAATTTTGGTTTTAATACCTTTTTTGGAGGTTGCTCCCTGAATGGAGGTAAGATGATAAATACTGTACAATCCTGGATTTCTAGAAATGTGACCAGGATAACCAGCAACCACCTTTCCTCTCAAGTATCTGGCAGGCACCAGGCATGCATTTTTTAAATACCCTTCACTAAAACAATGAAATGAAGCAAAAGCACAGGGACCTGACTCTGCCTGGTACCATTGACCCTCTAGTACACAGTTTGTGGTAAATGGGCGACTCAAATGATGCATCTCAGATTTTCTGATATGGTCAAAGTGTATGCAGACCATTGTGCTTATATGGTAGTTGCTGTAGAACTAGATAAGTGAATCAGGAACGATTTCTAGAGCACTTTTGATGTGTCTTCCCATAATCTTCTGGGCCTGAATGTCCTTGCAAAAGCGCCAACAAAGCAGCTTCTCTGCACAGAGCAGTGATCTGAAACAAGATTAACCCATTTCACTTAACTCATTTCATATGTTATTTTTTAATGCCTTACATTGGTTTACATCATCCTTTCTCAGATAATTATTTCTGTAAAATAGCATAACAACTTAGCGTTTAACTCTGTGAGGGCTAACTTTCCTCTATAGACACACTACGCCATCAAAAGAACCTTCTGGGATGAAAAGATATTGTGATTCTGTATTAACTAGGCCTCGTTTTCATCAATGAGAAGTATCTGAAAGCACACATTTGTTCAGCCATCCAGCATATCTTCCCTGTTTACCAACACACAACGATAACGCTTTGATGATGCACCATAATAATGATTTTGAAAGTAACTGGCAACCCTTTATGAGAGATTTTTTGCAAATATGTTTAGTTGATCTTCCCAGATCTTACATAAACGATTTTATTTTAATGAAATAAACTACTGTAATGGAGAAAGTGACTAAGGTTGTGTCAAGGACCGATTCCATACATCCCTGCTGGATCTCACAGACAGACATACATGCATGACATGTAAAACAAACACTCACACATCAAATATTCATATACCTTGTTTCATTATTACCTTTATTGTTACTCTTTACTCAGTGGTCCTCATTAAATACATTGTGCAAATAAATGAGTAAGTACAATATCATTGATGGCTACAGGGCTGTAATATAACCCCTTCATCCCCTTTTCACACTTTCCTATTCATTACAAAATTAGCAGTCATCATTCAGGTCAAAGTGGGTGGATTTGCCCATTAGATATAGCAGCCAGTGTACAGTTTACCTGTACATAGTAAGGGGCTCCAGGTTGAGTGACACAAGTGGCTGAAGGACCACTACTTTCTACCACTGTATTAGGTTGCAAATAATTATGTGAGTTGCTTCAGTTTTGTACAGAACCCACTCAAATGATTTCAGTCATCTAGTGCTTGAATATAAGTATTTTGTAAAATCATACATAATGTGGTTTCCAAACACAGACAATGAGTTTAGGTGAGAGCAACCTGTAAGGCTGTTGCATAGCAACCACGCCAGCTATCGGATGGTTATCTAAGAACAGTACTTGACAGTAATAATCCAGGGACTGCACAGCTGCAATACACATGACAAGAGCCACAGCCCACAATAAAACAACCCCACCCTACAATTACAGTAGTCTATTTATTAAACAGTTCTGTTTAATAGTTTCAAATGCAACACAATGTTTTAACCGCTACATAACAAGTCGGTTGATCCTCTCTCACCTAGGGGCAAGTCTTTTTTTACAGCTTTGTCTGCAATTTTTTTTTTTTTTTTTTAAATTTTTTTATTGGATAGGACACAAAAAGTTAATGTTGGACAATAGTAAATGAACAAAAACAGGAACAAGCAAATTCAAATCTTACTTCAATTGACTTATTTTTAAGACCAACAAAGTTTTATTCTACATTTATTCAGATATTTTTTTTACCAGACTTCCTTACTAATGTCTTTTGAATTGAAGTGAGGGTTTTAGAACGACCACTGAGGGTGTTCAGCTGTAATCTCTGTAACTGATTATGCAGAGAGTTGCTACAGTTGTCCAGGCGGCAGAGTTTACAGTTGCACAAATGTTGTAGTTTGAAGGCACTGTTCTACAGTAGTGTGGAGAGGTGACCAGGAATGTTTCATGCTTTATATAATGCTTTCTGGAGGGTTAATAAAGTTTAGTTTGGTTTTTTTTGTCTCTATTTGGTCTATTTAATAGAGATATACACTCTCTTGTTAGCAAACATTGGCAGATTTTGAATCGGATAACTCTTTGGCAGCTTCCTTTAAATCCCCCTTTTTTTCTTATAAAAGAGGCGCAGTTTGAGAGACACTTTGGTATGAGCGGATGATTTTACTCCTCCAGATCCATTCTTTCCCATTCCCCTTGTTTTCCATGTCAATGTTTCCTGTAGTTATATATTATAAACAACAACATTTGCACATCCAACTTCTGGAAAAAGATTTTCAATTAAAATCGCATCACATGTAATAGCACACATATTGTTTACTTATTATCATGTCCATGTGGTAACGGGTGTGTTGTTAAAACGTCTTGCCAATTGAAAGTTCGTCTTAGCGAGCAGAAAAGCTCAATACGGCGTAGGATAAAAATCTCTGGTTGTAAACATTCTGATGACTTTAAACACACTATACATTCCTTAAGATGTGTGGGTATTGAAAAAACGATAGCAGGTAGAAGAGGCGGTGATAGCAATAAGAAACAATAAGAAACAGGAATCTTTCTGGATACAAACCCTAAACACAATGACACCTGATGGTATGAAACAAGAGATTGATTGAACTTCCTTTTTGGGTTGATTAATGTGAAAGATATAATATGTTGATGTTTTAAACCATTGTTGTGATCAATTATGTCTTTCCCTGAAATGATTTGATTGTTAATTGGACACACGTATATTAAGAGTGGTGATTGTTTGCTTTCTTTTAAACACTGAGGATGGCTTTTTGTGAGTCAAAACATGTCTGTTACTTTTGTTCTCTGTTTTCAACAAATAAATATGAATGAACTAGAGCAACTTAATGTTGTATTTCGATTGTGTGCGGATCCGTACTTTTGTATCACCAAGTTCAGGTGCATAAGGCCTGGATAGAAACAGGGAACAAATTATTATTATTATTATTATTATTATTATTATTATTATTATTATTTACTTTACAATCATACAAGTGCTGGACAGAAAAGAGCACCTAAGATAGGAGCTGTCCCTCTCATGTCCGTTACAGCTATACAAAGACCCATCTCAATATTACACATCAGTCTCAGCCCATACACACACCAGCAGGTCTGATAGACTAATAGAAGGCCCCAAGCAGCCCCTTCGTTGGCAGAATGTAAAGATGTTTAATGAGGTTCAAGCTCAAAAGTGACTCTGCGGGCCAATGTGGAGAACAACCCCCCTCCTGAAAGAATTGGAGGCAGTAATCATGGTGTGTATCTTTCTCTCAGAAGCACTTACACTCTGGGACCCCTAACCTAACCCATAACGGCACTGCACTCAATACACAGCCCTAGTGTTTCTACAGCTATGGCCAAAAGTGTTGCATCAACTTATTTTGCTTCATAAAGTCGAATAAAACCTGCTTAATAATGTTACGTTAAAATATTTAATTACATACCACTTTGTAGTTTTCCATATACTGTACTTAAAAACTGACAAAATTGAAAAATGTGACATTTCAATGCTGTACTACTATAATGGCTTCCAGTAGACTTTTCAATATCATTTTGTAGTTTCTTTGATTACATGATGTTAAATATAAAATTGAAATGATGTTCATATAGTTTTTTTTTATTATTATTATTATGTTGTCTCAATCCTAAAATTCTATGTGATGCAATATTTTAGAAGCGCTGTGGTTTTAACATAAATTTGTTTATTGTTCTCAACATATTTTCCCAAACTCTGATTGCCATCCTTGTCGTTTTCATACTGTAGGTGAGTGAATCAAAAAATGCGTCTAGCAATGTGAAGATCAACAATTGTACCCAGATATTGCACTTCTTTTTTACACACCTGAAATAATGATGAATATTCAATCAGGGTTGGCTGAATACCATGAAATCCAACACCTGTAAGTGCTTTGATTATGTAATGCATTCCAGACTGAGCCAAACCTCATAGAGCACAGCTCCAGATCCATGGCATGATTGCAGGCACTCCTGCATTAGCAGACTGAAACCCGGCCACTCAGCCAAATTATGTATCGTTTATTACAATGGCGACATTACTCTTCCCCAAGTTCATAACTCAATGAAATACAGATTGTAAGTGACACTGCTGACGCCAGAGTTTCCTGCTGACGCTATTGATTCCCAAACGGAGTTACAGTCTCTAGTTTTTGGCTAACATGCAAAGCCTCAATCAATGATTCATTCAATCCCAGTATTGGTCTTGTGTAAACTGTTGGTTATGGTTTTTGAGCACCAGAGTTTGAAAATGAAGGATTTAAGGCTGTGTTGGGGATCCTCACATTGCAGGTTTTGTCTTCATCTTGATTTTTTTTCATTATTCAGTCATGATGAAAGATGATAATTGAGAGATCTTGGAAGAATGACATCATGGAACATCAGTCTTATTTTTTTACTGTGCAGTAATGATACCCCCAAAACTTTTTTTAAAATGTAGTAAGCTACAAAAAAAAAACCTTTCTGTAATGACACAATTTCCATAATTTCCTTTTTGTTTATGTTTTATGTATGTACCCCATACTGGGATAATTTACTGGATTTAATGGAAGTGGAAAATCCAATTATTTTGGTCATCCGTAGCATGGCACGATCAGGCCCGAGATAGTTATGGAGCCTGGATGTAAGGAGATAGCTTAAAAAAATCTACAACAAAATACAGAAACTAAATAAACAGAATTAAATGATGTGGCTTTTCAACAAATCTTGCATACACATGGCTGTCAATACAAGAGAGAGAACTGGACAGCAACTTTTAAGATTAAACTAATTAAATAGAAAAAGTATATATGAAGAAAAAACAACAACAAATACATTTTTAATATTCTCATTAGAATGGATGGGTAAAAATCTCGTGGTTACATACCTCAAAATAACTATCCATAACTGCTAATAACTTGTAACCAGCTTATATGGGTGCCTTGCCAGCACTGGAATTCTAGTGATCTGGCAAAGGAACACCAATCTATTATGGATGGCCAATGTGGTGTATATCTTATAGCACAGGGTGCCAGATTTTGGAGGAAGGATGCAATTCCACTGCATGACATCCCAGCTGGCATGTGGAGAGAATTCCGCTGAGGTCGTGGCAACATAAGAATTCCACTTCCCATGCTGCGAGTTATTATATGCCCCATATCATAAATTCATTTTCTGGGAAGAGCTTTCATCTGGACAGTTCATGTCCTTGTCCTTGCTGTGGTGTCTAACATTCTTTTCAATAATTCTGTCTCAAAGCAATCTACTATAGCCATGGAAGCTCAGATACATCTGGCTTTTGGATCTGGTACAACATATTGACAATAATACCTCATCTTGCTACTGGATAGCCACCTACCAATAGAGCATCCCAACAGCGGCATTTCAAAGCAAATTGCACTCATTGGGATTGCATTATCCATCCTTTAGTTTTGATCATCTTCTCTTAGCATCATTGCAGTTTAATCAATGTGAAGAACCATAGATATTTACACATTTGAGCCAGCACCGCAAAAACGCCTCAAAATTGATAACTACAAAAGGATCATTAAATGTGTGTGTGTGGAAATACATATGCGGTATTAGTTAATGCTCTCGACATTCATATACTGATGGACACAGTTCTAAATATGAATATACATACTGTACTAATAAACTGGTCTGAGTCATCTTTCTTATATTAGAGTAAAAGCACACAGAGTCCGGGCGTTGTTCCAATGTGTGGTCAGTAACTCTTAGCAGTCCAGTCATAATGCCATGTTTACAGAGGTCATTGTAAATGGTATTCCTAAACTGTATGTAATGTGCACTATACCAGCCATCTGGCAGTCCTTTAATATACAGTGACTTCCAGTAAACCTGAACATTTACATTTTAGAGGATTATTATTCTTTTTTATATTAACCCTACTATAAATGTCTTAATTAGGACTGTGATCCATAAGCCTGATACCCAAATTCATACCTGATTTGGACTATGAAAGTAGCCACCATCCATGCATTCTTGTTAGCAGTGATTCTTTCACTATCAATGAAATGTTGTTGATTCCACTAACAAGTTATATTGTGATCTTCACCTTTGGTGGCCCTGATGAAAAGGTCGTCCCCACTCTGGACATACTAGCAATGGACTGGTGAGCAGAGGATATTTCAAATGGGGAAGAACAAATGTAAGCTCAACTGATGATGAGGTCCAGCGCCCCATATTTTTGATTAGATGCTGGTTAATTTTTGCTATTGCTGCTGATGTGGCTGCCCCGATTCTGAATAAATGAGGAGTGTAGAATTGTGGGGGAAGTCCTGCTCTGGAAACCAAAGCGGAGAGATGAGAAGTGAACCAATGCCTTGACAAAACAGACTGGCCTGAATTGATGAACAGGGGTTCAGAAGATGAAATGGGTTTGCGTTCTGCAATATATTTCTGCATGGAAGCATATGGGCATAGAGGAGAGTCCATTTTTGAAAGCGGAATACATTGTCCTTGCCGAAGCTGATCCGTTTTTGAAATGCGTTGGAAGAGAATAAAAATGCACGTGAGATCACTGCAGCGAATACCCAGAGGAGGAAAGCTGTCAATAGAAGGAACTGTATATTCTGAGCATCTCAAAAACCCAAAAAATGCAGATAGATATATGATTTCCATTGTTAAGTCACCAAATGGAGAGAAGCAGCCTTGATGGAGGATTGAAATCAAATTGCTGAGAATGTCTATAGAGATAGGTAGGTGAGAAGGAGAAGCAGCTGGAGAGCTCTTGGAGATTCCACACAGGAGGAGACGGACAGCTGGAATTGATAGTAGAGTTGGAGAAGCAATGGACATCAAACGAAATTGATATTGTATTCCTGACAGATAGGATTTGATTGTAGCTGGAGCTCGATGTAGAGAATCCTTTGCGTGTACTATGAAAGCCATGATCCAGTCCTGGTTGAATGGAGTTGGATTAATCCTGCTTTGGGAACAGAAAGTTAGATAAGTAACCCAGCTTGTAGAGTACGAGGATCTGGTAGAGGGAGCGAAAAGCTGAAGCCATAAGCTGCGCTGAATTAAGCAGTTTGCTGATAGCTGGGTTCAGTTGAAGATCAGCTGATTGAACTGTGGGGTCGCTGCTGGAGTTGGCAGGGCTGTAGGAACCAAACGCTGAAATTTGGAAATCTGTAAACAAGAAACAGCATCAGCTGCATTATTATAGATGCCCGGTAGATGATGAGCTTGTATTAGAAAATGATTAGATACTGAAATCCATATTAGCCATAGTAGTTACATGATAAGAGGGGAACTGGAATGGCCTTTATTGATAATATGCACTGTAGATATGTTATCGCAATAGAATAATATTGATTTCTCAGATCAAAGATGGCCCCATAGCTGAGCTGCCATGACTACTGGGTAAATTTCAAGAAGAGCTGTGGATTTTTTTGATGCTGTGATAGGTTTTCAATTTCCATAGGCCATACACTGGAAAACCATGTTGATTGATTAATAGATCTCCCGAATCTCAAAACAAGGCGTCCGTAAACAAAGCCAGGTCATGAGGTGCTGAAATTAAATCATCATAGAACAAAAACACAAGACAACTACATAGGGGTAACTAATGGTTTAAATGGAGTAGATGAAAGGCTCTGCCCCTGAACCACACTTAATAGGTTATCATAAAATTATGTAAAATGTTTTTTTCAGATGTGTTCACAGACCCTGTTTAGCCATAGTGTTGTTTCTCATTACCCACTGTGTACTTCATATTCCATTTTAGGCTCCCTGTAGTTCCTCTTTATTAACACTAGAAACGCCAGATTTTGAACTACCTAGAACCGCCATGTGGGTCACTGTGACCCATACATTTTAAACTGCTTCATTATGAAAATTAAAGACATACTATCGGATACAACTGAAAAGTTTTATTCATGAACATCATTTGCATCGCAGAAACACTGTATTTAAATGGAAAATTAAACATAAAGGCTTTATTTTAAAATGAGCGATATACAGCACGACTACAAACAGTGAAAAGTATAAAAAAATATACATTTCAAAAGAAACGGGTATGTACATATACCCGTGTACAGGTATAAATGGGTACATGTACACACAATACTATAAAACCGTAATCATTGTTTCTAATACTACATTGTTTCTAATACTACATACTACAAAGAAAATATAACACTACTTCCGCTATGACGTCTGCATTGTACTCTATGGAGGAGCGTACACGTCTGCCAGCTGACTGTGCCTGCATCCAGGAGCTGTGTTGTAAACACAGACGCAGTTCCATTGAACACTATTGTGTAAACACGTAAACTGGTACATACAAACCTGTAAAACCAACATGTTTTTTTTTTTCTAATAGTAATATAAAAAATAATATATAACATATGTTTCATATTAGACACATAAGTTGTTATCCTACCTGTCATTTCAGTTTGCTGTATGCATCTGAGTGCAGCTTGCTGTATTCCAATCAAAATGACTACTTTCAAGATTAAATATTTCCTTCTGATATATTCACAGTTGCATTTGTGGAACAAAATGAAGGATTGTCTCCAGGTACATTGAAAAATAAGCAACTAGGCTTTCACTGAGTTTGCATCTTGACAAATCCACAATCATAGCAATCTCTGTCTCATAGTCAGTCTACAAACAAAGAAAGCCTTTAAGTAAAAAAAAAAAAAAAAAAAAAAAAAAAAAACGTGCTAGGAGGAGGGGGCGTGTCTTGTTTGCTGCATTTACAAAAAAAATAGAATATCTTACGTTACGTTAAAAAAAGACATGTATTGTAATGCATGAGTCACATTGACCCACGTGGCGGTTCTAGGTAGAACTGTTTATAACTTTATCATTTTTGTGATTCTGGCTATCAAACACCGTCTGGATATTTAATTCATATATTTAGGAAAAGTCAAAAACGGACACACACAATTTACAACAGAAGAGTATTTAACATTTTAAATGCAATTTGGGCCAAATTGACCCAGCATGGCGGTTCTAGTGTTAACGTGGCAGTCCTGTAAAACTAATGGTTGATGTATTTTTTTTTTTTTTTTACATAGTAAGAGTATTACATTGAAATTGTAATCCATACATTAATTTAAAATATATTTTTATAAATATATCTGAATTTTCAAGGAATTGATTAACTGCTTTCAAATAGTATACTTAGGAGAGAAGATTTTCACTTTTATTCCCAGAACAAATTTAGCAAATTATACATTTCAGGTTTTAATACAAGCTGATTAGTCACAGTGTGTATAGGTAACAAGCTCAGGTGTGTCTTATTAAACTCAGAGTACAATAGGAATGGATCAAACTGCTACGCAATGTGAGTCTTATTTCTATGTCTAAAATTAGTTTTTGAGTTGACTATTTATAAAAAAAAAATGGTGAACTGGTTAGTGTAATTCAAGTGTGAAGATCAAATGTAAAGGAGAAGCCATCAAAAAGCATGGCGAGTGTCTCACTGAATCCTCATGAGGAGGGGGTGCATTATGGCATGGCGAGTGTCTCACTGAATCCTCATGAGGAGGGGGTGCATTATGGCATGGCGAGTGTCTCACTGAATCCTCATGAGGAGGGGGTGCAGTATGGCATGGACAGTGTCTCACTGAATCCTCATGAGGAGGGGTGCATTATGGCATGGCGAGTGTCTCACTGAATCCTCATGAGGAGGGGGGCATTATGGCATGGACAGTGTCTCACTGAATCCTCATGAGGAGGGGTGCATTATGGCATGGCGAGTGTCTCACTGAATCCTCATGAGGAGGGGTGCATTATGGCATGGCGAGTGTCTCACTGAATCCTCATGAGGAGGGGGTGCAGTATGGCATGGCGAGT
Source organism: Huso huso (assembly GCA_036884735.1). Lineage (NCBI taxonomy): Eukaryota > Metazoa > Chordata > Actinopteri > Acipenseriformes > Acipenseridae > Huso > Huso huso. The sequence continues at coordinate 121,225,845 of CM072663.1, read as the reverse complement.
GTCTCATTGAATCCTCATGAGGAGGGGTGCATTATGGCATGGCGAGTGTCTCACTGAATCCTCATGAGGAGGGGCAGTATGGCATGGCGAGTGTCTCATTGAATCCTCATGAGGAGGGGTGCAGTATGGCATGGCGAGTGTCTCACTGAATCCTCATGAAGAGGGGTGCAGTATGGCATGGCGAGTGTCTCACTGAATCCTCATGAGGAGGGGGGTGCATTATGGCATGGCGAGTGTCTCACTGAATCCTCATGAGGAGGGGGGTGCATTATGGCATGGCAGTGTCTCATTGAATCCCTCATGAGGAGGGGGTGCAGTATGGCATGGCGCGAGTGTCTCACTGAATCCTCATGAGGAGGGGTGCAGGCATGGCATGGCAGTGTCTCACTGAATCCTCATGAGGAGGGGTGCAGTATGGCATGGACAGTGTCTCACTGAATCCTCATGAGGAGGGGGTGCATTATGGCATGGCGAGTGTCTCACTGAATCCTCATGAAGAGGGGTGCAGTATGGCATGGCGAGTGTCTCACTGAATCCTCATGAGGAGGGGGTGCATTATGGCATGGCGAGTGTCTCACTGAATCCTCATGAGGAGGGGGTGCATTATGGCATGGCGAGTGTCTCACTGAATCCTCATGAGGAGGGGTGCAGTATGGCATGGCGAGTGTCTCATTGAATCCTCATGAGGAGGGGGCAGTATGGCATGGCGAGTGTCTCACTGAATCCTCATGAGGAGGGGGTGCAGTATGGCATGGCGAGTGTCTCACTGAATCCTCATGAGGAGGGGTGCAGTATGGCATGGCGAGTGTCTCATTGAATCCTCATGAGGAGGGGTGCAGTATGGCATGGCGAGTGTCTCACTGAATCCTCATGAGGAGGGGGTGCATTATGGCATGGCGAGTGTCTCACTGAATCCTCATGAGGAGGGGGTGCATTATGGCATGGCGAGTGTCTCACTGAATCCTCATGAGGAGGGGCAGTATGGCATGGCGAGTGTCTCACTGAATCCTCATGAAGAGGGGGCAGTAGTATGGCATGGCGAGTGTCTCACTGAATCCTCATGAGGAGGGGGTGCAGTATGGCATGGCGAGTGTCTCATTGAATCCTCATGAGGAGGGGGTGCATTATGGCATGGCGAGTGTCTCACTGAATCCTCATGAGGAGGGGGTGCATTATGGCATGGCGAGTGTCTCACTGAATCCTCATGAAGAGGGTGCAGTATGGCATGGCGAGTGTCTCACTGAATCCTCATGAGGAGGGGGTGCATTATGGCATGGCGAGTGTCTCACTGAATCCTCATGAGGAGGGGTGCAGTATGGCATGGCGAGTGTCTCATTGAATCCTCATGAGGAGGGGTGCAGTATGGCATGGACAGTGTCTCACTGAATCCTCATGAGGAGGGGTGCAGTATGGCATGGACAGTGTCTCATTGAATCCTCATGAGGAGGGGTGCAGTATGGCATGGCGAGTCTCACTGAATCCTCATGAGGAGGGGGTGCATTATGGCATGGCGAGTGTCTCACTGAATCCTCATGAAGAGGGGTGCAGTATGGCATGGACAGTGTCTCACTGAATCCTCATGAGGAGGGGTGCAGTATGGCATGGACAGTGTCTCATTGAATCCTCATGAGGAGGGGGTGCAGTATGGCATGGCGAGTGTCTCACTGAATCCTCATGAGGAGGGGTGCATTATGGCATGGCGAGTGTCTCACTGAATCCTCATGAGGAGGGGGGGGGTGCATTATGGCATGGCGAGTGTCTCACTGAATCCTCATGAGGAGGGGGGGCAGTATGGCATGGACAGTGTCTCATTGAATCCTCATGAGGAGGGGGTGCAGTATGGCATGGACAGTGTCTCACTGAATCCTCATGAGGAGGGGGTGCATTATGGCATGGCGAGTGTCTCACTGAATCCTCATGAAGAGGGGTGCAGTATGGCATGGCGAGTGTCTCACTGAATCCTCATGAAGAGGGGTGCAGTATGGCATGGCGAGTGTCTCACTGAATCCTCATGAGGAGGGGGTGCATTATGGCATGGCGAGTGTCTCACTGAATCCTCATGAGGAGGGGGTGCATTATGGCATGGCGAGTGTCTCACTGAATCCTCATGAAGAGGGGTGCAGTATGGCATGGACAGTGTCTCATTGAATCCTCATGAGGAGGGGTGCAGTATGGCATGGACAGTGTCTCATTGAATCCTCATGAAGAGGGGTGCAGTATGGCATGGCGAGTGTCTCACTGAATCCTCATGAGGAGGGGGGTGCATTATGGCATGGCGAGTGTCTCACTGAATCCTCATGAGGAGGGGTGCAGTATGGCATGGCGAGTGTCTCACTGAATCCTCATGAAGAGGGGTGCAGTATGGCATGGACAGTGTCTCATTGAATCCTCATGAGGAGGGGTGCAGTATGGCATGGACAGTGTCTCATTGAATCCTCATGAAGAGGGGTGCAGTATGGCATGGCCGAGTGTCTCACTGAATCCTCATGAGGAGGGGGTGCATTATGGCATGGCGAGTGTCTCACTGAATCCTCATGAGGAGGGGTGCAGTATGGCATGGACAGTGTCTCACTAAATCCTCATGAGGAGAGGTGCAGTATGGCATGGACAGTGTCTCATTGAATCCTCATGAGGAGGGGGTGCAGTATGGCATGGACAGTGTCTCACTGAATCCTCATGAGGAGGGGGTGCATTATGGCATGGCGAGTGTCTCACTGAATCCTCATGAGGAAGGGTGCAGTATGGCATGGACAGTGTCTCATTGAATCCTCATGAAGAGGGGTGCAGTATGGCATGGCGAGTGTCTCACTGAATCCTCATGAGGAGGGGGTGCATTATGGCATGGCGAGTGTCTCACTGAATCCTCATGAGGAGGGGTGCAGTATGGCATGGACAGTGTCTCATTGAATCCTCATGAGGAGGGGTGCAGTATGGCATGGCGAGTGTCTCACTGAACCTCATGAGGAGGGGTGCAGTATGGCATGGCAGTGTCTCACTGAATCCTCATGAGGAGGGGGGGTGCAGTATGGCATGGCGAGTGTCTCACTGAATCCTCATGAGGAGGGGGGTGCATTATGGCATGGCGAGTGTCTCATTGAATCCTCATGAGGAGGGGTGCAGTATGGCATGGACAGTGTCTCACTGAATCCTCATGAGGAGGGGGTGCATTATGGCATGGCGAGTGTCTCACTGAATCCTCATGAGGAGGGGGTGCATTATGGCATGGCGAGTGTCTCACTGAATCCTCATGAGGAGGGGGTGCATTATGGCATGGCGAGTGTCTCACTGAATCCTCATGAGGAGGGGTGCAGTAGGGCATGGCGAGTGTCTCATTAAATCCTCATGAAGAGGGGTGCAGTATGGCATGGCGAGTGTCTCACTGAATCCTCATGAGGAGGGGGTGCATTATGGCATGGCGAGTGTCTCACTGAATCCTCATGAGGAGGGGCAGTATGGCATGGACAGTGTCTCATTGAATCCTCATGAGGAGGGGGTGCAGTATGGCATGGACAGTGTCTCATTGAATCCTCATGAGGAGGGGTGCAGTATGGCATGGCGAGTGTCTCACTGAATCCTCATGAGGAGGGGTGCAGTATGGCATGGACAGTGTCTCATTGAATCCTCATGAGGAGGGGGTGCAGTATGGCATGGACAGTGTCTCACTGAATCCTCATGAGGAGGGGGTGCATTATGGCATGGCGAGTGTCTCAATGAATCCTCATGAGGAGGGGTGCAGTATGGCATGGCGAGTGTCTCACTGAATCCTCATGAGGAGGGGTGCAGTATGGCATGGACAGTGTCTCATTGAATCCTCATGAGGAGGGTGCAGTATGGCATGGACAGTGTCTCATTGAATCCTCATGAGGAGGGGGCATTATGGCATGGCGAGTGTCTCACTGAATCCTCATGAGGAGGGGTGCAGTATGGCATGGCGAGTGTCTCACTGAATCCTCATGAGGAGGGGGTGCAGTATGGCATGGACAGTTGTAACGCAGTTTATTATTTCCTGTTATTGGGGGTAGATCACGTCAGTAATAGGCACACCCTATTGACCAGTCTTTGTGATGGCTCGCTAGCAAGCCCCGCCCTGGGGGAGAAATTCTAAAGGATATAGCAGCCTGCGAGGAGGAAGTCGCTCTTTTTGGACTGAGACACAACAGAGAGCAGATCGCTAACACTGCCCATCTACTATAAGCTTGCGAGCTGTCGCTGATTCGGGACTAACACCATTCCACTGAGCCTAGGTAGGACGTGTTGTCATTAAATACCATTCTTCTGGGATTACTATAATACGCAGGAGCCAATTACCCCATTCTGGAATTCATTTAGCATACATAGAAAGGAAACCTGGCTGTCGATTTTGTATGCAATATGATTATTTAAAAATAAAACTGTAACCATTATTGACTCTGAAGATCTTTTGTGTTGAGCTAGCGAACCCTTAACAAAAGTGTGGTTACACAGTGTCTCATTGAATCCTCATGAGGAGGGGTGCAGTATGGCATGGACAGTGTCTCATTGAATCCTCTTGAGGAGGGCTGCAGTATGGCATGGACAGTGTCTCACTGAATCCTCTTGAGGAGGGGTGCAGTATGGCATGGACAGTGTCTCATTGAATCCTCATGAGGAGGGGTGCAGTATGGCATGGACAGTGTCTCATTGAATCCTCATGAAGAGGGGTGCAGTATGGCATGGACAGTGTCTCATTGAATCCTCATGAAGAGGGGTGCAGTATGGCATGGACAGTGTCTCATTGAATCCTCATGAGGAGGGGTGCAGTATGGCATGGACAGTGTCTCATTGAATCCTCATGAAGAGGGTGCAGTATGGCATGGACAGTGTCTCATTGGATCCTCATGAAGAGGGGTGCAGTATGGCATGGACAGTGTCTCATTGAATCCTCATGAAGAGGGGTGCAGTATGGCATGGACAGTGTCTCATTGAATCCTCATGAAGAGGGTGCAGTATGGCATGGACAGTGTCTCATTGAATCCTCATGAGGAGGTGTGCAGTATGGCATGGACAGTGTCTCATTGAATCCTCATGAAGAGGGGTGCAGTATGGCATGGACAGTGTCTCATTGAATCCTCATGAGGAGGGGTGCAGTATGGCATGGACAGTGTCTCATTGAATCCTCATGAAGAGGGGTGCAGTATGGCATGGCGAGTGTCTCATTGAATCCTCATGAAGAGGGGTGCAGTATGGCATGGACAGTGTCTCATTGGATCCTCATGAAGAGGGGTGCAGTATGGCATGGACAGTGTCTCGTTGAATCCTCATGAAGAGGGGTGCAGTATGGCATGGACAGTGTCTCGTTGAATCCTCATGAAGAGGGGTGCAGTATGGCATGGACAGTGTCTCATTGAATCCTCATGAGGAGGGGTGCAGTATGGCATGGACAGTGTCTCATTGAATCCTCATGAGGAGGGGTGCAGTATGGCATGGCGAGTGTCTCATTGAATCCTCATGAGGAGGGGTGCAGTATGGCATGGACAGTGTCTCATTGAATCCTCATGAGGAGGGGTGCAGTATGGCATGGCGAGTGTCTCATTGAATCCTCATGAGGAGGGGTGCAGTATGGCATGGCGAGTGTCTCATTGAATCCTCATGAGGAGGGGTGCAGTATGGCATGGCGAGTGTCTCATTGAATCCTCATGAGGAGGGGTGCAGTATGGCATGGACAGTGTCTCATTGAATCCTCATGAGGAGGGGTGCAGTATGGCATGGCGAGTGTCTCATTGAATCCTCATGAGGGAGGGGTGCAGTATGGCATGGCGAGTGTCTCATTGAATCCTCATGAGGAGGGGTGCAGTATGGCATGGCGAGTGTCTCATTGAATCCTCATGAGGAGGGGTGCAGTATGGCATGGACAGTGTCTCATTGAATCCTCATGAGGAGGGGTGCAGTATGGCATGGCGAGTGTCTCATTGAATCCTCATGAGGAGGGGTGCAGTATGGCATGGCGAGTGTCTCATTGAATCCTCATGAAGAGGGGTGCAGTATGGCATGGACAGTGTCTCATTGAATCCTCATGAGGAGGGGGTGCAGTATGGCATGGCGAGTGTCTCATTGAATCCTCATGAGGAGGGGTGCAGTATGGCATGGACAGTGTCTCACTGAATCCTCATGAGGAGGGGGTGCATTATGGCATGGCGAGTGTCTCACTGAATCCTCATGAGGAGGGGTGCAGTATGGCATGGCGAGTGTCTCATTGAATCCTCATGAGGAGGGGTGCAGTATGGCATGGACAGTGTCTCACTGAATCCTCATGAGGAGGGGGTGCATTATGGCATGGCGAGTGTCTCACTGAATCCTCATGAGGAGGGGGGTGCAGTATGGCATGGCGAGTGTCTCATTGAATCCTCATGAGGAGGGGTGCAGTATGGCATGGACAGTGTCTCATTGAATCCTCATGAGGAGGGGTGCAGTATGGGCACAAAGTGCAAACGTTCTCAGGCAGGGCCAGGTGGACTTCCATTTTCATTTTATTAGAACACTTTAAGATTTCTCATTTATATATTTTATATTAGACTATCACTAATCTTCATATGCACAACAAATCAAAACTACAGAAGCAATGCTGTGTTGTAATAAATGTGCACACTACTGTAGATATGTGCTTAAGTGCAGTCTTATTGCTAATGCATCTGAGGGTAGATGAGAAGAATTTAAATAGTAAAGTAGGATTGTTCTGAGATTAATAAATGAACAAATATACTACAACAACAACAACAACAACATTTTATTTATATATCACCTTTCATAGCAAGTATCCCAAGGCACTTTACAAGATTTAAACAAACAAAATGGACAGTGTCTCATTGAAGGACTGCACTTAAACAGAAAGAGAACCAATCTACTCGGAGAAAGGATCCTTGAGGAGGTCCAGAAGCATTTAAACTAGAAAGGAAGGGGGGAGTAAACAAAAAAAACAGAAGGGAGACCACATCAAAACAAGGGCAACAACTCACGTAAGACAACTATTAAATGTATTTATCTTAATGCTAGAAGTCTCAGAAACAAAATGTTAAAACTTGAAGCTACTGCACTAACAAGTATCTACAATGTGATAGGTGTTACAGAAACTTGGTTGTCTGAGAGTGATGGAGACGAATATAATATTAGTGGGTACACACTGTATAGGAATGACAGGCAGGACAGAAGAGGCAGAGGGGTAGCGCTATACATAAGAAATAGTCTTGAAGCCCAGGTGTTAAATCAGGATAAAGAAAACAATGCAGAATCAATATGGGTCAGAATAATGGACACAAATTCAAAGGGCATAATAATAGGAGCATGCTATAGACCGCCAAATTCTGACGCTGAGCAAAATAATCTGTTATACAATGACATTCGAAATGCGAAGCCATACTAATGGGGGATTTCAACTTCCCCCATATAAAATGGGAGAACCCGGTGGGGAGCACGACGGACGAAATTGAAATTGTGGAAATGACAAATGACTGCTTCCTAACGCAATTTGTCAAGGCACTGACTAGAGGGGAGGCATGCCATGATTTAGTCTTTTCAAATAATGAAGACAGAATAACTAAAACAGAGGTCAGAGAGCCATTGGCAAACTCAGACGACAACATGGTCTCAGTTGAAGTATTTTTTAAAACCCCAAAAGTAATGACTAAAGCCAAGGTTTACAATTTTAGAAAAGCAAACTATGAAGGTATGAAACAGAGACTAACAGAAGTAGATTGAGTAAAATAGAGAAACATCCACAGAAAAAGGATGGCTGTTTTTTTTTAAAATGTAGTACTAGAGGCAAAACAATTACATCCCAAAAGTAGACAAATCTAAATCTAAAACAAAATGGCCAAAATGGTTTAATGGTTTTAAAGGCAATTTATAGAGCGTTTAAAAGGGACCAAAAACAAAGTACACAGAAAGAGTATTTGGAACTGCAAACACAAGTCAAAAAGGAAGTTAGAAAGGCCAAGAGAGAGATAGAAATCAATATTGCTAAGGGGGCTAAAACCAATTCCAAAATGTTTTTCCAATATTATAACAGCAAGAGAACATTCAAAGAGGAGGTTAAATGTCAAAAAGACACAAATGGCAAAATCATAGACAAAGAAAAAAAAATAGCAAATATATTAAATGATTACTTTTCACAGGTTTTTACAAAGGAGGACACGGACAACATGCCCCACATGTCGACCTGTTCCTATCCAATTTTAAATAACTTTAGCATAAGAGAGACAGAAGTGTTAAAGGGACTAGGAGCTCTTAAAATAAACAAATCCCCTGGGCCGGATGAGATCCTCCCAATAGTACTCAAAGAAATGAAAGAAGTTATTTACAAACCGCTAACCAAGATCATGCAACAGTCTCTTGACAGAGGGGTTGTACCGACAGACTGGAAAATAGCAAACGTAATACCGATCCACAAAAAGGGAGACAAAACCGAACCAGGTAACTACAGACCAATAAGCCTGACTTCTATTATATGTAAACTTATGGAAATTATTATAATATCCAAAATGGAAAATTACCTATATGGTAGCAATATCCTGGGAGACAGTCAGCATGGTTTTAGGAAAGAGCGATCGTGTCTAACTAACCTACTTGACTTTTTTGAGGATGCAACATTGAAAATGGATAATTGCAAAGCATACGACACGGTTTATTTAGATTTCCAGAAAGCTTTTGACAAAGTCCCGCATAAAAGATTAATTCTCAAACTGAACGCAGTAGGGATTCAAGGAAATGCATGCACATGGATTAGGGAGTGGTTAACATGTAGAAAACAGAAAGTACTGATTAGAGGAGAAACCTCAAAATGTAGCGAGGTAACCAGTGGTATACCACAGAGATGAGTATTAGGTCCTCTGTTATTCCTAATCTATATTAATGATTTAGATTCTGGTATAGTAAGCAAACTTGTTAAATTTGCAGACAACACAAAAATAGGAGGAGTGGCAAACACCGTTGCAGCAGCAAAGGTCATTCAAAATGATCTAGACAGTATTCAGAACTGGGCAGACACATGGCAGATGACATTTAATAGAGAAAAGTGTAAAGTACCGCATGCAGGCAATAAAAATGTGCATTATAAATATCATATGGGAGATACTGAAATTGAAGAAGGGAACTATGAAAAAGACCTAGGAGTTTATGTTGACTCAGAAATGTCTTCATCTAGACAATGTGGGGAAGCTATAAAAAAGGCCAACAAGATGCTTGGATATATTGTGAGAAGTGTTGAATTTAAATCAAGGGAAGTAATGTTAAAAATTTACAATGCATTAGTAAGACCTCACCTAGAATATTGTGTTCAGTTCTGTTCACCTCGTTACAAAAAGGCTATTGCTGCTCTAGAAAGAGTGCAAAGAAGAGCAACCAGAATTATCCGGGTTTAAAAGGCATGTCGTATGCAGACAGGCTAAAAGAATTGAATCTATTCAGTCTTGAACAAAGAAGACTACGTGGCGATCTGACTCAAGCATTCAAAATCCTAAAAGGTATAGACAATGTCGACCCAGGGGACTTTAGATTAGATAAAGGGGCATTCAGAACAGAAAATAGGAGGCACTTTTTTACACAGAGAATTGTGAGGGTCTGGAACCAACTCCCCAGTAATGTTGTTGAAGCTGAAACCCTGGGATCCTTCAAGAAGCTGCTTGATGAGATTCTGGGATCAATAAGCTACTAACAACCAGACTAGCAAGATGGGCTGAATGGCCTCCTCTCGTTTGTAAACTTTCTTATGTTCTTATGTTCTTAAAAAGAAAAGGTACAGTTAGGTACAGTTAAAAACAGTTAAAAAGTACAGTTAGGTACAGTTAAAAAGCCAATTTAAAATAGTAAGTCTTTAAAGAAGTTTTAAAAAACGCCAGAGAGTCTGAACTTTTAATATAATTTGGCAAGGCTTTCCAAAGTCTGGGTGCATAAACAGAAAAAGCCCCGTCACCCTGAGTGTGCAGCCTGGAGTTGGGGACAAGCAACAGACCAGCCTCAGAGGAAGGCAGGAGCAGGGACACAGGAGTAAGCAGGTCAGCAATGTATGAAGGAGCAGTGCCATAATGGAAGGAATACAGTGCACTTGCTGGTGTTTTGTCATGTTAATATTACAGATCACAACTGAAACAGCTGTGGTCGTAGGACCTTTATTTGGGTGGAAACAAAGCAAAAACATTGGGTTGCGACCACTGGATTGCAGCCAGTCAGTTCTGAAATGTTTTAAATGAATGGGAGTCACGAAGTTGTGTAAGTACATAGCTGTCTGTGTTTATCACAGTTACACAATGAGTAATTTCTTCTGTCCTTTAAGAATGTGCTTTGCCCATTTTGTTTGATAGTTTGTTGCTATTGTATCCCATTAGCAGACAGTGTGTTCTTTTGAGTTTCGAGTATGTAAGAGAAGCTGTCTCCTGTTTTATTGGATCTCTTGATGATAAGGTGACGTAACCGGGGGTATCCAGAGTCCAGTTAGGATTTGATATACCTCCATAGTAAGGCAGAACAATGTTGTTTTCTAACTGACCTCCAAATATGTTAAGTTGTATTACATGTTAAACACAGTCAGGGTAATGGGGAGTAAATGACAGGCTTGTGAAAACAGAGTAATCAGTCTATCAAGTTCACCACTTACATTCTCCAGTCTACTGGATTCTATTTAGTCTCTTGCAGTCTGGAGAGTTGGCAAACACCAGGAGTTGCAGTTAAACACATTCACGAATAGCAGCTGCCTCTTTGTTGATCAGCCCCAAACAGGAAACTCACGTCCACTTTAATACCTCACAGATAGCTGCAGATCGGTCTGTCTTTGTTTGATGCTGTTGGTTCCCCTCACCGCTTTCATTTATGAATGGATTGCTGGCAAACAGCTGAGTTTTTAGCACTTTTAAATGTTACAGAGCTGCTTACTATAGTATAACATTGACTCTAAAATATCTGAAGGTGATTGTAACAGGGTGAGGTGCCCTGTACATTCATTTGTTTATTTATTTTCAGAACGGGGGTTCCCCCTCCGCCCTTGTGCTATTTTGTGTTTTTTTTATTATGATTTATTGTATTATATGACGGCGAAGCGCCGTCCGTTTCATGTACTGTTTTGAGACCGGCGAAAAAGCCGGTCTTTTATATTGTGTAGTCGGTGGGGATCGGGTTAAAACCCCTTCCCTAAATACCCTCGTGGGAATGTGGCTGGAGCCTTAAGGAAATTATTGTATCAACTTAGGTAATTAAGGTTCCAGCCACAGACTATAAAAAGACGCCTCCAGGTTCATTAGGGGAGTGTTAGAGGAGTGACGAAGTCTGACTAAAAATAGAAGGAACGATTGCTACTACTGTGAACCCTGAAGGTACTCGTATCCGTGATTTTGTTTCTATTTGTTTGGCCAACGTGCCCTTTTGTTTGTAGAAGTGTTTTTTTGTTCAAGCCTTTTATTTATTTTTGTTGTTTAATAAAACGGCAGCCGCCGTATTCCTTTGAAAACTGCAGTGCCTGTGTGTTTTTTAGTTCCTGCACTCTGGCCTGACGTCACCACACACGCTATCCTGTCACACGTGGTGGTAGCGGTGGGATCTACAGCCCAGGACTCAGGCCAGAGGGGAACCGCAGTTTTTTTTTTTTTTTTTGAAAACAAAAGAAGAAGAAATGGGGGAGAAGAGGCTGGAGAGGAGCACAGGAGGGCAAAGGGAGAAAGGCGGAAGCAGGGCTGTGGTGTTTGACTGTGGCCAAACTAGCCACACCACCATACCCTGCTCCGTCCCACAGGACCCTACAGGCAATGGCCCAAAGACTGGGATGGGGGAGTGGTGCCCTGGCTGTGGGGCATATGGGCACGCTTGGCCCTATGCCCCATGCAGGATGAAGAAGAGGAGCCCTTGCTGCCCGCCCTATGCCTGAGCGGGAGGAGCCTGAGCGTCCACAGCCCAAGCGGGAGGAGCCTGAGCGCCCACAGCCCAAGCGGGAGGAGCCTGAGCGTCCACAGCCCAAGCGGGAGGAGCCTGAGCGTCCACAGCCCAAGCGGGAGGAGCCCGAACGTCCCACGCCTGAGTGGGAGGAGCCAAACGTCCTACGCCTGAGTGGGAGGAGCCCGAACGCCCCACGCCTGAGTGGGAGGAGCCCGAACGTCCCCACGCCTGAGTGGGGGAGCCTGAACGTCCACAGCCCAAGAGGGGGGAGTCGGTGCGCCCACAGCCCAAAAGGGAGGAGTCGGTGCGTCCACAGCCCAAAAGGGAGGAGTCGGTCGTCCCACAGCCCAAAAGGGAGGAGAGTCGGTGCGTCCCCAGCCCGAAGAGAGGGAAGTCGGGCTTCCACAGCCCGAGGACCCAAGCCACCAGCAGAGGAAGAATGCCTGCTGTTCCCACCTCCACCAGCAGAGGGAGAATGCCTGCTGGTTTCCCCATCACAACCAGCAGAGGAAGAATGCCTGCTGGTTTCCCCTTCAAAGGCAGAGCCGCACCAGTCTCCTGCAAGAGAGGCAGAGCCGCACCAGTCCCCTGCAAGAGAGGCAGAGCAGCACCAGTCCCTGCAAAGGGGGGGGAGACTACACGCTGCTCCCACCTCCGTCGCCCAGGAGACTACACGCTGCTCCCACCTCCATCGCCAGGAGACTATACGATGCTCCCACCTTCACTGGCAGGAGCAGAGCAGCCGGAGCTGCCTCTGCCTCCGCCACCTTCACCGGCAGGAGCAGAGCAGCAGGAGCTGCCTCTGCCTCCGCCAACTTCACCGGCAGAGCAGCAGGAGCTGCCTCTGCCTCCGCCACCTCCACCGGCAGGAGCAGAGCAGCAGGAGCTGCCTCTGCCTCCGCCACCTCCACCGGCAGGGAGCAGAGCAGCAGGAGCTGCCTCTGCCTCCGCCACCTCCACTGGCAGGGAGCAGAGCAGCAGGAGCTGCCTCTGCCTCCGCCATGTCCACCAGCAGAGGGTGAATGCCTGCTGGGTTCCCGCCCACCAGCAGAGGGTGAATACCTGCTGGGTTCCCGTCCACCAGCAGAGGGTGAATACCTGCTGGGTCCCTTTCCACCAGCAGAGGATGAATACCTGCTGGTATCACTTCCCCCCCAGCAGAGGATGAATACCTGCTGGTATCACTTCCCCACCAGCAGAGGATGAATGCCTGCTGGTATCACTTTCCCCACCATCACGAGGGAGAGAGGGGCTGCCTCTGCCTCCATCACCATCAGGGGAGAGGAGCAGGAGCTGCCTCCCTTCAACAGAAGGACCAGGACTAATTGTTGGCGGTCCTCAGCAGCCCTTGCATAGGCTGCTGAGGGAAACCTGGGAAGAACTGCCCTGACGCAGAGGTCGAGAGAAGAGGGTAACACCCACTTTTAGCTTGTCTGACTCCTGCCTACGCTTAAGCCAAGGATGCCTGCCTCCTTCCCCAGGATGCCTGCCACGCTTCGCCCAGGATGCCTGTCTGGCATCGCCGGGGGGCTACCTGTCAGCGCCGCATCGCCCCGGGGTTGCCTGTCGCTCCGCTCGCCGGGGTTGCCAGCCATCCGCGCTCGCCAGGGTTGCCAGCCGCTCCGCGCCGCCGGGGTTGCCAGCCGCTCCGCATCGCCCTGGGGTTGCCAACCGCTCCACGCATCGCCTGGGGTTGCCAGCCGCTCGCATAAGCCTGGGTTGCCAGCCATCCCGCGTCGCCCGGGGGCTGCCTGTGCCTCACTCCCGCATCGGAGCTGCCTGTGGCTCCACGCGGGGGCTGCCTGTGTCCACTCCGCGCCCGGGGCTGCCTGTGGTTCCGCATCGCCTGGTGCTGCCTGTGGCTCCCCATCGCCTGGGGCTGCCTTTTGTTCCGCACAGGGTACAGGGGCACGAGGGAGGCGGAGCTCCCGCTGCCGCCTCCATGGCCAGGGCTCCCCTCCCGAGTTCGCCTCCCGAGGGTCCGCTGCTGCTGCCGCCTCCCGAGGGTCCGCTGCTGCTGCTGTCGTCGCCTCGAGGGTCCGCTGCTGCCTGCCATCGCCTCCCGAGGGTCCGCTGCTGCTGCCGCCGCCTCCCGGTCCGCTGCTGCTGCCATCGCCTCTGAGGGTCCGCTGCTGCCATTGCCTGGGGTCGTCGAGGATCCTGCCGCCCTGGGGTCGCCGGGGCTCTGCTTTGCCTCGGTCGCCGCTGCAGGCCGGAGCTCCATGAAGGGGAGCTGCCGGACATGAAGAAAGGGGGGGAGGTCAGGAGACCAGCTCCTCCAGCCGCATTTTCGGCGTCGGAAATTGATGGCCGGAGCCCCACGGAGGGAACTGCCCGGCCATGAGGAAAGGGGAGGTCAGGAGACCAGCTCCCAGCCGCATTTTCATGTCGAAATTGGATGGCCAGAGCCCCACGGAGGGGAACTGCCGCCATGAAGAAAGGGGGAGGTCAGGAGACCAGCTCCCCAGCCGCACCCCATGGGGCAGGATAGAGTGTGGCGGAGCCCCGAAGAGGGAGCCGCCGGCCACGAAGAAATTGGGGGTGCAGGACCTCCACCATGGCTTCCCCCCCTTCCGGGACTTTGAGACTGAGGGGGGAGGTGGCCGTTGAGGCCAAGTGTGCGTTACTGGGGGATATGTAACAGGGCGAGGTGCCCTGTACATTCATTTGTTTATTTATTTTCAGAACGGGGTTCCCCTCCCGCCTTGTGTTATTTTTTTGTTTTTATTATGATTTATTGTATTATATGACGGCGAAGCGCCGTCCGTTTCATCATGGTTTGTTTTGAGACCGGCGAAAAGCCGGTCTTTTATATTGTGTAGTCGGTGGGGATCGGGTTAAACCCCTTCCCAAATACCCTCGTGGAATGTGGCTGGAGCCTTAAGGAAATTATTGTATCAACTTAGGTAATTAAGGTTCCAGCCACAGACTATAAAATACGCTCTCCAGGTTCATTAGGGGAGTGTTAGAGGAGAGACGAAGTCTGACTAAAAATAGAAGGAACGATTGCTACCTGTGAACCCTGAAGGTACTCGTATCCGTGATTTTGTTTCTATTTGTTTGGCCAACGTGCCCTTTTGTTTGTAGAAGTGTTTTTTTGTTCAAGCCTTTTATTTATTTTTGTTGTTTAATAAAACGGCAGCCGTTTATTCCTTTTGAAAACTGCAGTGCCTGTGTGTTTTTAGTTCCTGCACTCTGGCCTGACGTCACCGCCCAGTCAACCTGTCACAGTGATACATTGATCATCCCCCATTTTGCCATCATTTGATGTGTTTGGTGTTTTTTTTACTTTTTGTTTCTGAGATTTGTTTACCTTATCTTTATATTGACTTATTATTTTATAAAATAGAGTTCTGGTAATTTAACATGCCATCTCATATTTTGCAATATGAGGAACATTCAGATCTATATTAAGTAAGTGTTATTGTTCTTTTATAAAGTGAGGCAGGATATTGTTATATCTTAGCTCTCCTAGAGATTTAACTAAAATGTAACAAAGAGAAAAAAACCTGCATATTTTGTGCAATCTGTGTCATGCTTGATTTATTTCTGTATTTATTTGTCATCAGTGGAATTCTTTTAGAAGAATAGTAAAACCCTGGCCTGCTTAGCTGTGGGGATTGTTCAGTAAACAGTAATGCTCTATTGAATTCCTGTATAGGCTATTTTCTTCTAAATCAAACAATAACTTCAATTGAAAGTGCAGGCAGAAAGTACACTTCCTCATTCTGTTTAATAATGAGCGCTTTGGCAAAGAGGGGAGCTTGAAAATAGTGTATTACATTTATTGATTTATTGTTCATTATTTCACCATGTGAGACATTGTTTTAGTGAGAAAATATTCTTTTCTAGCAAACATCCAGCGTAAACTGCATTTATTTTAAAGGGGCATTGCTGTTGTTGTACTTTAATCCCCACAAAAAATGTCTTTGTTAAGGGAATTATATTTTCTGCTGTTGAATTTCTTCAAAAGAAATGTAACCTGTAATTTATCATCTCCCTAATGTATGTTCTTTGTGACTGCTTGTGTCAATGAGTTCAACACTGAGGGGAGCATCGTAAGTGCTTCCTGTTTTCTTCCTGAGAAAGGCTGGCCGCTCCACCACAGTCATATAAAGAGGTATTGTAATGGCGATTGTGAAAGAGTCGCTGTTAACAAAAGGAAGCTCTCTACAGTGGAGCCATGTCTTCTTGATATTGTAATGGCGATTGTGAAAGGGTCACTGTTAATGAAAGGAAGTTCTCACAGTGGAGCTGTGTCTTTGATATTGTAATGGCGATTGTGAAAGAGTCACTGTTAATGAAAGGAAGTTCTCTACAGTGGAGCCATGTCTTCTTGATATTGTAATGGCGATTGTGAAAGAGTCACTGTTAATGAAAGGAAGCTCTCTACAGTGGAGCCATGTCTTCTTGATATTGTAATGGCGATTGTGAAAGAGTCACTGTTAATGAAAGGAAGCTCTCTACAGTGGAGCCATGTCTTCTTGATATTGTAATGGCGATTGTGAAAGGGTCACTGTTAATGAAAGGAAGTCTCACAGTGGAGCTGTGTCTTCTTTGTCCTCTTGGTCCTGCTCTCTCTCTCTCTCCGCAGGTGGGACCAGTATGGTCTGAATGCTGCTTCTCACTGGGGCAGTTTGACACCTTGTGGTTACATTTACACACAGTGAAGCAGAAACAGTGTTAAGGTCTCTAGATGATTCCAGTGTAGGCATGTTTAGTAAATATGCCACCTATCCCGAGGCAGAGGAGAATTTGCATCTTTCATTCCTCAGATTAATGGGTGAGGACAAACATGCCCTTAATATCCACAGTGCTTTCCTCCATAACACTGAATATGGAAGGAGAATAGCTTTGCCACAGGTGTCTTTTGAGCTGTGAAAAGAATCATTATTTGGGGTCGGTTGGTGCTTGTTTGTTTTCATTCCTCTTTTATGTTTACAGAATTTTTGCATTTCCTTTTGTGTT
This sequence comes from Huso huso, assembly GCA_036884735.1. NCBI lineage: Eukaryota > Metazoa > Chordata > Actinopteri > Acipenseriformes > Acipenseridae > Huso > Huso huso. The sequence continues at coordinate 121,209,006 of CM072663.1, read as the reverse complement.
GAAATGAGCCATGCTTCTTTTGTAGCCCAGAGGTTTTCCTGCAGTACTTTTGCCATGTTAAGATTTTAACAAGACCACGGAATGAAAGATCACTTTTAATATATGGTATTTGAATACTTTGGTATTGCGAGAGGGAGGGTTGGAAATCTTTCAGTCTGTCTGTGTAGCGTGTGAATAGGGTGTTTGATTGGTTATCTAGAAAGCATGTAGTAATATTATCCTTTCACTGTTGAAACTGCCCCCTAGGTCCTTACTGGAAAGTCATGCCAATTCTGCAGGTTTAAAACTGAAGATAATGAAAAAGGTACTATTTGTAATATCGAGGGTAGAACATTTAGATTCTACAAGAATTATATGTTTATCAACCCATTTGCTTTCAGTTGCACCTCTCGTCCCATTAAGAACCCCAGTCTGCTCAAAACTGATGTCCCCATATAGCCACAAGGAAACAGTGTTTCTACACTATTTGCAAGAAGTTAAGTTTTCGTCATTTTTTGTTTTACAGCCCCACAACAATGGAAAGATACTCTACACTAACTGAAATTTGGGTCATGCTTTTTTTTTATTAACTGTTAACAAACAGCTAATAAACATGTTAATGCATATAATATAATAAGCCAGCTAAAACTGCAAACACCAGAGACATATGGATGATCAATCAAACACCAGAGCCCTATGGATGATTGTGACAGAAATAAATGAGTTCTGGTGGATAAATCTTCTCCCGACCTGTGAGGGCGCTAAAGAACGGGAGGAGAAGTATCTGGAAGGCTGGCCTGACAGTTCGCTCGGGCCGGAAGCGGGTCAGCCTGGAAGGAAGCGAGACTCTGTTGTAAGACCGTATTGATTTGACAGGTAAACGAGGGGCAGCTGTAAGTAATAAGGGCAGCTGCAACCGCTACCTAGATATCATGCGGATTACATATAGGGGCCAGGGTAACGCTGTTCTTTTCCTTCGTTTGGGTTAAACAGGAGGAGAGAAGGACTGAGAGAGGAGCTCAGAAATATAAAAAGAATAAGTGTTACGTGTTGTGTGTTATTTCTGTCTGTCTATCATTGTCTGTCTTTTTATCGCACTACTAGACAGTTAAAGCACACCTCCAGAGCTGTCGCCACAAAAGCACTATCCGAGCACCACTGCACAGAGCACCTGCACGACTGAGTTCACCCAGGACTGGTGACCGCATTTTTGTTTTCTGTTCAGGACTGTGTGGGATTATTCACGCCCCGCTTTACACATTGTTGTGTACTGCCGGGATTTATTATTTGACGGTCGCCAGACCTGGAAACAGCACAATAAACACTTGTTCACCAAATTATCGTTGTCTGTCTGTCACCCTGCATCGCATCACCGCTACACCTGTTCCCCTTACCACCCACTTTGCCACACGTGGTGTCAGAACACGGATCATGGACCGCAACGCACTGGCGGAGCTGCTGCAGGCACTGGAGAGCAGACGCGACGAGAGGAGAGAAGGAGGGAGGAGCGCTATGCAGCTCATTGAACGGGTAGGGCTGGCCGTGGCTGCAGCGACCCCCCTACCACAACACCGCTGGATGTCGCCCCGAAGGCACGGGCAATGAAAATGTCGGCGGAGGATGACCCGGAGGCGATTTGGTATGCTCGAGCGGTTGGCTACCGCGGCGGCTTGGCGCGGGGAGTTCTGGGCCAGCCAGTTGGGACCCCTGCCTGATTGGGGAGGCTCAGGCAGCCTACCAAGCAATGAATGACCAGCACGCCACCGAGTACGACCTGGTCAAGCAGGCTATCCTCCGCCGGCTAAACATCACTACCGAGACCCACCGGGCGCGGGGTTTAGAGTACCGAGAGCCCCCGAGACACGCCCCCAGGGTGGTTGCGGAGAGGTTGTGCGACCACATGGTGCATTGGCTGACCCCCGGAAGAAGACCGCCCAGCAGATGGGGGGAAGCCATTGTGGTAGAGCAGTTCTGCCATGTGGTCGGCGCCGAGACCCAGGCGGATACGGCGCCACAACCCCGACACCCTGGAGGAGGCGGTCAAATTGGCTGAAGATTTTGAAGACTCCTGACCTCTGCCCGGATCGGGATCCTGTCAGCCCCTGCCCTTCGGAGCAGCCGAGCTCTCTCCCTCTCCTCCAACACCATCACCACCACCCCCTCGTTCCAGGGACCCCGACCTCCCAGAGCACCGACCCCATTGGGCCCCTTGCCCCCCCATGGAGACCAAGGTTGGCCCCAGCTGGGGTAGAGGTGCTGCCCCTGCCCCGCTGCCATACCAGCAGCGGGACAGATTTGTAACCTATGCCCCTCTGTCCCTCCTATCTGTTTTAGGTGCCACCAGCCGGACATCTGGCCAGGTCATGCCCCGCTGCCATGGAGTGTGACGTGGCGCGTGCATTGGGCACCTGAAACTGGTAAGCGTGGGGAAAATGGTCGGGAGGGGCCTTGTCTGATTAATGTTGTGTTAGGGAATGAAAACCCACGATTAGTGGACACAGGGTGTGAGCAGACCTTGATTAGGACAGCTCTCCTGGGCGGTGTGTCGGGCGGCCACAAGGTCAGGTGGCCATCTCCTGTATCCATGGAGACACGGCGGCATACCCCACCTTAAAGTATATTTATCGGTAGGACCGATAAAACGTCACCTTTGTAGTCGGGTGGCGGAAAGGTTGCCACACCCAGTTATTCTGGGCCGAGACTGGCCAAAATTCAAAGAATTGATGCAAATAATGGCAGTCTCAGCCACACACGTAAACGTGGCAGAAAAAAAAAAAAAGGAAACGGATTGGTGATGTGTTTCCTTTTCACACTGAAATGTTTTCCCTCTTTTCCGGGCCCCAGAAAACGAATAAGGAGAGACGGACCGCAAAATGGGAGGGAGCGTTGTTGAGACAAGGCTGGGGTCTGGTGGGAGAGTGCTGCAATGGTAATAAACGCCAGTCGGCGGGAGTGGAACGCAGTGTGACCGAGAGAGCGAGGTTACTGGACCGACTAGAGCAGAGGTTATTCCAGCCTCTCAATGTACCGGACCCGTGGTACTCCAAGCGCCCGGACCTGAGTGTGGGGCCAACATAACGACCCGTCACTGGTGCACGCTTGGGGACAGGTCCGGTCCATTGAAGGTAAGATGTTGATATTGGGCGCTTGGGGCGCTAGTATATCCACACTTCAGTATCAAGGGGCAATTACTGTATAGGGTAAACCTAGCCGGGCACAGGACAGCCTGTAACACAATTATTGGTTCCCCGCCTTGTCGGCTGGAGGTCATGAGGCTGGCGATGATATCCCTTTATGGGCACCGGAGCCGAGAAGACGAGGGAACGGATATTGGCTCGATTCTATTGGGTAGGTCTTCATACTGATGTGTCGAAATATGTAGCCACATGCCCAGACTGCCAGCGAGTAGCGCCGGGTCGAAACGCCCCCCCCCTTGGTCCCACTGCCGATTATTTCCACTCCTTCGAAGCATTGCAATGGACATAGTCGGCCCTTTGCTACCTTCTGACCGGTATATCGCACATTTTAGTAGTGGTGGATTATGCAACGCGATACCGGAGGCAGTTCCATTGAGGTCCACTAGTGCCGCTGCAATAGCCACCGAGTTAGCACAGATTATGGCTAGAGTAGGGATCCCCAGGGAGATTTTGACCGATCACGGAACTAATTTTTTTGTCCAATACGTTACAGCAGGTGTACAAAATATTAAAAATACGTCCCCATCAGGACGTCCGCTTTATCATCCACAATCGGACGGTCTGGTGGAACGCTTTAATCAGACCTTAAAGTCGATGCTGAGGCGATTTGAACACAAGAGCAAAAACATTGGGCATCACTTCTCCCTACCTCCTTTTTGCAGTGAGAGAAGTGCCGCAGAGTTCAACGGGTTCTCCCCTTTGAGCTCCTGTACGGCCGGCAGCCTCGCGGCATTCTCGACCTGCTGAGAGAGGGGTGGGAGGAGCACAAAGGCTCGTCTAAAAATGTAGTGAAGTATGTGCTCCTACCAGAGATCGCCTGGATTTGGTCGGTCGCTTGGCCCGAGACAACCTCAGATCGGCTCAGCACCGACAAGAGCAGCATTACAACAAAAATGCACGGATTCGAACCTTTCGACCAGGGGACAAGGTAATGCTGCTACTTCATCAGAGTCAAAACTGTGTGCTAAATGGCAGGGGCCGTATGAGGTGATTCGGGCTATAGGGAAAGTAAATTATGAAATTAGACAGCCCGATCGCCGAATGAACGTGAAATTTACCATGTTAATTTGTTGAAGCCCTGGCAGGCAAGGGAGGTCTTATTTATAGCCCCAGGCAATATGGAGGATGATTTAGGTCCCTGTCCAGAGACCCCGGAGCACAAGAGCGATTTCAATGGGGAACAATTAGTTCCGGATCAGCAAAGAGAGCTGCGTAAGCTTATTGAGGAGTTCAGCGATGTTTTTTTCTGATGTGCCCGGCAGGACAAACTTAGTTGAATATGACATTATCTCTCCTCCAGGTGTCACAGTGCGAGAGAGACCGTACCGGATCCCGGAAAGTCGACGGCGGGCGTTCGCAAAAGAGGTATGGGATATGCTCGAGCTTGAGTGATTGAACCTTCCAGGAGCGAGTGGTGCAGTCCTATTGTAATAGTGGCTAAGAAGGACGGCACCAACCGCTTCTGCGTAGATTTCAGAAAGGTAAATGCTATTGCTAAGTTCGATGCGTATCCCATGCCTCGGGTCGACGAACTTTTAGACAGACTGGGAAAAGCGAGGTTTATTTCCACTCTGGACCTGACGAAGGGATACTGGCAAATCCTTTAACCCGCAGCTCCAGAGAGAAAAACCGCATTTTCAACACCAGAGGGCTGTTCCACTTTAAAACCATGCCATTTGGGCTACATGGTGCGCCCGCCTTTCAGAGACTGATGGACCAGGTTTTACGCCCACATCATGAATATGCAGCAGCGATATTGATGACGTGGTGATTTACAGCTCCACCTGGCGAGAGCATTTGGCTAGGGTTGCAGCCGCTTCAGTCTCTAAGGGCAGCCCGGCTGACAGCTAACTTAAGGAAATGTGCGTTTGCCAAGACAGAGACTCAATATTTGGGATTTTTAATGGGAAATGGAAGGGTGAGACCTGGTCACCAAAATCCAGGCTTTGGTTGATGCAGCGATCCCCAAAACCAAGACTCAGGTGAGGTCACTACTGGGCTTAGCCGGTTATTACCGCCGCTTCATCCCCGAGTACGCCACAGTGGTTAACCCGTTAGTCGACCTCACCAAAAAGAGTGCTCCAAATTTGATTAAATGGTCAGCTGAGTGTCAGGGGCGTTTGATATGATTAAGCGTAAACTTTGCCAGGCCCCCACTCTTATTACCCCAGATTTCACCAAGAGATTCATCCTCCACACCGACGCCTCGGATGTAGGTTTGGGTGCAGTCTTGTCCCAAAAAGTAGCTGGAGTAGAACACCCGATATTGTACATAAGCAAAAAAATGTTACCGAACGAACTACTCCGTGGTCGAAAAAGAGTGTTTAGCCATTAAATGGGCTACTCACTCTTCACGATACTACCTGCTGGGACACTCATTTGATCTGGTCACAGACCACGCCCACTCAAGTGGTTAAGCACAATGAAGGACAGCAATGCCGGATAACTCGGTGGTATCTGGCATTGCAGCCCTTCATGTACCACATGGTACACCGTGGGGGAAAGACCACCAAAATGCGGATTATTTTTCCCGGGAGGGGGAGTAATGGGAAAGGTAGATTTAGCCGAGTGTTCCTTCGCCCCACTCTGAGCGGTGGGATATGTGACAGAAATACAATGAGTTCTGGTGATAAATCTTCCTCCCGACCTGTGAGGGCGCTAAAAGAACGGGAGGAGAAGTATCTGGAAGGGCTGGCCTGACAGTTCGTTTCCGGGGCCGGAAGCGGGTCAGCCTGGAAGGAAGCGAGACTCTGTTGTAAGACCAGATGGATTTGACAGGTAAACGAGGGGCAGCTGTAAGTAATAAGGCAGCTGCAACCGCTACCTAGATATCATGCGGGATTACATATAGGGGCCAGGGTAACGCTGTTCTTTTCCTTCGTTTGGGTTAAACAGGAGGAGAGAAGGACTGAGAGAGGAGCTCAGAAATATAAAAAAAAGAATAAGTGTTACGTGTTGTGTGTTATTTCTGTCTGTCTATCATTGTCTGTCTTTTTATCGCACTACTAGACAGTTAAAAGCACACCTCGGAGCTGTCGCCACAAAAGCACTATCCGAGCACCACTGCACAGAGCACCTGCACGACTGAGTTCACCCAGGACTGGTGACCGTGCATTTGTTTTCTGTTCAGGACTGTGTGGGATTATTCACGCCCCGTGCTTTACACATTGTTGTGTACTGCCGATTTATTATTTGACGGTCGCCAGACCTGAAACAGCACAATAAACACTTGTTCACCAAATTATCGTTGTCTGTCTGTCACTCCTGCATCGCATCACCGCTACACCTGTTCCCTTACCACCCACTTTGCCACAATGATCAATCATCCAGAGCAGTTAGAAGCAATTTGAAAGCAGGTTGACAGCTGCAGAAGCTAAACTAAACTTCCAAAAAAAAAAACAAAAAAAAAACATGGTCTTCAAGCCAGTAATCTGTGACAACTGCATGATGTGGAAAATCCGAGAAAACCCAACAGAGCTCAACCAAGTGTGCGTAAAGTGCCGCACGATCCAGGACTTGCTTCAACGAGTAAGTCTGTTAGAAATGGAGCTGCAGGAAATGAGACAGCAACAGGAGCTTGAGGAGCTGACACACCCACAATTCATGGAAGTCTGCACCCCTAGCAGACTGAAAGCCACCAGGGAGATGGAAGAGGGTTGAAACAGCTGGGTTCAGATAGGCAGAAGCAGGGAAAAAAAAGAAACTTCATCAAACACAACTGCCAGAAATCAAATCATCCAACAAATTTGAGCCACTTCAAAATTTAGATGACCAAAACCAACATCAAGAGAACAAAAGGAACAACATCCAGGACCCTATAAACAGTGCTGGCCAGACAGCAAAAAGAAGGGAGGTCATGATTGTTGGGGACTTCATATTGAGAAACACAGCAAGTTCAGTTCGCAGTTTGGACCCCCTTACTACAACAGTGTGCTGCCTTCCAGGAGCCTCTGTCACGCACATCACTGAGAAAGTGGACAGGCTCCTAGAACGAACCGGAGACGACCCGGTAGTAGTCGTCCACATCGGTACAAACAACATTGGATGAGACAGGCCAAGATTCCTGCAAAACAAATTCAGAGATCTAGGAAGGAAATTAAAAGACAAGACCAAAACTGTGGTATTTTCTGGGATACTGCCGGCACCTTGCAAAGGACCATATGGACAGCTGGAAATACAAAATCAAAATGCATGGCTGAAATCGTGGTGCACACAGGAAAGCTTCATCTTTCTTGAACACTGGAGCACATTCTACAACAATAGGAGGCTGTGGTCCAGTGGTTAAAAAAAGGCTTGTAACCAGAAGGTCCCCGGTTCAAATCGCACCTCAGCCACTGACTCATTGTGTGACCCTGAGCAAGTCACTTCACCTCCTTGTGCTCCGCCTTTTAGGTGAGACGTAATTGTAAGTGACTCTGCAGCTGATGCATAGTTCACACACCCTAGTCTCTGTAAGTCGCCTTGGATAAAGGCGTATGCTAAATAAACAATATAGGTGGGGCGGACTGCACTTAAACAAAAAGGGAACCAATCTACTCGGACAAAGGATCCTTGAGGAGGTCCAGTAGCATTTAAACTAGAAAGAAAGGGGGGAGAAAACAAAAAAACAGAAGGGAGACCACATCAAAACAAAGGCAACAACTCAGGTAAGACAGCAATTAAATGTATTTATCTTAATGCTAGGAAACAAAATGTTAGAACTTGATGCTACTGCACTAACAAGTAACTACGATGTGATAGGTGTTACAGAAACGTGGTTGTCTGAGAGTGATGGAGACGAATACAATATTAGTGAGTACACACAGTATAGGAAAGACAGGCAGGACAGAAGAGGCAGAGGGGTAGCGCTATACATAAGAAATAGTCTTAAAGCCCAGGTGTTAAATCAGGACAAAGAAAACAATGCAGAATCAATATGGGTCAGAATAATGGACACAAATTCAAAGGGCATAATAATAGGAGCATGCTATAGACCGCCAAATTCTGACACTGAGCAAAATAATCTGTTATACAATGACATTCGAAATGCGAAGCCATACTAATGGGGATTCAACTTCCCATATAAAATGGGAGAACCCGTGGAGAGCACGACGGACGAAATTGAAATGGTGGAAATGACAAATGACTGCTTCCTAACGAATTTGTCAAGGCACCCATCTAGAGGGGAGGCATGCCTTGATTTAGTCTTTTTCAAATAACGAAGACAGAATAACTAAAACAGAGGTCAGAGAGCCATTGGCAAACTCAGACCACAACATGGTCTCATTCGAAGTGATTTTTAAAACCCCAAAAGTAATGACTAAAGCTAAGGTTTACAATTTTAGAAAAGCAAACTATGAATGTATGAAAACAGAGACTAACAGAAGTAGATTGGAGTAAAATAGAGAAAACATCCACAGAAAAGGATGGCTGTTTTTTAAAAATGTAGTACGAGGCCCAAAACAATTACATCCCAAAAGTAGACAAATCTAAATCTAAAACAAAATGGCCAAAATAGTTTAATAGATCAATTAAAAAAAATATTCAGCGAAAAAAGGCACTTTACAAAGCGTTTAAAAGGGACCAAAACAAAGTACAGAAAGAGTACTTGAACTGCAAACACAAGTCAAAAAGGAAGAAAGGCCAAGAGAGAGATAGAAATCAATATTGCTAAAGGGGCTAAAAAATTCCAAAATGTTTTTCCAATATTATAACAAGAGAACATTCAAGAGGAGGTTAAATGTCAAAAAAAAGACACAAATGGCAAAAATCATAGACAAAGAAAAAAAAATAGCAAATATATTAAATGATTACTTTTCACAGTTTTTTACAAAGGAGGACACGGACAACATGCCCCACATGTCGACCTGTTCCTATCCAGTTTTAAATAACTTTAGCATAACAGAGGCAGAAGCGTTAAAGGGACTAGGAGCTCTTAAAATAAACAAATCCCCTGGGCCGGATGAGATCCTCCCAATAATACTCAAAGAAATGAAAGAAGTTATTTACAAACCGCTAACCAAGATCATGCAACAGTCTCTTGACACGGGTTGTACCGACAGACTGGAAAATTGCAAATGTAATACCGATCCACAAAAAGGGAGACAAAACCGAACCAGGTAACTTCAGACCAATAAGCCTGACTTCTATTATATGTAAACTTATGGAAACTATACCTATATGGGAACAATATCCTGGGAGACAGTCAGCATGGTTTTAGGAAAGGGAGATCATGTCTAACTAACCTGCTTGATTTTTTTGAGGATGCAACATCGACAATGGATAATTGCAAAGCATACATGGTTTATTTAGATTTCCAAAGCTTTTGACAAAGTCTCAGATAAAAGATTAATTCTCAAACTGAACACAGCAGGGATTCAAGGAAATGCATGCACATGGATTAGGAGTGGTTAACATGTAGAAAACAGAAAGTACTGATTAGAGGAGAAACCCTCAAATGGAGCGAGGTAACCAGTGGTGTACCACAGGGATCAGTATTAGGTCCTCTCTGCTATTCCTAATCTACATTAGTGATTTAGATTCTGGTATAGTAAGCAAACTTGTTAAATTTGTAGACGACACAAAAATAGGAGGAGTGGCAAACACTGTTGCAGCAGCAAACCTCATTCAAAATGATCGAGACAGTATTCAGAACTGGGCAGACACATGGCAGATGACATTTAATAGAGAAAAGTGTAAAGTACCGATGCAGGCAATAAAAATGTGCATTATAAATATCATATGGGAGATACTGAAATTGAAGAAGGAACTATGAAAAAGACCTAGAGTTTATGTTGACTCAGAAATGTCTTCATCTAGACAATGTGGGAAGCTATAAAAAGGCCAACAAGATGCTTGGATATATTGTGAGAAGTGTTGAATTTAAATCAAGGAAGTAATGTTAAAACTTTACAATGCATTAGTAAGACCTCACCTAGAATATTGTGTTCAGTTCTGTTCACCTCGTTACAAAAGGCTATTGCTGCTCTAGAAAGAGTGCAAAAGAGAGCAACCAGAATTATCCCGGTTTAAAAAGGAATGTCGATGCAGACAGGCTAAAAGAATTGAATCTATTCAGTCTTGAACAAAGAAGACTACGCTGTGATCTGACTCAAGCATTCAAAATCCTAAAAGGTATAGACAATGTCGACCCAGGGACTTTTTTACCTGAAAAAAGAAACAAGGACCAGCAGTCACAAATGGAGATTAGATAAAGGGGCATTCAGAACAGAAAATAGGAGGCACTTTTTACACAGAGAATTGTGAGGGTATGGAACCAACTCCCCAGTAATGTTGTTGAAGCTAACACCCTGGGATCATTCAAGAAGCTGCTTGATGAGATTCTGGGATCAATAAGCTACTAACAACCAAACGAGCAAGATGGGCTGAATGGCCTCCTCTTGTTTGTAAATTTTCTTATGTTCTTCTTAACACCAGAGCCCTATGGATGATCAATCAAACACCAGAGCCCTATGGATGATCAATACCCAGTCGATCATATGCTTGAAATTGGTTCAAATTGATACTGTAGTAATGTTTAGCAAATTAAATCAGGTTTTTATTAACCGTAACCCTAACACTAACCCTTAGCTAAAAATTAACAATGTTTGTTACTAGTTAATAAACAACAAAAAAAAACACTCTTAAAATAAAGCATGACAGAAATTTGCTTTCTGCTGTAGTAATCTGTGCATGAGCACAAGAGACTTTCCTTATTGAATCCAGCATGGGAAAACCAAATCCGCATCACAGTATAGCCTGCATGATTAGAATTCTGGATCTCAAAGCCTCTTCCATTTGATCAACTTTCCTGTACTTCAGGTTTTGATTTGTTATTTTTGTTTCAACAGGTTCAATTGATCGCAGAACAAAATCCATTGCCATCGCTGCCATCCTTGTATCCTCTGCTTGTTGTTACAATTATGCAAGCACTAATATAATTGCAATTAGTGTGCAGCATGTTAATGATTTCCGTGTGTACTATTGCAATTGTATTCCTTATCGCGTGTGATACTTTGCAAATTATGGCTTGCACTAAATTTATGCTTCACACTGTTGTAATCAGAATGAAGATGTGATTTTTAAGGTTATGTATGCTGATGTATTTAAATGAGCATCCAGATCAGAATAATGAGATGAGCTGTATTCACATGGTAATTACCAAAGGTGTTAATTTTTAGTGTGCGCATTAAAGTGATCATTTATTAGTGCGAATGGAAACCAAGCTTTAACCAATGATAGGCATGGTATTTAAACCTCTTTTTTCTGGCCTGAAAACTAGTGATGTGCAGTTCGATTCTTTTTACTGACTCGATTAGTTTGATTCATTCAGTTTAGTGAATCAATTCAACAGATTTGTCCGTTTCATTCACTCAAGGGCCATTTATGTCAAGACTTCACTTGCTGGGCTGCATAAAAAACAAACAAAAAAGTTATACATCGAATGTACCTGAAAATGTCTATATAAATTGTATGTAGACCAATATACTCAAATATACTACTTTACACAAAACACATTCCCCCACTGCACAATTCCTAGTCATCAATAAGCACGGTTTCAATCAATTAATCAACATATTACTTCATGTATTGTTTAGTACAGAAATAGTAGATATAACAAAAGCATCTTTCCTGAACACTGAGAAAAAAACCTCAATATCACACATGCAGTATAATGGAGGAAATAGCATTGTATTTTACTTTCAATGGAAGTCTCAATCTTTAACTTATATTCCAAAAATATAACGCTTTTAACAGCACTGAAAAAAAAGATACTGGCAAGCTATGAACATGCAAAATAGTAAACAGCACCACTATGAAATGTAGACAATAATGTGTACTGCACGGGTAGACAATAACGGGCTTCTAGACCTAAACAATAAACAATACGTATCTGCCCCACAATAACACTGACACGGTGTCACAAAGACGGCCGAGTGGGTGGCGCCAGACCAGAGCCAGGAAATAAACAGAGACTTGGGGTTTGGTGAAGTTGAGCGTGATCGCGCCAGCATTTAATAAACAGAACAGAAAAATAAAAGGTTGTAAACATACAAAAACACAGGGCACGGCACTGGTAGCCAAAATAAATATAAAACAAAACGGACAGACACTAACAAACAGGGACGAACAAACACGAGAAACACTTATTATTATTCTTGTTATTATTTTTTACCTCTCTCTCCCGTTCTTTCGCCCTGAACACCCAACCCGAAGTGAAAGAAACGTGCATCTATATATACTGTTGTGCTGGGATTCAATTACTAATTAATTAATCACTTGAATCCCAGCAAGTGAATTAATTCTGTGCAACCCCGTGCTCACATACTACCTTTAACCAGCACGTGAAGTGATTTGTGCCCTCCTCGTGCCTAAATACAAATCTACATTTTTAAATACACGAAACACAGACCCGTTTATATCCGTGTACCAATCTCTATACACCAACATTTACACACACAACATACAACACATAACACACACATGCACACAGGGCGGGGCACATTGCCACATATACCCCCCCTTAAGCGCACATGGCCTCAACGGCCACCTCCCCTTAAAACCCAGCAGTCCAGGACAAAGTCTCGGGCTGGGAAGGGAGGCTTCAGTGGGCCCATGGCTGGCATACTGTCAGCACCCTGCCGGTAGTGGCACGGCTGACAGCATGCTGGTCCCTCCTGCAGCGAATTACTGCGGGGGATGCTGGTCTCCTGACCTCTCCCCTTTCTTCAGTGGCAGTAGCTCCCTTGGTGGGGCTCGACCACAGTACTTCCGGCAGCGAAGAAGCTGCAGTGGGGAGCAGGTCTCCGGACCTCCCCACGATCTCCGGCAGCGAAACTGCTGCAGTGGGAGCAGGTCTCCGGACCTCCCCCACGATCTCCGGCAGCGAAACTGTTGCAGTGGGAGCAGGTCTCCTGACCTCCCCACCTTCTTCGTGACCGGCAGCTCCCTTGGTGGGGTTCCGCCACAGTACTTCCTGCTGCGATGCGGCAGCAATCCGGCAGCCCCAGGCGATCGAGGGCTGGCAACCCCAGGCGATGCGAGACCGCATCCTTGGGCGAAGCGAGGCAGGAGTCAGGACAAGCTGGGGTGCGGGTGTTGGCCCTCTTCTCGGCCTCTCTGCGGCCGGGCGGTTCTTCCCATGCTTCCCTCAGCAGCCTATGCAAGGGCTGCTGAGGGCCGCCAGCATCTAATCCTGATCTTCTGGTGAAGGGAGGCAGCTCCTGCTCCTCTCCCCTGATGGTGATGGAGGCAGAGGCAGCTCCCGCTCCTCTCCCTCGTGATGGTGGGAAGTGATACCAGCAGGCATTCATCCTCTGCTGGTGGGGAAGTGATACCAGCAGGTATTCATCCTCTGCTGGTGAAAGGGACCCAGCAGGTATTCACCCTCTGCTGGTGGACGGGAACCCAGCAGGCATTCACCTCTGCTGGTGGACGGGGACCCAGCAGGCATTCACCCTCTGCTGGTGGACAGGGACCCAGCAGGCATTCACCCTCTGCTGGTGGACAGGGACCCAGCAGACATTCACCCTCTGTTGGTGGACATGGCGGAGGCAGAGGCAGCTCCTGCTGCTCTGCTCCTGCCCGGTGGAGGTGGCGGAGGCAGAGGCAGCTCCTGCTGCTCTGCTCCCGCCGGTGGAGGTGGCGGAGGCAGAGGCAGCTCCTGCTCTGCTCCTGCCGGTGTAGGTGGCGGAGGCAGAGGCAGCTCCGCTGCTCTGCTCCTGCCGGTGAAGGTGGGAGCAGCGCAGTCTCCTGCCGATGGAGGTGGGAGCAGCGTGTAGTCTCCCCCTTTCAGGGGACTGGTGCTGCTCTGCCTCTTGCAGGGAACTGATGCGGCTCCGCCTTTGAAGGGGAAACCAGCAGGCATTCTTCCTCTGCTGGTTGTGATGATAAACCAGCAGGTATTCTCCCTCTGCTGGTGGAGGTGGAACCAGCAGGCATTCTCCCTCTGCTGGCAGCTTGGGTTCTAGGGCTGTGGAAGCCCCGACTTCCCCTCTCTTCGGCTGTGGACGCACCGACTCCTCCCCTTTTGGGCTGTGGACGCACTCCTCCTTTGGGCTGTGGGCCGCACCGACTCCTCCCTTTGGGCTGTGGACGCACCGACTCCCCCTCTTGGGCTGTGGACGTTCGGGCCCCCACCAGGCGTGGGACGTTGGCCTCCTCCCACTTGGGCTGTGGACGCCTGGCTCCTCCAGCTTGGGCTGTGGACGCTCAGGCTCCTCCCGCTTGGGCTATGGGCGCTCAGGCTCCTCCTGCTTGGGCTGTGGAGGCAAAACCAGCAGGCATTCTTCCTCTGCTGGTGGAGACGGGGGACAGCAGGCATTCTTCCTCTGTTGTGGACCTGCTACCTGGGCTGCTGTTCCACTTATAACTGCCTCCAGGTAGCTGAGGACCAACTCCACACCTTCCTCCCAGGTGCTTAGGGTGTGTTCCCTTGCATACGCCTCCCATCGCTTCTGTCCATCAACCAGGGAACCGGATGGCTACTGGCATAGACTGGGCCTCCAGCCCAGCATTTCCAGAATCCAGTCCGCAGTTTGATGGCGTCTTCTGCCATTTTTTTTTTTTTAATCCAAATGGGTTCCTGCTCTGGCCTGAGTCCTGGAGGCGCTGTAGATCCCACGCAGGGACACCACGTGTCACAAAGACGGCCGGGTGGGTGGCGTCAGACCAGAGCCAGGAAATAAACAGAGACTTGGGGTTTTGGTGAAGCTGAGCGTGATCGCGCTCAGCATTTAATAAACAGAACAGAAAATAAAAGGTTGTAAACATACAAAACACAGGGCACGGCACTGGTAGCCAAAATAAATATATAAACAAAACGGACAGACACTAACAAACAGGGACGAACAAACACGGTGAGAAACACTTATTATTATTCTTGTTATTATTATTTTTACCTCTCCTGCTCCCGCTTCTTTCGCCTCTGAACACCCAACCCCGAAAGTGAAAGAACGTGCATCTATATATACTATTTGTGCTGGGATTCAATTACTAATTAATTATTCACTTGAATCCCAGCACGAATTACACCCAGTAACCCCGTGCTCACATACTACCTTTAACCAGCATGTGAAGTGATTTGTGCCCTCCTCGTGCCTAAATACAAATCTACATTTTTAAATACACGTGAAACACAGACCCGTTTATATCCCGTGTACCAATCTCTATACCAACATTTACACACACAACATACAACACATAACACACACATGCACACAGGGCGGGGCACATTGCCACACACGGTCACCAGTCCTGGGTGCAGTAGTGCTTGTGAAGGGTGATACAGTTTATTTTGTGACAGTAGTGAAGTGTTGTTCCGGCGAGTGCTGGCCATCGGCAACAGCTCCAGAATCGTATTAGCCATCTAGTGATTCACAAACAAGACAAATTACACAAAGACAAACAAACAAAACACTGAAACAGTGGTTACGGGTCTCTCACAGTCCTTCTCGGTTCATACACACAAAACCAATGCGAAGGAACAGATTACGATTCTCCGTCCCCTTTATGCTGTCACACATTACCCCTTGGTAAACGAGTGCAACCACCTCTCCCAATCTGTGGCTGCCACATCGTTTACCTTCCGGGTCAATGCGTTATTGCAACGGGAGTCTCGCCCCCTTCCTGGCTGGCCGACTTCCCTTGAACCTTGGGAAAGAACTGTCAGACCAGGCCGCCCAAGGAACTCTGTTCTGGCTGCTTAGCGCCCTCAGAGGTCGGGAGGAGATTTACAACCAAGAATCATTGTATTTCTGTCACAATACTACATCAGCTGTTTTAAGCATGCACCTTTTTAACAAATTCACCTAGGGTTGCCAACTTTCCAGTTCTTAACACCGGACACTACAGCTATCGTCAATATTTTTGCATCACCCATAGAATTGTATTATGTCGGTTACAACAAGCATTTGATTACAGTACACAGAACACATTGCATATAAAAATTATTTACAGAGCAAATTCCCAGCACCAAAGTCTGAATGGTTTTGTATGTCTAAGAAAGACCCAAGTAAAGATTTCAATAGATATTTATTTATTCTGTACTTTAGGTATTGTATATTATTATGTGTTGTATATTACTGTTTATTTTGTTAATTTAAAATGTGTTATATACAGGTAGTGGACAAAAAAATGGAAACACCAATGTAAAGTCACTTAATAGGGCGTTGGGCCACTATGGTATCCCCCGCTCTGTGGAGTTCTCAGTGGACCGTTTTTGATGAAACTGGCTGCTCGTTTTTCAGGTTGAAATTTGCAGTCAATTGATCTGCAGTTGCTCGCCTGTTTTGCCTTGCACTTCGAATCAATGCACAGATATCACAATCCTGGAGTATGCACTTCCCCACTGTTGCCCTTTTGATGATGATGTCCTTCCTGGAGTTCCATGCCGACATCACCTTAGACACCGTTGCTCATGAAACATCAGCAAGTTGAGCTGTCTTGGTCACTGAAGCTCCTGCCAAACGTTCCCCAACAATCACCCTCTGTCAAAGTCACTGAGGTCTCCTCTTGCAGCCATACTAGCCATAATTATAGGCAACCTGGCCTGTCCAGCATTTTTATACATTACCCTTAGCATGCTGGGATGTTATTTGCTTAATTAACGCATGAGCCACACTTGTGTGGAAGCCCTTGCTTTCAATATACTTGGTGTCCCTCATTTACCCAGGTGTTTCCATTTTTTTGTCCACTACCTGTAGATTGTGTAATGTTATACATGTAACATAGTATTTTAATGATAGAATAATCATGTAAGTCGCCCTGGATAAATGCATTAGTTAAATGACTTAATAATAATAATAATAATAATAATAATAATAATAATAATAATAATAAATAATAATAATAATTTCTGAAATATACCTTTTCTTCATTTCCTTTCTACTTCTTAAAATCTGTTCTTTTCTTATTGCCACCACAAGCTCCTTAGCAGCTCCTGTCTTCAGAAATCCTGCAAACTCGGAACATGTAATTTTATAGTTGAAGTGCACGAATAGCTCAGCTTTCACCATGTCCACTTGGAGCCGATTCCTTTCATTGGTCCACAAGTTCTTCATAACACTGAAAATGCATTCCACAAATGCATTGCTGGGTGGTATAGCAAGCACATGCTGCACAATTTGAAGTAAGTTTGGAGCCTTGCAGCACTTAAAGAATTCTACCCACATATCAGAGGCATTGGTTCTGAGTGGTGCATACAACTTTTAGAAAGAGTTTTCGCTGAAATCGAATCACTTTTCTAGATACTGTATGAGGCATGTGTAAGCCCGTTGGGCATCTCCAACAAATTTATTCTGCTCGTTAATAGGTAGGTTTTTCAAGAACTGTGTCACCTTGTACCCATAGAAGCCTTTCTCTTGTCGATTCTGAATCTCTCTTCTCAGCTTGTTGAATGTAGCATTGTGGCGGAGTGTCCTGCCCCTATTTATTATTATTTGTATTTTTGTTTGCGG
The DNA here is from genome assembly GCA_036884735.1 of Huso huso. Lineage (NCBI taxonomy): Eukaryota > Metazoa > Chordata > Actinopteri > Acipenseriformes > Acipenseridae > Huso > Huso huso. The sequence goes on along the minus strand of CM072663.1, from coordinate 121,191,395 downwards.
CGCAGTAAAAGCGCAGCGTCTTTGATTATTTATATTTAAAAACCCCGTGAGGATGCATGACTGATACAGCTACTGATTATTTAACTAGCTGACAGTCATGCATCCTTACCAAACGCGTGCAGACTGTGGCCGAGGGGTAATAAGATAATTAACAGCTAGTTAACCCCTCGGCCAGAGTATAAGAACCTGCAGCTGTCCGGGTTGGGGGGAGTGTACAGAGGAGAGTACGGGGAGGAGAGAACAAAGTTTAAAAAATAACAACAGTTAAAAACGACTGCTAAACAGTACTTGTTTATTTGTTTGGCCCTTGTGCCTTTTTGTTTTGTGTTTTGTTGTTTTGTTAAAATCATTTGTTTTGTTTATTAAACACGCTGAGTGCCATTGCATTCAGCTTCACCCGCCCATCCACTGTTTTGGTTTCAGTTACTTCCTGGTCTGTGACGTCACCACACCTCACCACTGCGAGCCAGCCTGTCACAAGCATACAGTTCAGTTACCTGAATGTAATCTTTGTGGTGTTGTTAAATTGGCTCACAATGTAGATGTACAGCTCAGGAAGCGTAATATTTTCATCGTTGGACACTGCGTCCCTTTGCTCAGAAATAAAGGTCTGTATTGCGCTGTTCACATTTTCCTCTCCTTTGCTCACAAAGTAAGATTTGAGTGCAGGCCAATTCTTCAGTAGCCTGTCCACGGCAGTGAAAAGAGTCAGAAAACGTGTAGGTACATGGCGTAAGATTTCTGAATATTCTGTCTCCATGAAGTCAAAGAACTCTTTAAGTACACTAATATTCTTTGCACTAGACGAGAATTCACTGAAAACCTTGATGACCAAGTTCTCTACATCGTACGAGAGCATTTTCAAGCCATGTTTCGCTGTATTGAGTACTATGTGAGAGCTGCAATGCCCTGGCACAAGGTTTGGCAAATCCAACATTCGTTATAGGTACACGAAAACAGACTTGTGTTTTCGAAATTGACAGACGATTGTCTACTCCATATGCCACACTTTTTATTACACATCAGACCAGCATTTTGAAGACAACTTCTTAAATTGTTTTGAAGATTCCACTGATGTTTCTTCTGCATCCTCAAAAAAGTCTAGGATAGATGTGCAGGTTCCTGTATCTTTATTAAAATAGCGGACGGCAACTGGGAATGATTTTGTGTTCCCTTTATTAGAAGCATCTGTCGCTATTGAGAACAAAAGTAGATCCAATGTCTTGCACAGCCAGTTTTATTGAATGAGGTTCTAATACATTCTCTACCAAAGCCTCTACTTTTGTCCTTCCACAGTGAATTTTGGAAACTATCTTGGAATTGGTGAAAATGGAGCTGTACAGCTTATTTCCACAATCTTGAGAATGGTAACTGTGGTGGTGTTTAACTCCATGATATGTTAAAAGCAATTCAGCCGCACACAAGTGTTGTTCTTCTTTGAAAGAACTCGACCGTACCTGTGCTCGTAGTTTGATTTTGTGACCCTCTGTCTCTGCATGATGCTTGATAGCTTTTACAGAATCAAACTTAACCGTGAATTGAACACGACAAATTGAACAATATGCTGAGTCTTCATGTGCCTTTTGTAAGCCAATTCCGATATTCGGAATTGCAACCACTTCTGGGGCCTACCAGTCTTCTTCTTTTGGGGTTCCTCCATTTTACCTTGCACTAGTTTGCAGCACAGTTTAGCCGCAAGAGAAAGGATGCTAGCTACGTCATTAAATGTTGAACATTGTTTGTACGTGCCTGCTTGCTAGGCACTTAACTCTTTAAAAGCCAGTTGCTCCACTGCTTGTGGTTGCGCACTAGAAAGTTGTTCAAAGATTAAAAATAAATCAAATATATTGTTTTGACAGTTATATTATGCTACTTTTAAGCTGTATTTGTCACAGGACGCTTAACAGAAGATAGAAAATTGCTAACTTTTGATGTCCGGTCAGTGCTTCTGACCAGAGACTGTACAGACCCCCTTACAACCGAACTTTCCGGTCGACAACCGGATACCTGGCAACTCTAAATTCACCATCTGAAAAGGTTTGCACATGCAATCTCTTTCTAACAATAAAATTGCATCCACAGCACTTTCATTTTTTTCTCATTTCAGAAAAACCTTTTGTTGAGGCTCCACAGCTTCTTTCATTTCCAGTAAACTGAGAATACGTTGCTTTGTGCAGCTTATCATAGTGTGATGTTGTATGTTATAATCTCCATCATAACTGCAACCGTTGCACTGCAAATCAGATATTGCCTTACCGCCATTATTCAGTGAAAAATATTCATCTGGCTAACGATTTTGGAATCTTCTGTATTCTGCCGTGTGTGAGGAAACAGACCCTGTGTGCCATTTGATTGACTATTTTACTACCTCTGTGAGCTGTGATTGGCTTAATGGGAATGTCACTCATACAATGCAGACTGCACATGTCGAATACACGTGTTATATTAAAGAGGCTTGTTGTTTTTTAAAGAAGAATTCCAAAACGATACAGTGCAATGCAATTTTAGAAACTAATGGGCAGGGCGTATGCATTAAAGGAGAAAGGAAAAAGGCTTTTTACTGAGGATGTAAATTAATGCATTCTCTGTTAGTAAAGGGGCAGTAAATTTAGATTTATCACACACGTTAGGCTCACTACTTTACGTGCGCGCTAACTCCAAATTTAGTGCCCTTTCGTAAATGAGGCCCTTAGTCCTTACCAACATTTAAATAAATCTCAAACTCAGATTTGCCAGAAAAAACAAGAAAGCATCTCATCACGGCACTGTGACCAGGGTGACTGGTGGGGATGTCAGAAAAGCATCTCATCACGGCACTGTGACCAGGGTGACTGGTGGTGATGTCAGAAAAGCATCTCATCACGGCACTGTGACCAGGGTGACTGGTGGTGATGTCAGAAAAGCATCTCATCATGGCACTGTGACCAGGGTGACTGGTGGTGATATCAGAAAAGCATCTCATCACGGCACTGTGACCAGGGTGACTGGTGGTGATGTCAGAAAAGCATCTCATCACGGCACTGTGACCAGGGTGACTGGTGGTGATGTCAGAAAAGCATCTCATCACGGCACTGTGACCAGGATGACTGGTGGTGATGTCAGAAAAGCATCTCATCACGACACTGTGACCAGGATGATTGGTGGTGATGTCAGACCAGGAAGATAAATCTTTTAGACCAGAAGGCCCACATTAGCCAAAAAAAAAAAACAAAAAAAGATTAACACTTGTATTCTAGTCAAAAAAAAACTCATTTTTAGCAAGGGTGTAAAACCACAGATGCATGATTGCTATTAAATATCAAACTGAAAACATTGGAACTATTCGTTATCTAAGCTCACATGTTTAATGTTACAGAAATACCTGATATTAATTACCCTACCACGGGTCATCTAGGTCCTCTTTAACATGCACAGGACAACCTGTTCTACCTGCATGTATTGTATTATAATAAAGCAAGCAGGTATTAGTTTATCTGAAAGACAGTCGTGTTTTTATTATGAATTAAAACACCAATACTATGCTGTGACCATGCTTGTCTAGCACAGGTGTGGGAATTCTGTTAATCCTCTAATTCTTATCACAAGATCCATTCTCACATTTCTAATTAGGTTCATTGTTCACTGGGAAATTGACTAGTCATTGCAAATCCAGGATTTAAAATAAATAAATCATTAAACTGAAGACAAGTGAAAGTACTTGACAAGTCCCACTTACCTTATACATCACATCATTCTAACAGATTTGCTAAATATTTGAATTTATTGTAACTTTATTGGGATAGATTTTAGATTTAGGGTTGATATGAACATATATGTATTGGCACTGTCATTTATATATAGCCCATTGTGTACTACACTCATGGCAGCATGATTCATTTATTAATAGTGTGCAACAATATAAACTTAGAATTGAGATTCCTTTACATTTTACAGTGTATGAATTGCATACTGTAAAATAATACTACATTTACAATGTAATGAAATGTAACTACAATTCCCTCATGTCACAAAGACCATTTTAAAATCTAATTTTGCAAAAACGAACCCCCACCAAACAGAGATTACCCAAACAGCAGACCTGGGGGTGAGGAGTACGATATTACCAGAAACAGATTGCTTAAACCCCCATGACAAAGGAGCTGTCCTTTATTAAATGCCCAAGTAAATGATGAATTGTGCTACAGTAATGAATGCATCTAGTTAGAAAGATGGGACATTTCTAGTACATTGTTTCAAGATGGTAAATACCTGTTACACTGCCAGACGAAACTGCGGTTTGAGAAGAAGAGCAATGAAAGTCATTATTCACGCTATGCTACATTTTTAGTTTATTATGCTGTGTACACAGTTATTATATATATATATATATAATTATAACTATAACTTTGGGTAGAGAAGCCATCATCATGCCTGACAACAAGTGAGATAATGCCAAGAGGCCAGAGGTTGTAAGCTAGTGTTATTCCATTTATGAGTACAGCTTGCCATAACTTATATGTACTGTACATATATGGAGTGAAAAAAAAATATCCGTCTAGACTACTGGCAGGATAAGTTTTTAAACTATGCACCAAACAGCCTAGGTTGTCAATTATACAGTCCCAGGCACTTAACCTGCAGGTGCAAGCACCTCCTCTGTTTCGTGCTTGACCCTCCATAGCCTGCTTCAGAGCCACTCTGTGGATGAGGATGACAGTGTCCTGAGTAGCAGGTGGTTCAGATCACACTGAATATTTCTGCACATCTGGAATCGGGATTTCACTGCACAGCATTGTATCTCAGGTGCCATAAAGAAATACTATGAACATAAGGTGTGTTCTCTCTGTATTTATATAACCCAACAAGATCCTGACAACCTCAGATCCTCCAACAAATGCACAACATATAAACATATGGACACATTTTTATTCGTTTGAGTAAAATGGCAAAGGAAGAAAAGGATTCGGCTGGGTGATGGTGGGATACCAACTGCTAACTACCATTACCGATGCGAAAACTCAGCCTGCTGTCACACAGTATTTAGCCTCTCAGAATGTATTACTGTGTAGTCTTTCATGAATATTCACATGGAGGTATTTCCCCTTTATCTAAATGGGCAGGTCTGTGTAGTATGTTGGTTATTTTAGATGCTAACAACAGATATTGAAGCGAAGTTGACATGAAGTTTGCAAAACAAAAATTATTATTTCAAACTGATTATATTCATATCTGTATAAAACTATCAGAACATCACGCTGCAAGGATAAGTAATCTGTTTGTTGCAAACTCTACTGTCTGTTCAGTAACACTTGACGTGGAATGAAAATGTATATGACATTGACAAGTCAATAGTATATAAACTATATACACTACCCCCAACAAGTACTACCAGTGAAACTGATTAATGACAGGTTTCATTAGAGCTAATCATTTCGTAAAGTAACCGAAGTTAATCGAAGATTTGTGCTAATCAGGGTTTGTGAAACTAAACACAAACGTTTTCTATATTGTACAGGACTATATATATATATATATATAAAATTGTAACCGGCCACACTCACGGTCGTTTGTTTGCCCCTATAATACAGAGACCCAGGACACAGAAATTGATTTTTCATAACAAAAACACAAACAAACTAAAACAAAATAAACACCTAGCTCAAACGTAGAGCCTAACTTCACTTTGAACAGGTCCCTGACTAACACGGGGACGGCTAAGTCAAGCATCCTGTCAATAAACAAAACACACCGCTTAACACAGCACTTGCCTTCATATTGACTGCTCAGAAACAGAGCACACCTTCTGTCTCCTTCACACAGTAGCCCAGTGCAGACTGACTGCACCTCTTAAATACCCTGCACATGGTTCTAATTTACAATTACTACCAGGTGCAGGCGATAATTAACAATAAAATAAATTAAACAAGCATGGCAGAGTAGGAGGAGGAGAAGAGATGTGTAGTCCAGGAGGGTGCTGCAGGACAACATTCCCCAGAATGCCATGGGGTGAGCCAGAACAGGTTCACCTGGCTCTAAATTGCATGAGGGGACACCTGTCTGTGATTAGCAGGCAGGGATTTCAACAGAACGAAATGTTTGTACAGGAAAATCCGTATCAGGGAGAAAGGATGACTGTGAAGCCAGGGTCTCTGTGGGTCCAAACACCTGTGTGAAGCCGAGGTCTGTGTTTAAGGACCAAACACCTGTGGGTCTAAAGAAAATGTACTGTGTGAACCTTGTAACATGTGTAATTTGTATACTGTGTGTGAAGCAAGTGTTTTTTGTGGCTGGTAAACGGCTTAGTCGTCCAACGTGTTAGTTAAGAGTGAAGAAAAAGTGTAGGGGCAAATGAGCCTTTGCTGAAGGCTGTGTTACTATACAGTGAAAGATTCAAGTATGAACTTCAGGTCATCCAAGTATATGCACCAACAACAAGCTATTCGGATGAAGAAGTTTTGAAGATTTTTATGAAGAAGTACAAGAAGTACACAAAAATGGGAAGAGCCACAATAAGTTCATCATCGGTAACTTCAACGCCAAAATAGGAGCCCAGCAAGAGGACGAGAATTCGGACGGCAAATTTGGACATGGCGACAGGAATGAGAGGGGTGACAGACTAATCGAATTTGCAGAGAACAAGAACGTATTCATCATGAACACCTTCTTCCAGAAGAAATCCATTAGGAAATGGACATGGAGAGGACCCAACGGAGTGAAGAATGAAATTGACTATATACTCGCCAACAAGAAGCACACCATACAAGATGTCTCAGTATTGAACAATTTTAACACCGGAAGTGACCACAGACTTGTAAGACGCAAAATACACCTAAACACAGCACTGGAGAGAGCGAAACTCGTGATGACGAAATCCAACACAATTGAGGTAGAAATGCTCCAGAAGCAAAGCCTGGTGTTTCAACTGGAACTGAAAAATAAATTCAGCACTCTTCAAGATCTGCAAAAAGATGAAGCAATCGAGGTAAACAAAATCTATGAAGAAGTGACATAAGTAATTGCAGAAACAGCAAAATACATCGCTGGAACACAGAGTACAAAATGTGACCAGAAGATCACGCAAGAGACAAAGACCTCATGAAGAAAAGAAGGAAATGAAACAAACAGCAGCTCTGAAGTCAAAGATTTAATACATTGAGCTCTGCAAGACAGTAAGAAATTGTTTATAGACTGTACCTGTCTGTTTGTATGTTTATTCTGCTTTGGCAAAACTTGTTTATTCCTGTCATGCCAATAAAGCTTATTGAATTGAATTGAATTGAAGAAAGCGCATTACTGAGGATATACGGTCGTTCGACTGTAAGTTGGTAAAAACTATTGAAAACAACCGTAGCATGAAGAAAGCAAAACAAAGACTAATCATTCGGAAAACAGATTTTAGCAATCAAACAGATCTGAATCAAGTGATCTGATTTTTGAAGAGAGTGAAGACTTTTACAGAAAATTATATAAAGATGAAAAAAGCAACGTAGCAGATGATGAAGACGAGACAGAAAAAATGCAACCCCAGGAAGAAGTTCCAGACGTTCTACCGGAAGAAGTGAAACATGCTATCAAACATATGAAGACAGGAAAGGCACCCGGAGAAGACTTTTACATAAGAAAGGAGATGAAGAAGATAAAGAAGACCTCAAGAACTACAGACCTATTAGCTTACTTCCTATAATCTACACAATTTTCACCAAGATACTCACCAAGAGACTTCAAGATAAATTTGACTCGGCACAATCAAATGAGTAAGCAGGATTCAGGAATGGATTTAGCACAATGGATCATCTTCAAGTTGTACGGCAAGTGATTCAAACCAGCAATGAGTACAAACTACCTTTGACTCTGTTTACACAAGATCTGTATTAAGCTCTCTGAGAAAACGTACAGAAACTTGATCAGCACCATATACAAGAATGCAACTTTGTGGCGGAGTGTCCCGCCCCTATGTATTTATTTATTATTATTTGTTTTTTGTTTGCGGTAGCGGATAAAAAGCGCCGCGTCTTTTTGTTATTTGTTTTTATTATTTAAAAACCCATTGGATGCGTGACTGATCAGCTACTGATTATTTAACTAGCTGACAGTCATGCATCCTTACCAAACGCGTAGAGACTGTGGCGGGGGTAATAAGATAATTAACAGCTAGTTAACCCCTCGGCCAGAGAGTAGAACCTGCAGCTGTCCGTGCTGCAGGGTTGAGTGTACAGATAGGAGGTACGGGGAGATAGAGAGGAGACAGAATTAAGATAACAATTGCTAAAACGTGCTGGATTAGCCAGCACGACACTTTACTTGTTTGTCTGTGTGGTTTGTTTGGCCCCTTGTGCCTTTTTTTTGTTTAGTGTTTTGTTATTGTTTAAATCTTTTGTTTTGTTTATTTGATTTATTAAACACGCTGAGTGCCGTAGCGTTCAGCTTCACCCGCCCATCCACTGTTTTGGTTCAGTTACTTCCTGGTCCGTGACGTCACCACACCTCACCACTGCAAGCCATCCTACCACAAACTTCCACAGTAAGACTCCATAAAAACAGCGACAAAATCAAGATTGAAAAATGAGTTTGTCAGGGAGATACAATTTCCCCAAAGCTCTTCATGGCCACCCTAGAACACATATTCAAAACACTGGATTGGGAAAATAAGGGCCTGAAGATCAATGGAGCCTATTTGAATCAGCTATGATTTGCTGACATCCTCATTTTTATAACGTGCCTAGAAGCGGGTTTGAAAATGAAGGACAGTTCGCTTTGGCAATGGAGAACCAAATGTAAAAATCAACAGAAGAGCAAAAATGGGCTGGAGTGCTTTTGAAGATGATATATATATATATATATATATATATATATATATACTGTATAGATAGATAGATAGATAGATAGATAGATAGATAGATAAATATTTTAATTTCTCTGAACTTTTCTTTTTGAAAGACATCTTGTTTTTAACAGCAGCTTGTTTACGCACTGCTTTTTCCATCCAGCTGAAGGACTTGTATCCGAAACATCCTGATATAATAGATTTTGTTATCAATTATTCACATTTTTGTGTACCTACATTACCTTTCTCTTTATATATATATATATATATAGAGAGAGAGAGAGAGAGAGAGAGAGAGAGAGAGAGAGAGAGAGTTCTAGAATGAGTGTGACTTGCCTTCTATCCCCACCCTATTTTTACTGTAACAATTGCTTTATTTAAACTTCTAAACTAAGGTTACCACATGACAGAAATGTTGCACTGTGAATTGTGTATGAAATGTATAGTCGGATTAAGAAATGTGAGTTTTAATTAGTCCTTCAGGGCAAAATAGAAAAGAGGAAACCAAGTATAAAGATGTCTTGCGGGCAAGAATTAACATTGACTGATACATGTGATAGACCAAGGAACTAATTTACTGGACATGTTTCTCATGCACACCTCAGTCAGAAGCATGAAAAAAAAACAACATTGAAACATAGTTTTATGGTGCCTGGAAGGAATTTGTTTCAGACTTAAAGGGAAAAAGAAAAGACTAATGCCGTACACACCAATTTTCGGTACACAAATACACACACACCAATATAGCTTACGCAAAAACACACACCTATATACCTAACACAAACACACACACCAATATAACGTACACAAACACATACCAATATACTGTACACAAACAAACACACCAATATAGCCAACACAAACACACACCAATATAGCCTACACAAACACACACACCAATATAGCCAACACAAACAGATATCAATGCAGAAGCTGTGTAGAAATCCCAACAGCACACTGGGTGTTTAATATAACGTACACAAACAGATATCAATGGAGTAGTTGAAGCACAATCTACAGTCAGTTGTGGGAGGTGCTGATTTCGTCAGCTGCAGAGATGAATAGATTTAGAACCCACACAACAGAAACAATGGTTCTGCAGACTGCAAGTGGCCACCGTCCAATCTATATACACACACATTTCAGCAAAGTGTGAACAGGCTGCTATATGATTAAAACACACCACTATCAGTGTGTTCCTGGTGACAGTCAAAGACATATTAAACGGTACCGGCACAATACAGAGACAGCTGCCAACCGAAAGCACCCACTACGAGTCTTCTATTGAAGCCTATTTGTGTCAACAAATGCATTACATTGCCTAAAGAGATTGTTCTCGGTAAGTAAATAAAGATTAGCCAGAAAAACAATGTTGTGATAGAAAAATCTTAATAAAAATTACACTGTTCACAGGAATACTGTTTGTATTTTTAACAGTTATTTGTATTCATTTTCCAATTTTTCAAGCAGCTTCTTGGAGGATCCCAGGGTGTCAGCTTCAACAACATTACTGGGGAGTTGGTTCCAGACCCTCACAATTCTCTGTGTAAAAAGTGCCTCCTATTTTCTGAATGCCCCTTTATCTAATCTCCATTTGTGACCCCTGGTCCTTGTTTCTTTTTTCAGGTCAAAGAAGTCCCCTGGGTCGACATTGTCTATACCTTTTAGGATTTTGCATGTTTGAATCAGATCGCCACGTAGTCTTCTTTGTTCAAGACTGAATAGATTCAATTCTTTTAGCCTTTCTGCATGACATGCCTTTTAAACCTGGGATAATTCTGGTTGCTCTTCTTTTGCACTCTTTCTAGAGCAGCAATATCCTTTTTGTAATGAGGTGACCAGAACTGAACACAATATTCTAGGTGAGGTCTTACTAATGCATTGTAAAGTTTTAACATTACTTCCCTTGATTTAAATTCAACACTTCTCACAATATATCCGAGCATCTTGTTGGCCTTTTTATAGCTTCCCACATTGTCTAGATGAAGACATTTCTGAGTCAACATAAACTCCTAGGTCTTTTTTTTCATAGTTCCTTCTTCAATTTCAGTATCTCCCATATGATATTTATAATGCACATTTTTATTGCCTCGTGCAATACTTTACACTTTTCTCTATTAAATGTCATTTGCCATGTGTCTGCCCAGTTCTGAATGCTGTCTAGATCATTTTGAATGAGGTTTGCTGCTGCAACAGTGTTTGCCACTCCTCCTATTTTTGTGTCGTCTACAAATTTAACAAGTTTGCTTACTATACCAGAATCTAAATCACTAATGTAGATTAGGAATAGTAGAGGACCTAATACTGATCCCTGTGGTACACCACTGGTTACCTCGCTCCATTTTGAGGTTTCTCCTCTAATCAGTACTTTCTGTTTTCTACATGTTAACCACTCCCTAATCCATGTGCATGCATTTCCTTGAATCCCTACTGCGTTCAGTTTGAGAATTAATCTTTTATGCGGACTGTGGCAGGATGGCTTGCAGTGGTGAGGTGTGGTGACATCACGGACCAGGAAGTAACTGAACCAAAACAATGGATGGGCAGGTGAAGCTGAATGCTACGGCACTCAGCTGAATTTATTAACAAACAAAACAAATGATTTTAACAAAACAGCAAAACAAAAGGGGCACGAGGGGCCAAACAATCAGACAGACAAACAAGTAAGTGTCGTGCTGGCTAATCCAGCACGTTTTAGCAATTGTTATTTTAAAGTCTGTCTCCTCTCTATCTCCCCGTACCTCCTCTCTGTACACCCAACCTGCAGCACGGACAGCTGCAGGTTCTTATACTCTGGCCGAGGGGTTAACTAGCTGTTAATTATCTTATTACCCCTCGGCCACAGTCTGCCCGCGTTTGGTAGATGCGTGACTGTCAGCTAGTTAAATAATCAGTAGCTGATCAGTCACGCATCCTCACAGGTTTTAAATATAAATAATAAAAATACGCAGCGCTGTTATCCGCTACCGCAGACAATAATACAAATAATAATAAATAGGGCGGACACTCCGCCACAGGACTTTGTCAAAAGCTTTCTGAAATCTAAATCTCAATGAGACATGCATTTGCTACTAGGCTCTGGTCTAAGGACCCTTCCTGTTATTGAACTGCCTTTTATTTAACTGCCTTTCTCTTATTAAAACTGTGATAGATTGTATTGGTTATTTGAACTAACTTATGTAACTTTGAGACTATTGTAACAACTTTTCTCTGCCACTCTGTTGCTATCTCTGGTCACTTTACCTCTATTCAAAGAACCTATTGATTTGGTTTTGTTAGTAAATCGAGTATTTACAAATTCAGTTTAGTAGTGTCCCTAGTGGCGGTGTTGGGACCTCTTGATGGGTGCTCCTGGGTGGCTGCTACAAGTACACTGGTCAGAGCCTGAGCAGTAAAGATGAATGCTTTATCATCCCTGACAGCTACCTCTCACCATGACAAGAAACAGAACAGCACAAAGCAATAGGGGATCCATGTGTTTCAACAGCCGTGGATGGGGCTGTTACAACGGGTAGGCCTCTTGTGTTAATTAGGACAGTACATTGTAATGGGCACATTTGGCATACTAATATTTTATGTAGGTTTTTAATCAAACATAATCCATTTGATTGTAAAGTGTTGCTTCTTAATTCACTTAAGATTGGATATTTGGGAAACCATACTGCATGCCTTTCCTAGCAGGCTCCTGTCTGTGCCCAGTTTTACAGCTCTTTGCATTGACTTTCAAGGAGCTAGTGATCTGCTCAAGGCACACACAGTGGATTGTTTTAAACTTGAGGAAACAGGTTACATAAGTGCCATTATGTGAAGTGATTTTGTACATGTTTACATTGCACGTTCATTTTCAAATGTCAGAAGTATAAATTTGCATTCACGTACTCCGAGTAACCTTTAACTTACTGTTTCCCACGTTAATTGATCTCTACAAAATACACCCAAGAATGAAGATGTATTCCTGTGTGGAGACTGCTTAAACAGATCTACGGAAAGCTAGATCTGTCGCTGGTCAGAAATAACATAAACATTTAAAATGTCTGAGGATGTCAACATTTATTCTGCTTTCTATGGACATTTCCAAAACGCCAGTTTGTAATTATTAATAAATAAATAAATAAATAATGTTGAAACTTATATGTTGCCCATATTTGGTGCCTGGGTTGCTCTATAGTTGTATTGGCTACACTTAGATTAAACTGAGTATTGAGTCAGTTTCTTCTCTGCTCCTCCTGTACAGTGGGTCATATTGTACTCCTTAAGTAAGCTGCCTATAAATGGCAGCATATAAGACATAAATCAGAAATTGCATTGTTTATAAAGCAAATCCTCTACATTTTTTTTTGTTTTATCTTTACCTCCCCTTAACCAAACTGATTCAAATGTTGCAATTTGGAAACTGCCTACATTTTAGGCATATGTTTGATAAGTTTGATATCTTGAAGAAATACAGTGGTCAAGGAAGTATGGTTTCATGGAACAAAAGAAAATCCATGAAGATCACTAAATATAATACTGGATACAGTGAATGGGTTTTAGGAAAGCAGTATTTAGATCTGAAGCGGATTTGATCATTAAAACAGAGTCAGTTGTCTGCACTGCCATCAACCAACAAAGCACAAGAGGAGTTTAATGTGGTTTTTACAGATTGTCAGTACAATCTGAATAATGGAAAAGAAAAAACTATGAGCATTCTTTGACTTGTGTCTCTGGACAGGCCTCCATTTTCAATAAGTAGGCCTGAAGATTTATGATGCCCACTCATGGTGCTTGCTTCCTATAAGCGTGGAGTTGATGTATAGCTGACGCCTCACTGTGCTGGCACTGTGCTCCAATCTCACACCACTCTATGTACTTCGGAACTGACAGTGCCAAAACAAATAGTAGCATGTAACAGCTACCCAGACAGCCTGCTCTAATCCTGTATGACCAAGACGGAATGAATAGGAACCTTTGCAAGTGTTCTTTTTTACCCAGAGGAAAAGATAAGGAATAACATGTTACACTCAGGAAATCGAGATACTATTAAACAGAAATATAGAAAAGGATTGAGTACTAAGGAAAAAAAAAAAAAAAAAGTTTGGACGAGAGCTGCAATTTAAAATTCCAAACCTTAAAAAAAAAATATTGACAAAGTTACTTTTGAAACACTTCAGGTTCCTAATATTACAGTGTAAAAGCACATGTGGGATGTTTAATATCCTCTAAGCAGCAGAGAGGAGCAGCAACTGGCTGTGGTTGAGACGGAAAGATTCTGGTTGGGGATCTCAAGCACAACAGAAAGAAAGAAACGCTAATGTACGGGTAAGTAAGCTGGTTTGAGTTGAGTGGGGGACGGAGGGGGGGGTGATGCCGGGACGCCAGAATCACCATTGAGCCCTCTTGGGGTGTCATGGGCTAGTCGACGAAACACAGAGGATAGAAGGTGCCCACTTGAAGACCCCAGAGAACTACCCTACTCAGCTCAATCCAGACGGTTGTCATGCTGATGTGCTGGGGAGACCGCACTGTGGTTGATCCCCGAAGCCAGCATCACAGCCGTTGTGTGTGCTGATGCGCTGGGGAGGCAAAATAAGCTGATCCCTGGAGCCAGCATTACACTTCAGCCATCAACACCAGGCAGAAGGATATCTACATCATCATATGGAAGGAAACACAAATGGATGGAGACACAGATGGATCACATTAGTTTACTGTAAAGCTACGTCTTAGCTGGTGCTTATCTTGGTGAGAGCCGAGTTCAAATCAGCATGAAGTTTTAACATCTACTCTCATGTAATGGAAATCTTAATAAAAGGTCACAGAGATGCATTTCCATTCAGCACTGCAGAAACAGCTGGGGAAATTCCCTCTTCACCTTTCCCCCAGAAATATACAAAGTTAAAAAAATAACCTGCATTTAGATTTGTTTTCATTTCCATGGTTTTATTTTGCATTCTGTTTCCTTTTTATATTCCCCTTTCCCTTCCCCCTGCCACGTTTCCATATACCACTGTGTTTCTCACTTCTGTGTACTGCTTCATGCAGCTTTGTTTTTCCATCACACTGGAGGAATGAGAGAACAGTTTATTCTCCATTGCTTTAGTTTCTGCTTGCTGACAAAACCTTTTACATTTCACACCTTTTACATTGTGCTTTCAGGCATACATGTTGGCCCTGGGCACCTGTGCTTTATTGTTGACAATTTGGGACTAAGATGATGAGGAATACTAACATGCTGGATAATATTTTGGTGACAGTAAAAAAATGAAAAAAAGAAATAGAAAAAAGCCTACTAACATAACTGCTGCTACTGCCTGTAGAGATTGTCAATATTGGGTCCAGCATCAGTCTGGTTGCTGTGTGCTTTCTGCTTCCAGAGCCAAAGGATGTGTGGCAATCGTTCTACTGTCCTGCCAGAGGGAAAGCAGCAGTGTTTTGTAGCCTGCCTGTGCATAGTGTTGAAGAGACTCACATGCTTTGCTCTACTGGTAAATTGAAATGTGAGGGTCGTAAATTGGAACGCAGATGGAAATCTAAAGTGTATGCTCATTACTTTGCATGAAAAAATCCATCAGAAAATATATAGGAAGGCTCTGAGTTGGCTAGATCCTCATATTATTATTATTATTATTATTATTATTATTATTATTATTATTATTATTATTATTATTTGTTTATTTAGCAGACACCTTTATCCAAGCCGACTTACAGAGACTAGGGTGTGTAAACTATGCATCAGCTGTAGAGTCACTTACAACAACGTCTCACCTAAAAGGTGGAGCACAAGGAGGTTAAGTGACTTGCTCAGGGTCCTCCCCCTGATACATGAGTAACTCCTCCCCCTGATACATGAGTAACTCCTCACTGTGATACATGAGTAACCCCTCCCCCTGATACATGATTAACCCCTCCCCTGATACATGGGTAACTCCTCCCCTGATACATGAGTAACTGCTCCCCTGATACATGAGTAACTCCTCCCCCTGATACATGAGTAACTCCTCACCGTGATACATGAGTAACTGCACCCCCTGATACATGAGTAACTAATCCCCCTGATACATGAGTAACTCCTCCCCCTGATACATGAGTAACTGCTCCCCTGATACATGAGTAACTCCTCCACTGATACATGAGTAACTTCTCCCCCTGATACATGAGTAACTCCTCCACTGATACATGAGTAACTTCTCCCCCTGATACATGAGTAACTTCTCCCCTGATACATGAGTAACTGCTCCCCTGATACATGAGTAACTCCTCCCCTGATACATGAGTAACTCCTCCCCCTGATACATGAGTAACTGCTCCCCTGATACATGAGTAACTGCTCCCCTGATACATGAGTAACTGCTCCCCTGATACATGAGTAACTCCTCCCCTGATACATGAGTAACTCCTCCCCTGATACATGAGTAACTCCTCCCCCTGATACATGAGTAACTGCTCCCCTGATACATGAGTAACTGCTCCCCCTGATACATGAGTAACTGCTCCCCCTGGTACATGAGTAACTCCTCCCCTGATACATGAGTAACTCCTCCCCTGATACATGAGTAACTGCTCCCCCTGATACATGAGTAACTGCTCCCCCCTGTACATGAGTAACTGCTCCCCCCTGATACATGAGTAACTGCTCCCCTGATACATGAGTAACTGCTCCCCTGATACATGAGTAACTCCTCCCCTGATACATGAGTAACTGCCTCCCCTGATACATGAGTAACTGCTCCCCTGATACATGAGTAACTCCTCCCCTGATACATGAGTAACTGCTCCCCTGATACATGAGTAACTCCTCCACTGATACATGAGTAACTGCTCCCCTGATACATGAGTAACTCCTCCCCTGATACATGAGTAACTGCTCCCCTGATACATGAGTAACTGCTCCCTGATACATGAGTAACTGCTCCCCTGATACATGAGTAACTGCTCCCCCTGATACATGAGTAACTCCTCCCCTGATACATGAGTAACTCCTCCCCCTGATACATGAGTAACTCCTCCCCTGATACATGAGTAACTGCTCCCCCCTGATACATGAGTAACTCCTCCCCTGATACATGAGTAACTGCTCCCCTGATACATGAGTAACTTCTCCCCTGATACATGAGTAACTGTTCCCCTGATACATGAGTAACTCCTCCACTGATACATGAGTAACTGCTCCCCCTGATACATGAGTAACTCCTCCCCCTGATACATGAGTAACTGCCCCCCATGAGTAACATACATGAGTAACTGCTCCCCTGATACATGAGTAACTGCTCCCCTGATACATGAGTAACTCCTCCCTGATACATGAGTAACTCTCCTGATAAATGAGTAACTCCCTCCCCTGATACATGAGTAACTCCTCCACTGATACATGAGTAACTCCTCCACTGGTACATGAGTCCCCTGATACATGAGTAACTCCCCTGATACATGAGTAACTGCTCCCCCTGATACATGAGTAACTCCTCCCCCTGATACATGAGTAACTGCTCCCCCTGATACATGAGTAACTCCTCCCACTGATACATGAGTAACTCCTCACCCTGATACATGAGTAACTGCTCCCCCTGATACATGAGTAACTGCTCCCCCTGATACATGAGTAACTCCTCCCCCTGATACATGAGTAACTGCTCCCCTGATACATGAGTAACTCCTCCCCTGACACATGAGTAACTCCTCCCCTGATACATGAGTAACTCCTCCCCTGATACATGAGTAACTGCTCCCCTGATACATGAGTAACTGCTCCCCCTGATACATGAGTAACTCCTCCCCCTGATACATGAGTAACTGCTCCCCTGATACATGAGTAACTCCTCCACTGATACATGAGTAACTGCTCCCCCTGATACATGAGTAACTGCTCCCCCTGATACATGAGTAACTCCTCCCCTGATACATGAGTAACTGCTCCCCTGATACATGAGTAACTCCTCCCCCTGACACATGAGTAACTCCTCCCCCTGATACATGAGTAACTCCTCCCCCTGATACATGAGTAACTGCTCCCCCTGATACATGGGTAACTCCTCCCCCTGATACATGAGTAACTCCTCCCCTGATACATGAGTAACTGCTCCCCCTGATACATGAGTAACTGCTCCCCTGATACATGAGTAACTGCTCCCCCTGATACATGAGTAACTGCTCCCCTGATACATGAGTAACTCCTCCACTGATACATGAGTAACTTCTCCCCCTGATACATGAGTAACTCCTCCACTGGTACATGAGTAACTTCTCCCCTGATACATGAGTAACTGCTCCCCTGATACATGAGTAACTCCTCCCCCTGATACATGAGTAACTCCTCCCCCTGATACATGAGTAACTCCTCCCCTGATACATGAGTAACTGCTCCCCCCCCCCATGAGTAACTGCTCCCCTGATACATGAGTAACTGCTCCCCTGATACATGAGTAACTGCTCCCCTGATACATGAGTAACTCCTCCCCTGATACATGAGTAACTGCTCCCCTGATACATGAGTAACTCCTCCCCTGATACATGAGTAACTGCTCCCCTGATACATGAGTAACTCCTCCACTGATACATGAGTAACTGCTCCCCCTGATACATGAGTAACTGCTCCCCCTGATACATGAGTAACTGCTCCCCTGATACATGAGTAACTGCTCCCCCTGATACATGAGTAACTCCTCCCCTGATACATGAGTAACTGCTCCCCTGATACATGAGTAACTCCTCCCCTGATACATGAGTAACTGCTCCCCTGATACATGAGTAACTCCTCCCCCTGATACATGAGTAACTGCTCCCCCTGATACATGAGTAACTGCTCCCCCTGGTACATGAGTAAGTGCTCCCCCTGATACATGAGTAACTGCTCCCCTGATACATGAGTAACTGCTCCCCTGATACATGAGTAACTGCTCCCCTGGTACATGAGTAACTCCTCCCCTGATACATGAGTAACTGCTCCCCTGATACATGAGTAACTCCTCCCCTGATACATGAGTAACTCCTCCCCTGATACATGAGTAACTCCTCCCCTGATACATGAGTAACTGCTCCCCTGATACATGAGTAACTGCTCCCCTGATACATGAGTAACTCCTCCACTGATACATGAGTAACTGCTCCCCTGATACATGAGTAACCCTCCCCTGATACATGAGTAACTGCTCCCCTGATACATGAGTAACTCCTCCCCCTGATACATGAGTAACTGCTCCCCCTGATACATGAGTAACTGCTCCTCCTGATACATGAGTAACTGCTCCCCCTGATACATGAGTAACTGCTCCCCCTGATACATGAGTAACTGCTCCCCCTGATACATGAGTAACTCCTCCCCCCCTGATACATGAGTAACTCCTCCCCTGATACATGAGTAACTCCTCCCCTGATACATGAGTAACTGCTCCCCTGATACATGAGTAACTGCTCCCCCCTGATACATGAGTAACTGCCCCCTGATACATGAGTAACTGCTCCCCTGATACATGAGTAACTCCTCCACTGATACATGAGTAACTGCTCCCCTGATACATGAGTAACTCCTCCCCTGATACATGAGTAACTGCTCCCCTGATACATGAGTAACTCCTCCCCTGATACATGAGTAACTGCTCCCCTGATACATGAGTAACTCCTCCCCCTGATACATGAGTAACTGCTCCCCCTGATACATGAGTAACTCCTCCACTGATACATGAGTAACTGCTCCCCCTGATACATGAGTAACTGCTCCCCTGATACATGAGTAACTGCTCCCCTGATACATGAGTAACTCCTCCACTGATACATGAGTAACTCCTCCCCCTGATACATGAGTAACTCCTCCCCCTGATACATGAGTAACTAATCCCCCTGATACATGAGTAACTGCTCCCCCTGATACATGAGTAACTAATCCCCCTGATACATGAGTAACTCCTCCCC
Organism: Huso huso; assembly: GCA_036884735.1. Classification (NCBI taxonomy): domain Eukaryota; kingdom Metazoa; phylum Chordata; class Actinopteri; order Acipenseriformes; family Acipenseridae; genus Huso; species Huso huso. Next base: position 121,171,708 of record CM072663.1, on the reverse strand, counting down.
TGATACATGAGTAACTGCTCCCCCTGATACATGAGTAACTGCTCCCCCTGACACATGAGTAACTCCTCCCCCTGATACATGAGTAACTGCTCCCCCTGACACATGAGTAACTCCTCCCCCTGATACATGAGTAACTCCTCCACTGATACATGAGTAACTGCTCCCCCTGATACATGAGTAACTTCTCCCCTGATACATGAGTAACTCCTCCCCCTGATACATGAGTAACTCCTCCCCCTGATACATGAGTAACTCCTCCACTGATACATGATTAACTGCTCCCCCTGATACATGAGTAACTTCTCCCCTGATACATGAGTAACTCCTCCCCCTGATACATGAGTAACTGCTCCCCCTGATACATGAGTAACTTCTCCCCTGATACATGAGTAACTCCTCCCCTGATACATGAGTAACTCCTCCCCTGATACATGAGTAACTGCTCCCCCCCCTGATACATGAGTAACTGCTCCCCCTGATACATGAGTAACTGCTCCCCTGATACATGAGTAACTCCTCCCCTGATACATGAGTAACTCCTCCCCCTGATACATGAGTAACTCCTCCACTGATACATGAGTAACTGCTCCCCTGATACATGAGTAACTTCTCCCCTGATACATGAGTAACTCCTCCCCCTGATACATGAGTAACTCCTCCCCTGATACATGAGTAACTGCTCCCCCCTGATACATGAGTAACTCCTCCCCCTGATACATGAGTAACTCCTCCACTGATACATGAGTAACTGCTCCCCCTGATACATGAGTAACTGCTCCCCTGATACATGAGTAACTGCTCCCCTGATACATGAGTAACTGCTCCCCTGATACATGAGTAACTGCTCCCCCTGATACATGAGTAACTGCTCCCCCTGATACATGAGTAACTCCTCCACTGATACATGAGTAACTCCTCCACTGATACATGAGTAACTCCTCCCCTGATACATGAGTAACTCCTCCCCTGATACATGAGTAACTGCTCCCCCTGATACATGAGTAACTGCTCCCCTGATACATGAGTAACTCCTCCACTGATACATGAGTAACTCCTCCACTGATACATGAGTAACTGCTCCCCCTGATACATGAGTAACTGCTCCCCCTGGTACATGAGTAACTTCTCCCCTGATACATGAGTAACTGCTCCCCTGATACATGAGTAACTCCTCCCCCTGATACATGAGTAACTCCTCCCCTGACACATGAGTAACTCCTCCCCCTGATACATGAGTAACTCCTCCCCCTGATACATGAGTTACTTCTCCCCCTGATAAATGAGTAACTCCTCACCCTGATACTCCCATCCTTAGCACTGACTCTTCTTATAGCTGCAATGACTTCAATTATTCAAAATACAATTCTGGGCATCAGAAATCAGATTCTAGAGACTTTGTCTATTATGGAGGATTCTTCCATAGCTGTACAAATTAACCCTGTTAAAGGGTACATAAGGACCTTTTTATTTTATTGTGTTACATGTTCCCATGTGTTGCTACAGCTGTTTAAGTAAGGTGTGTATATTGTTTTATTTTTACATTGTAACCACTTTTTTCACTTTTAAATTGCAGTGCTCTCTGGCTGTTTCTATTATAGCTCCAAGATGGCCTCTCATGTGGCCTCCTGCTCACTGGTAAATCCATCTCAGTTACATATGTGAGCAGGAGGATGATGGGAAATGTAATTTGAGTGGTCCATGCAGGTACATGTGAAGCCATCTTGGAAGCAGTGGAATGCAATTTAAAAGTTTAAAGAAAGTGGTCAAAATGAAAAAAATAAAATAAACACACCTTACTTAAACAGTTGTAGCAACACATGGGGACATCTAACACAATAAAATAAAAAGGTCCTTATATAGCCTGTTAAGGCTGTTGTGGAGGCTTTTTCCTTGATTACCTTACAAGAGCTGACACAGCTAGTCCTGCATTTAAGACCCCCTGCATGTGCTCTTGATCCCAGTCCTACTAAACTGTTATAAGATGTATTCTGTATTATCAATACTCACATTTAAAAAGTTATAAATGGACCACTTTCCTCCGATATAGTTCCCTTAGCACTTAAGACAGCTGTGGTAATGCCATTGCTCAAGGAAACTAACTTGGACTCCAGAGTCCTTAATAATTACAGGCCGATCTCCAGTCTGCCATTGTTAGCTAAGCTTCTATAGAGGGCTGTTGCCAATCAATTATACACATTTCTATCTCTTAATACCATGTATGAACCATTTCAGTCTGGATTATGTGCTGCACATAGCACCGAATTCTGATAAAATGTTATGCTAGGTTATGTTAGTGGGCTCTCAGAACCAACAACAAAATATCAATTTACTTGAGTTAAAATTTAGCAGTCTCTCATCAGAACCAAAACTAGAAATGACAATTTGGGGGGTCATCTTTGACCCTGATCTATCATTTCAGACTCATATTAGGAAAGTTACTAAAGTATCCTTTTTATCATTTGAGAAATGTTAGCTTGCGAGGTTCGGGGGGCGTGGAGCTGGGGGGGCCGCTAATCTTCTAATCTTTCAATTTTCTAATCTCCCGTTAATTAGTATCTATTTACTATTTAAGACCTGATCACCTGCACCTTTTCTGTCTAGTGTTTCGTTTTTTTGTAGCAAACGCTCAGACGCCGTCGTTCGTGCTTCACCGCTAATATCTAAACTTAGTTGCCTCGCTCACGCAGGTCGTTTTCTCTGCACATCGCTGCCAAGATATTATCAATCATTTTCTTACCTGCTTAGGTGATCTTTCTTTTCATTCAGCTTCTCTTTTTTCGGCTCCAAGAGCTCCAACGTTACTCTTTCCTGTTCCATCCGGTCTCCACCTCGGCATCATAGCCGTCCAAAGCGCAGCTTCATTACTCAACTTGTCTGCAACTTTATCAGAAAGTCTGGTCCTCCGTTAAACTTCCAAGCTCCTTCGACATGACATCGTCATTCCCGTTGTCTGCGATTGCCTTACCTTAGCTCTATTTAATTCTACCACGAAGTTTTGTCGGCTTAATCCTTTACTCCTCGCTTGCAATCAGACGCCCCTCCCCCCGCTCCCACTGAGCCAGCACAATTACCGTTCCATCAGAAGATCCTGCCCTGGACCTCCATCAGCTACGTTCAACCTTTTAAAGACGTATCCAGCCCATTCTAAACTCAATTTTTTTGTAGTGGCGGCTCGTGACTCGACTGGTCACAGCATTCTCCAACTACACTATTGTACTGTAACTTTTCCACCGGGCCTCACAGACTATGGTTACCACGGCAACGCCCTTATTGAGAGACCGGGGGAGTGGTAAGTTGTCATGGTGACCAGGCAGCTTCATCAGGCTCTGCGTGCTCTGCGCCTCAGCACTGCAATCTTCGGCTTCCTGTTGCTGCACTTTTCACAACTGGCGGAGACAATTCAACGCTACGAACCATGACATCTAAATATTGCGTTAACTTATTTATATTCATGACTATCTGTCCTAAACATGTCTAGAATATTTATTATTCAAATCTAAAGGAATAAGCAAATGTTGTTCTACATAGACAAGGATTTTAATCGTAATAACTTCATAGATTCTACCCTGATTCACTCAAGTCAATGATGTAATTCCAATCATAACCTCTGGATGGCAGTATAATACCACAAGCTCTCTCTCTATACATTAAACCAGTTTGGTTTTGCTGCAAAGCTCGGACACTACAGCTTTTCTATCTATTCCATGTTCTCACTGGATGGATTCTCGGGAGTTCCCTCCTGCCTCATCCTCTGTCTATCTATATCAAATGACATTCTTCAATTTCAACTCTTACCCCCCCTCCCCGCCCCTTTGAGGCGGACTGCTCCCGACCAAATCAATAGATTTTTCAACAGCCTCAGAGCAGCGGATTCTTCATCCTCTTAGGTTCTACAGCGGCCTCAGCTCTATGTATTCTCCATCTCTGGCTTCATCTAAATCACTTTAACTCACAGTCCAATATCCACCGCATTCAGCAGATGTCTGTGCTCTACAGCAGATCATCACACTTCCAATGGCAGTCCACCATTCACAATAACAGATCACTGCTTTAGCAGATCTCTCTCTCTCTCTCTCAGACCACCGCTCATTATTGACAGCACTTTTTTGTTTACTTCCTCAGATCTCTGCACCGTCCAGCAGATCCCGTCCCTCTACTGTTAATTGCTCCTCACTGCAGCAGATCTCTGCTCCTCTTCAGATCTACTCACTGTTATAGCATGCAAGTTGCTTTAGTTCAGTCTAAATCTGTACCTGCACTACTCCAGATCTTCCAACGCTTCCGCTTTCCTCCAATACGCAGATCGTGGAAGCATTCCGCAGTCAAGGCTAAGGCTAATCCCCATCTAATCAAAAATACGAGGTGCTTGTCTTTCTCAGCAATCTATTTATATGTCCACACATCCTCTCAAATATTACAGCATTAATACATGGTGAGAGACGCGGTGAGACTGGAAATCTGTCTTGTTTATGAGTTAAGGAGTTCCACTCTAGGAGAATAACTGGAGTTGTGAAACCCAGTCTCTCAATGTGAGTTCACCTTTTCCATTTCAAGCAGACATGATAGTAGCAGACCGCAGATCGATCCCGTATTAACTGACACATAGGATAGTCAACATCTCATCTCTGCCCTCCATTCCAGTAAATGGAGCACAAAGCGTGCTGAGCTTCCCCAGCAGTCGATTTACACACGTTCGTTCAGTTCCAGCTGCTACCTCAATTGTCAGTTCCAGCTCCCTTCGGCCTCCACTTTTAGTATTCAAGTTCCGTCGACTGGTCCCGCCTGCTGCCCCCCCCCCCCCCCCACCAGCTTCACCAGCTGTCATTTGACTGAATCATACTCTCAGTAACCTCCTTCAATCTGCTCAGCATTTCATATCTGCAGCTCTCTCCTCCTTCGAGCTTCATATTGTACAGCTTGGTCAGTGTTTTAAACGTTCTGTGCCAGAATCGGATTCATCCTATTCCTTCAAATCAACCAGATCATGGCTTTCATCGTCCAGCTAGGGATTTTTTCTTCCCACCATTCTCTCCATACCAGTAGTTTGTCTGACTCTTTGCGGAATCTTCAAAGTCCCCCCTGCTGCACCTTCCCGCCTGCCCATATCAACAGACATTCTCTTTCACTCATCTCTACTCTTCGGAAAGTTTGCTTGTCCCCTTACGAAGATCTCCTCATGGAGACCATCTGCCTAACAGCTGATTCTTAAGAGCCTTCCCTTCTGCCTCACCTTCCCGCTGTCCGCATCAATGACCATTCTCAGTTTGCTCATTCTACTCTTCTGAAACGCCACTTCTCCCCATACAAGGATCTACCTATGGAGATCATCTGCATCTGAGCCCTCTTCGGTCTCTTCAGCTGTCAAGCAGATTCCCCTATCTGCCCCTTATTTTCAACGTCAAGGTATCTCATCTGCTTCTCGGCCTTCTTCGGCTTCCTCAGAAGCTCAGAATTCACAGTTCCTTCAGCTTTAAGCTTCCATGCAGCGACGAAGATCTCCTAATTAGCCAACCTCTCCACTCTCCTTTCGAGAGCAGGCCTCCCTCCTCAGCTGTATTCTCTCCATTCATTTCGTATAGGTGCAGCTACCTCCGCTGCGAGAGCCAGCATCAACCACAGTCTGATCAAGACCATGGGCCGCTGGTCCTCTTCCGCAGTAGATTATTACGTTCAGAACTCGCAGTTTCTTCTGCTTCTGATTTACTTCACCATTCGGTCGTACCTCCAAGAGGGATCAATTTCAACGTGGTTAGTCCATTCAGCTGTCAAGTAGAGTCCCCTATCTGCCCCTTTCATCATCAAGGTATCTCCCCAGCAAGAACCCCCCCCCCCCCTCGGTTCATTGATTCCTCTCGCTCCTATCATCACTCATCGCTGGTTCTCAACCCACCTTCCACCCTCCAGAGCAAGCCTCCCTCCTCTACTTCACCCCCTCATTGATTTCTCTCGCTCCTAGGATCACTCGTCACTGGATTCCAACCTACCTTGCCTCCAGAGCGGGCCTTCCCCCCCAATCATTCCAGGGCACAGCCCCTCTGCTGCGAGGGCCAACATCACTCACAGCCTTCTTCGGCTTCCTCGGAAGCTCAGAATACACAGTTTCTTCAGCTTCAAGCTTCCCTGCAGCGACAAAGATCTCCTAATCAGCCCACCTCTCCACCCTCCTTTCTAGAGCAGGCCTCCCTCCTCAGCTGTATTCTCCCCATTCATTTTGCATAGGTGCAGCTACCTCTGCTGCAAGATCCAGCATCAACCACAGTCTGATCAAGACCATGGGCCGCTGGTCCTCTTCCGCAGTAGATTATTACGTTCATTCATCTCCTCCGATATAGTTGCAGCCCATTTTAAAATCGCTAGCATGCCCGGAGTGGGGCTACCTGTTCGCCGGGGCCACCAGAGGTTTTCCCTAATCTGCCACAAGGGGTTTTTTTCTCCACTGAGCGGCAGGTATACACATAGTCACATCCCACTAACAAATTTACTAATCTCCCTCTGTTCGTCCTGTTCGTCATTCTGGTCTTTTGTGTATGTTTTATGCGTTGGCATGTGCTGTCTTGTTTGTCTCACGGTGTGGGAGTTTTCGTGAAGTGCCGGGGGTCCATCCTTTGGGGGGCAAGTGAGGCTCACTTCCCCGACCTCAGGGCTGGCAGCCGCCTCCTTACCTTCAGGGGTTCTCACCGCGTGAGTCAGAGCGGACCCCCGGCCAAACTCTGTTCTGTCGCAGCTCCTGCGCTCATCTCACTTGAGGCTCTCTTCTATTCTGCCTCTCTTCAGGACGTGGTCACTCGTGCCGAGTCCTATACTAACCTCAATGCTTTGTCCTTATTTCAGGTCCCAGGCAGCGTGATGTCTCGGCCAATCAGGGGTTTTACGAGCGCCCCTTACAGAAGCCTCAGATGCTGGGTACCTCTCTCATCTCCTCCCGAGGGGCGGCTTTCCAAGTCATAACCCTCATATGTGTTTTCAGGTTGCCGGGTCCTCCGCCCCTGGGATGTCGACAGCGTCGGCCCCAGTCGGTGACCTCTTTTCTATCCTGTTTCGGTTGCCGGGTCCTCCGCCCCTGGGATGTCGACAGCGTCGGCCCCAGTCGGTGACCTCTTTTCTATCCTGTTTCCGGTTGCCGGGTCCTCCGCCCCTGGGATGTCGACAGCGTCGGCCCCAGTCGGTGACCACATTCTGTCCTACTAACTGCTCCTTGCTGCTTCTTCTGCCTTATCCTTCCCCCCCAGCTCACGCCCAGTGAAATGTTAGCTTGCGAGGTTCGGGGGGCGTGGAGCTGGGGGGGCCGCTAATCTTCTAATCTTTCAATTTTCTAATCTCCCGTTAATTAGTATCTATTTACTATTTAAGACCTGATCACCTGCACCTTTTCTGTCTAGTGTTTCGTTTTCCTCCTCCTCCCCTCCTCCACCTTCTACATGCCTTCGCATCGGTCATCTCTGGGGGGCAAGTGAGGCTCACTTCCCCGACCTCAGGGCTAGGCAGCCGCCTCCCTTTACCTTCAGGGGTTCTCACCAAGTGAGTCAGAGCGGACCCCGGCCAAACTCTGTTCTGTCGCAGCTCCTGCGCTCATCTCACTTGAGGCTCTCTTCTATTCTGCCTCTCTTCAGGACGTGGTCACTGTGCCGAGTCCTATACTAACCTCAATGCTTTGTCCTTATTTCAGGTCCCAGGCAGCGTGATGTCTCGGCCAATCAGGGGTTTTACTGGCCCCTTACAGAAGCCTCAGATGCTGGGTACCTCTCTCATCTCCTCCCGAGGGGCGGCTTTCCAAGTCATAACCCTCATATGTGTTTTCAGGTTGCCGGGTCCTCCGCCCCTGGGATGTCGACAGCGTCGGCCCCAGTCGGTGACCTCTTTTCTATCCTGTTTCCGGTTCCCGGGTCCTCCGCCCCTGGGATGTCGACAGCGTCGGCCCCAGTCGGTGACCTCTTTTCTATCCTGTTTCGGTTGCCGGGTCCTCCGCCCCTGGGATGTCGACAGCGTCGGCCCCAGTCGGTGACCACATTCTGTCCTACTAACTGCTCCTTGCTGCTTCTTCTGCCTTATCCTTCCCCCCCAGCTCACGCCCAGTGAAATATAGGTAAACTTCGACCTATTATCTCTGTACCTGATGCTGAAAGACTAATGCATGCCTTTGTTTCATCTAAAATTGATTATTGTAATGCGCTTTTCTCTGGTATCCCAACACATGTATGGAACCAACTCCCCAGTAATGTTGTTGAAGCTGACACCCTGGGATCCTTCAAGAAGCTGCTTGATGAGATTCTGGGATCAATAAGCTACTAACAACCAAACGAGCAAGATGGGCTGAATGGCCTCCTCTCGTTTGTAAACTTTCTTATGTTCTTATGTTCTTATGTGGTGTCTCTCTTACAGCTCACTCAGAACTCTGCCGCTAGAATTCTGACTAAAACCAGAAAAAGTGAACATATTACTCTTGTTTTGGCCTCTGGCTCCTTGAGCTGTTTAGAATTGATTTTAAGATGTTGCTTGTAACTTATAAGACCCTGAATGGATCAGCACCCACTTACTTACAGGAATTATTGACCTGTATACTTCTAACCACACTCTTAGATCACAGGATGCTGGTTATTCCAGGGTGAATACAAATACTACTTGAAAAGCTCCTAAATTATAGGAATGCTTTGCCTGCTTATGTCAGGGAAGCTTAGACTCTTACTGTTTTTAAGTCAAGATTGAAACTTATTTGTACAAAATAGATTTTTTGATGTATTTATTTTGTAACAGTTCTGGCCCAATTCACTATTTACAGGATACACTGTATTTTCAGTTTTCACCATGACATTAATACCACCAATATTGATAATAGTAAGACACGAATTAATTCAACAACATGCAGTTCAAACTCAATACATCCCAAGGTTTGCATTCTACTGTACTACACAGCTCACAGCATGATCAATTCTGATACAAGGCTGAGCACTAAAAGTGAATGGAGCACATGTGCTGTGAGCTCAGGCATTATCCCTAACTTCTATTATTAATTGTTCAGTAATTCCACATAAGAAACCACCAATTACCAGAGTCCTGTCAGTACCGGTAAAAGGTACTTATTTCAGTGACCAGGTAAAGCAATGACCAAATCTCCTTTAATAAACCATGCCCTGGGCCATTCCAAATCTCCTTTAATAAACTGTGCCCTGGGCCATTCCAAATCTCCTTTAATAAACTGTGCCCTGGGCCACTCCAAATCTTATTTAATAAACCATGCCCTGGGCCATTCCAAATCCTATTTAATAAACCATGCCCTGGGCCATTCCAAATCTCCTTTAATAAACTGTGCCCTGGGCCATTCCAAATCTCCTTTAATAAACCATGCCCTGGGCCATTCCAAATCTCCTTTAATAAACTGTGCCCTGGGCCATTCCAAATCTTATTCAATAAACCATGCCCTGGGCCATTCCAAATCCTATTTAATAAACCATGCCCTGGGCCATTCCAAATCTCCTTTAATAAACTGTGCCCTGGGCCATTCCAAATCTCCTTTAATAAACTGTGCCCCACCACTCCAAATCTTATTTAATAAACCATGCCCTGGGCCATTCCAAATCCTATTTAATAAACCATGCCCTGGGCCATTCCAAATCTCCTTTAATAAACTGTGCCCTGGGCCATTCCAAATCTCCTTTAATAAACCATGCCCTGGGCCATTCCAAATCTCCTTTAATAAACTGTGCCCTGGGCCATTCCAAATCTCCTTTAATAAACCATGCCCTGGGCCATTCCAAATCTCCTTTAATAAACTGTGCCCTGGGCCATTCCAAATCTCCTTTAATAAACTGTGCCCTGGGCCATTCTAAATCTCCTCTAGCGGTGGCCTGTCCAATCGCTTAGAAAGTGTAAGAAAGAATACAATGGTTTTTGAATCATGCAATATAAAAAAAAATCAGTTTTGTATCTGTTACTGCATTGAATATTGTAGCACTTTTGAGGGAAACACATATAGCTAACCTAGTAAGTTTTATTCAGCTGGTAAAATATCCTCTTCTGCTTAGGTTTGGTGTATTTGTTATTTTTCATCTAGTATGCAAATCATTTTAAACCTGCACATACTGTACTAATACTAACACGGCAATGAATACCATTCTCATAACATCTACACAATGAGCCATCTCACTCCAGTAGCCTGGCATGTAAGGGCACATTTGAGAACTAATCTTGGGGCTTCTCATTGTGAGCATGAAGCCACAAGCAATTAAAATAAATACAATAATCGAGGCTCGAGGCACATTAAACATTTCAGGTATTATTTAAGTGAAAGGAACCTTTCAGAGAGAGAATCCCTTTGACATCATGAAAGTCCTGTGTGTGCATGTGCGTGTGCGTGTGTAAATCACAAAAACATTTAAAAACACATTTACATTCCATTCATTCCAAGGTATTCAAGGTTACAGCTAGGGCCAAATGTGTTGCATCACCTAGAATTTTAGGATTGAGACATAATAAAAAAACTATATGAACATCATTTTGAACTTTTATTTAACATCCTGTAATCAAAGAAACTACAAAAGGATATCGCAAAAGTGTACTGGAAGACATATAGTAGTACAATTGTTGTGAGTTTTTTGTTAAGTATATGGAAAACTACAAAGCGGTGTGTAATTCAATATGTTAACTTTTCATTATTCAGCAGGTTTCATTCAAAGCAAAATGAGTTAGTTCTATAGGGTGATGCAACACTTTTGGTCATAGCTGTAGAGCACATTAGGGTTCTCTCATTTAACTGTGTCTCAAATACTGGACCCAGGAAGTGGAGGGAATGACTGCTTATTTCAGTGAATAACATACTAAAGGGCAAAGAGTTGACAAGCCTAATGGAACTGAGCTGAGCCCAGTAAAACAGCATGTCTCCAACTATTAGCACAAGCATGCTGCTTACTCCTGCACTTTAATGCTTTCTGTAATATGCACTAAATTAAGATTCAGCATTACGCTGTATGTTTTCATTGGCAGCCCTATTAAGTGGCACAGTGGTGCTCATGCTGAGTCTGGACAGTGGTGCCCATGCTGAGTTTGCACAGTGGTGCCCATGCTGAGTCTGGACAGTGGTGCCCATGCTGAGTCTGCACAGTGGTGCCCATGCTGAGTCTGCACAGTGGTGCCCATGCTGAGTTTGCACAGTGGTGCTCATGCTTTTATTTAAATATTTACTACTTGTGGAACATAGAATAGGTACAATGAGCTCTGCCACAGCAGGCAGAATAACATGTGCTTCTCACTTCCATTTCCAAACAAAGGACTGGCACGCATTTGTCTGCTCCTGCAGTATTGAAGAGGAAAGACTCAACAAGACTCAACTCAACAAGACTAATTTTTGCTGGAACATTCTTACTGGTACATAATATTTCTTTCTTTGAATAACCTCATTGTATTTACAAATGAAAACGCAATTTATTATTATTTTATAACTGTTTACATTATCTTCTGTCTATTTGCTCTGCTTATTTTGCAAAAGACTGACCAAGCGTTTGTTTGAAATGTTGCAAGGAAAGCCAAGCATTTGCAAGAGCAGGTAATTGAGTAATTATAACAGATCCTTATTCACATTTCAAATACAGTTATTGTCAAGTCAGTTGACCACATTGCATTGTTACTGGAAAGAAATAAAACATTCCTAAGAGTTTTGAAGGATAAAATCCATCAAGAAGTGTAATGCGTCTTAATGAAAATCATGCTTGCTGCTCTTTTCTTATCGTTGACAGAACCCTTCTTCGAGCAAACGTTGCCCATGTTAAGCAGTTAATACACCAACACAACAGATGTCAGCTACTGCTGCATTTCATTTGGTGCCTCCACCAGAGAGATTTTCTTCTATATAGATTTACTGAGTGCTGCCGATTTAGGGTTACCAGGTGCATCAGGAAAATTGGGATTGTCACCGTTTTCAGCCCAGATCTTTTGTCCTGGTCGGAACATTAACACTGTAGAATGTTCCCGGTTTTGCTATTGTACATATAGCAGTGTGACTGTTAACGCCATTCAAAATTGTGGGAGTCTGGAAGTGAATTGTGGGAGTCTGGAACCAACTCCCCAGTAATGTTGTTGAAGCTCACACCCTGGGATCCTTCAAGAAGCTGCTTGATGAGATTCTGGGATCAATAAGCTACTAACAACCAAACGCGCAATATGGGCCGAATGGCCTTCTCTCCTTTGTAAACTTTCTTATGTTCTTCTGATTCCTACTCATCAACACTTTATTATTATTATTTATTTATTTAAAGCAGGCGGTAGGCGATGTGCCAGTCATGGATTGGAGGTGGCATGTGGCGAAGCAATCTGTTCCTTTGTTATGGTTACGGGGCAGCAGTGTGGAGTAGTGGTTAGGGCTCTGGACTCTTGACCGGAGGGTCGTGGTTTCAATCCCAGGTGGGGGACACTGCTGCTATACCCTTGAGCAAGGTACTTTACCTAGATTACTCCAGTAAAAACCCAACTGTATAAGTGGGTAATTGTATGTAAAAATAATGTGATTTCTTGTAACAATTGTAAGTCGTCCTGGATAAGGGCGTCGGTTAAGGAATTAATAACAACAATAACAAAAGACCTGTAAAGGATGTACTAACAAAAAAGAAACTGTGAGTTTTTGTGTGTTGCTTTGCCTGTCTATTTGTCATTATAGAAGGCTAACCTCCGGGAGCTGTAGCTAAACCGCTAACAATTAAACCCAGACTCCACTTCACCATTGTACACGAATAAACCTGTAAATCACCACGTTCACTAAGAGCACTCACTCTGGACTTGTGACCGTGTTGTGTTTGTGTGTGTCTTGTTTAGTGGATTATTATTTCGGGACTGAACCCTGTGGTTTAACTGAGCGATACACATTGGTGTGTAGAGCCAGTTATTTTTATTTAAGAGTTGCGAGCACGCAACCCAGCCAAGTAAAACAGCTGTTTTGTATCTGTTATTACTGAGCACTGCACCACCTCTACACCTGCGCACTGCAAACCACTTTGCCACAGTACTCAATAAAGTTTTTAGTCTTAAAATGTTATTATAAGATGTTATTGACATCTCTGACAGTTTTCACTTTCTCAAGTGTTATTGTACAGTATTTAAGTCAAATTAAACGTTGCATTTTTCTTCCTGATTGGGTAAAGCAACACCATTGCTTTTCCTCTAGGTGTTCCTCTTTCAGCGTTTTTTTAAATCAATCAACATATTATGAGGATGTTCCATCAAAATACACACCTAGTTACAGATTTTTCTACACATTACATAACACAATCATGTCAATTAACAAAGGGAACTTGACATCTTACAACAGGACGTTACAATGATGGCAAATTATTGCACAATACAAAACAAGGAGAAAATAGGATTTAGAATCATATAGAAAGCTCTCCTTTTTATAAAGCTTTCTAAAAGCCTATTAATCACTCTATAGCCTTTTGAATCCCGGAGGCCTTTTTGGACAAGTATTGAATGTTTTCCATGAATACTGGGGATAAGATGTGCCTGGACTAGCTACTGACACAAACTGCTTATGTACAAAATCTTTTGTTTTGTATAGAGCATTTACTGATGCTGACACACAGTACAGTATAGATACATAACTATGTCTAACTTGGACTACAGAAGAAGACAACACCTGCATAAAGCCACTCATAAGCAAAGACAGTTCTTTTACATAGGATGGCATATTTGTCCTTCCAGTGAACATCTTTTAATATTAAGATCAGCAGTCTGCTATCCCCAAATCTAACCAGCACACATATCAAGGTAATTGCACACTGCTGTTTTAATGAAATCCAATCAGTTGATGTATCATTACAGCCTGCGAGGTGGCTGTCAGGCAACCATTTTGTACAGGATGTGAAGGTGTTCAAATATGAACTGTACCAGAGATGTAAGCAAGTCATTGAGCAGCTGTGGAGGCAGGATGTGTAATGGTGCAGGGAGAGGTTACTGCTTCCAATAACACTTCATTGCAGTTACTAGTAAAAGAAACAGACCTGCATTTGTAGTTACTCTTCTCTAATACTCACGGTATGTACATAGTATATAAGAGCTTTATTGGCATAGGAAAAGCAAGATATGGAAATACATATTATGAACTCAATTTTTAAAATAATATTATTCTAATGTTCAAGCTCATATTATAAATAATTTAACATGTAACTTCAGTATATCTACATATACAGTATTTAATGCACCTGTGATTTTTTTTCTATACCTAGATCTTTATAAAAATACACACACCCAAACCCACAATAGAATACACTGTAGAACTCATTAATCTGCCCGAAGGCAAAGCATGCCTTTTCTTCCTCTCTGCAAAGTAGAGCTATCCATCACTTAGCAGAGATACTTCCTGTTTTCAAGCAGTTGAGGAGGTATGACTTCCAACCCAAATACTTGGCTTGGCAAGCAGCCCTTGCGTTGATGGACACTTCAATAACTACTTCATTGCATCTGAAGTCTCAGTCTGGGGGAGGGGAGAGACAACCAAACTGAAACAGCTGGAAGGAAGAAGTCAGTGTGCCTCTGACAGATGTTAGTGCCTAACCTGGCACTGACCCTTCACTAACTATGTCACGTTTCACTGAAAAAAAGACTGAAGCTCACAGTTTACATCGGAACAAATTCATATTTATGAACAGACATTCACTAAGTTTTTTGTCAGTACTGAAAAGATGGACATACATACATACTGTACATAAATACATATATGTTCACAGTTTAAATAATTTTGTATCCTATTTCAAATTGTGTATATAAACTATACATTTAAACCATCACATAATTAAGATAAATAAGCACTTTCACTTTTTTTTTTCCTGAGATACGAGTTGTCAGCTGCTCATGAAATCTTTTAAATGATGTTTTTTTAGGAACCAGAATTCGAATATATTGAGAAATCAATTGGTTATATTAACTACTACAACTGTTAACCGTAATGATTCAGCCCTGAGAAACTGAAAGGAAACATTACTTACTAGCTTTGAGACAGGCAATTCCTTATAAAACACTGATACTGCAGATTCTTTGGTGTTCAAAACCTGAGCACTGTGGATTCTTTTTTTTTAATTCATTGAATGTTTTGAATTCTAATTCTTGTCTGCAGAAGACACCCACAGGGATAAATGCTGAGTACCATCCAAAAGGATGGCATCCTTTGTATGTGGTTCCTAAACCTGTCAGTCTGCAATCCACAGGGGCCAGTGAGTCATTCAGAACACACAGCAGCTGCCCTGTAACAAAACAAACATCACATAGGCCTGTGTGTGCCAATGAAGAGTGAGTGAAGGGCCCTTCACAGCTCCACGGGCCTTGAATGCCAACTGCTAGTCTTGCATCCTCCCCGGAACTTGTCACAGCACCTCCTGTTCCAGAACCAGTGTAAACAGGATTATAGTCCAACCCAATTCAGATGGGGGGATTAGAGCAATGAGCCAACCAGGCTTCAACTCAGATCACATCCAACCTCAAGATGATCCATCCGAAGCACACTGTAATCCCCACAGGGAGATTTCAGCTTCAGACTGTTTTGGTGGGCTGAATAATATAATGCTTGAATAAGAAGCACCAGGAACACCAAAGGTAACCAAACAAAGCTAAAAGTACAAATCAGAAATGACTTAAAGACCCAGTTCACACTTGCGATTTAAGGCGGCCCAGGGCTTTTTCTCATATGTGAACACTCCAAAACAGAAAAAGCAGGGCTTGTCATTGCATATTTATGAATGCAAAGCAGACTTAGGGCCGCCTTTTCGTATCACATGACCAATTTGATTATGTAGCTCAGTAGCAGGGATCCTAGGAATCCGTTTGCTAATAAAACTGCTTCCGGTTTTCAAGTTCAGTGTTGAATGAGGCTTATGTTTACATCGGTCAGTATCCAGAGCTGTTCAAAGATGCCGAAAACAATAACAATCACCCCTAAAGATCAGATCAATGAGTTTGGCAAGGATGAATTTCACATTGATGGTAATGTGCTGCTTTGTACTTCATGCTTTGTACTTCTGATAACAAGCTGAAATTTGGAGCAGCTGATTCAAATTCCGCGCCGTTCTGGGACACGGGGGAGGGGCGGAGCCCGCAGCACAAGGCAGTAACAAACAAAAGGCAGCCAGTTTTCAGAGCGACAGCGTGTGGAAGCGACAGCGTGGGAGAAGTACAGTCATGGACAAATACAGCGCAGTTAGAAGCAGTTTGAAAGCAGGTTGACAGCTGCAGAAGCTAAACTGAACTTCCAAAAAAATACATAAATAACACATTAAAAAAATAAATAAATAAAACATGGTCATCAAGCCAGTAACCTGTGACAACTGCATGATGTAGGAAATCCGAGAAAACCCAACAGAGCTCAACCAGGTTTGTTTAAAGTGCCACATGATCCAGGAGTTGCTTCAACGAGTACGTCTGTTATAAACGAAGCTGGAGGAAATGAGACAGCAACAGGAGTTGGAGGAGCTGACACACCCACAATTCATGGAAGTCTGCACCCCTAGCAGACTGAAAGCCACCAGGGAGATGGAAGAGAGTCGAAACAGCTGGGTTCTGATAGGCAGAAGCAGGGAAAAAAAAGAAACTTCATCAAAGACAACCACCAGAAATCCAAACATCCAACAAATTTGAGCCACCTCAACATTTAGATGACCAAAACCAACATCAAGAGAATGAAGGGAACAACATCCAGGACCATATAAACAGTGCTGGCCAGGCAGCAAAAAGAAGGGAGGTCATGATTGTTGGGGACTCCATATTGAGAAACACAGCGTTCTGTTCGCAGTTTGGACCCCCTTACTACAACAGTGTGCTGCCTTCCAGGAGCCTCTGTCAAGCACATCACTGAGAACGGGGACAGGCTCCTAGAACGAACAGGAGACAACACGGTATTAGTCATCCACATCGGTACAAACAACATTGGAAGAGACAGACCAAGATCCCTGCAAAACAAATTCAGAGAACTAGGAAGGAAATTAAAAGACAAGACCAAAACTGTGGTATTTTCTGGGATACTGCCGGCACCTTGCAAAGGACCATATGGACAGCTGGAAATACAAAATCAAAATGCATGGCTGAAATCGTGGTGCACACAGGAAGGCACTGTCGTTAGGACTATCTATATAGGTGGGACGGACTGCACTTAAACAGAAAGGGAACCAATCTACTCGGAGAAAGGATCCTTGAGGAGGTCCAGAAGCATTTAAACTAGAAAGGAAGGGGGAAAAAACAAAAAAACAGAAGGGAGACCACATCAAAACAAGGGCAACAACTCAGGTAAGACCACTATTAAATGTATTTATCTTAATGCTAGAAGTCTCAGAAACAAAATGTTAGAACTTGAAGCTACTGTACTAACAAGTAACTACGATGTGATAGGTGTTACAGAAACTGGGTTGTCTGAGAGTGATGGAGACGAATATAATATTAGTGGGTACACACTGTATAGGAAAGACAGGCAGGACAGAAGAGGCAGAGGGGTAGCGCTATACATAAGAAATAGTCTTGAAGCCCAGGTGTTAAATCAGAACAAAGAAAACAATGCAGAATCAATATGGGTCAGAATAATGGACAAAAATTCAAATGGCATAATAATAGGAGCACGCTATAGACTGCCAAATTCAGACGCTGAGCAAAATAATCTGTTATACAATGACATTCGCAATGCGTGTAGAAAAGGAGAAGCCATACTAATGGGGGATTTCAACTTCCCCCGTATAAAATGGGAGAACCCGGTGGGGAGCACGACGGACGAAATTGAAATGGTGGAAATGACAAATGACTGCTTCCTAACGCAATTTGGCAAGGCACCGACTAGAGGGGAGGCATGCCTTGATTTAGTCTTTTCAAATAACGAAGACAGAATAACTAAAACAGAGGTCAGAGAGCCATTGGCAAACTCAGACCACAACATGGTCTCAGTTGAAGTATTTTTTAAAAACCCAAAAGTAATGACTAAAGCTAAGGTTTACAATTTTAGAAAAGCAAACTATGAAGTTATGAAACAGAGACTAACAGAAGTAGATTGGAGTAAAATAGAGAAAACATCCAGAGAAAAAGGATGGCTGTTTTTTAAAAATGTAGTACTAGAGGCGCAAAACAATTACATCCCAAAAGTAGACAAATCTAAATCTAAAACAAAATGGCTAAAATGGTTTAATAGATCAATTAAAAAAAACATTCAGCGAAAAAAGGCACTTTACAGAGCGTTTAAAAGGGACCAAAAACAAAGTACTTGGAACTGCAAACACAAGTCAAAAAGGAAGTTAGAAAGGCCAAGAGAGAGATAGAAATCAATATTGCTAAGGGGGCTAAAACCAATTCCAAAATGTTTTTCCAATATTATAACAGCAAGAGAACATTCAAAGTGGAGGTTAAATGTCTAAGATACACAAATGGCAAAATCATAGATGAAGAAAAAAAAAATAGCAAATATATTAAATGATTACTTTTCACAGGTTTTTACAAAGGAGGACACAGACAACATGCCCCACATGTCGACCTGTTCCTATCCAATTTTAAATAACTTTAGCATAACAGAGGCAGAAGTGTTAAAGGGACTAGGAGCTCTTAAAATAAACAAATCCCCTGGGCCGGATGAGATCCTCCCAATAGTACTCAAAGAAATGAAAGAAGTTATTTACAAACCGCTATCCAAGATCATGCAACAGTCTCTTGACAGAGGGGTTGTACCGACAGACTGGAAAATAGCAAACGTAATACCGATCCACAAAAGGGAGACAAAACCCAACCAGGTAACTACAGACCAATAAGCCTGACTTCTATTATATGTAAACTTATGGAAACTATAATAAGATCCAAAATGGAAAATTACCTATATGGTAGCAATATCCTGGGAGACAGTCAGCATGGTTTTAGGAAAGGGAGATCGTGTCTAACTAACCTACTTGACTTTTTTGAGGATGCAACATTGAAAATGGATAATTGCAAAGCATACGACATGGTTTATTTAGATTTCCAGAAAGCTTTTGACAAAGTCCCGCATAAAAGATTAATTCTCAAACTGAACACAGTAGGGATTCAAGGAAATGCATGCACATGGATTAGGGAGTGGTTAACAGGTAGAAAACAGAAAGTACTGATTAAAGGAGAAACCTCAAAATGGAGCGAGGTAACCAGTGGTGTACCACAGGGATCAGTATTAGGTCCTCTGCTATTCCTAATCTACATTAATGATTTAGATTCTGGTATAGTAAGCAAACTCATTAAATTTGCAGACGACACAAAAATAGTAGGAGTGGCAAACACTGTTGCAGCAGCAAAGGTCATTCAAAATGATCTAGACAGTATTCAGAACTGGGCAGACACATGGCAAATTACATTTAATAGAGAAAAGTGTAAGGTACTGCACGCAGGCAATAAAAATGTATATTATAAATGCCATATGGGAGATACTGAAATTGAAGAAGGAATCTATGAAAAAGACCTAGGAGTTAATGTTGACTCAGAAATGTCTTCATCTAGACAATGTGGGGAAGCTATAAAAAGGCCAACAAGATGCTTGGATATATTGTGAAAAGTGTTGAATGTAAATCAAGGGAAGTAATGTTAAAACTTTACAATGCATTAGTAAGACCTCATCGAAATAAACCACGTCATATGGTGTTTCTCTTTCAACACTGCAGAACAAGACAAGTAACTGGGTTAACTGGGCCCACCTTTGGGTGTGCACCTGTATTCTTTTTGTATAACTTGGTTTCCCATATGAAATGCTGATTCTGTTTATTTGGTTATATTAGTGCTAAGTTCCTGAAGGGTTTGTTTGATCAATCTATACTCTTCTGAGTTTTATTAGAGCATTTTACAGCACAGGTGATCGCTCTGGATTCCATCACTCACCTATCTTGAGGGGTAATCTCAAGACAATCATGGAGAGCTGGTGGATCCAATCCCAGGTGCTTCCCCCTGCTGTAAAATGATCTACTTACATCCAGCTATGGCGCATCCCTGGGGGATATAGTGCTGAAAGAGTTCATACCTTGCACTGTACTTTCAACATTTTGAAAGAGTAAAACTCACATCACATTAGAATAGGAAAACAAGTGAGGTGCAGATCTTGCAACACAGCATTCTTTAGAATTGAGGAAGTAAGGTTTACAGCAAGCGTGGATAAATTGAGTGATTTTCGAAAAACATACACATGCACAAACATACGCATTTACACATACAAAATACAACAACACTACTTGTCAAATACAGTATACTTGGTTTCCCTTTCTTCTATCTGTAATCACTAGGACATTTTCTTTTCCTGTACCAAGCAGGTAAACCACAGCTCTCAAGTCACACTAATAATTGCTTTTTTTATTTCTGAAGACTAGCAGAATGTGTACTAAATGCCATAGACCAACGGAAAGTGTCTGCAATGATTTTGTACAGCTCGTATAGCTGGTAATGTTTTTCAGTGGCTTCAGTACCTGTACCTCCATCCCCATTTGATTTCTATTACATTGTATTACCTTTACAACAGCAGTCGCCTTCTTTATGGTGGTCCACAAGTATTACCCAAGTATCCTCTAAGGGCTAGAAACCATGTCTAAAACTGAATAGCATGATGCTATTAAAAAAGGAGTACTGCAGAATCACAGCAATGCAGAATCACAGCAATGCAGAATTTCAGCAATGAGAAATAAAGCATTAAAAAGCAAACCTCTGGCACATATCACGGTGTGAGGGTTTGTAATGGCATTACCTTGCTGGGAGGATGTCCAGCTTCTTCCAAAAAACAAAAAATAATTGAACCGCCTATGACCTTAAAGGTATGTGTACAACCCTGAGGGCCACAGCTCCTCTCTTAGAACAAAGCCTTCACATACACATTGAGCCTGGTCCTAAAAACTTGGAAAATATCATGTTTTCAACATTACTGCTCACTTTCATAGTCTAAAACCCTCCTTCAAATATGGAGAATACCATGGGAAAGGGCCTAGTACCACAAAACAAACATGGCTTAATGTACACCTTAATCTATCAAAAGTACAAAAAAAGGTTTTCCCTTTAAATACAAAAAGGGTTAGTTTTCAAGAGTTCAAGATTGTAACCTATAGTATCTGTGAGAAGTGACTAACTTTCAGCGTCTGGTTCCCATAATCCATCAAATTCCATTAGTGTAGCAGGACAGTGGATCAGGCCTACAGCTGGCTGAGGGGTCTGGGTGTAAGAGCCCCCCCCCCCCGCCCCATGCAAATAGGAAATGCTTTTAGTGAACCACCAAACCCCTTACAGTAATGACTTTCTTCTGCTGGATAGCACAGCCTTGTATTTCATTTAACCAACGGAAATCCAGCGACAACAAACAGATTTGATCCTGAGGCCGGGAAGCTGGTGCCGGGAATGTTCAATCGCAGCTGTGCCTAGTTAAGGGCTCCCCTCCTTACTTCACGCTGAGTAATCCTGGCCTAAGCCTGCCGCCCACTCCCCTCCTTTACAGTAACCAAATAGAAAGGCATTTGTACAAGTGCACAGCAAATCAGGTGCCACATTATTTAACTGCCCATCTAGACATCAAGCAGGCAACAGGCTTCTTGGCCAGTCTTGTCAAGTCACACCGTCTGGCAGTGTGACAATTTTCTTTGAGCACTGCACAGTCAGTCACTGAATTCACAAAGCAGTATTTCTATACATTACAGAGCTGTAAAAGTCTTGTTTCATGGGATGGATGATTATTCTGATTGTACAGTGTGCATATTTGTGAAATTAAATGTTTCCCTAGAATGCTGTATGCTAGGAATTATTATTATTATTTGTTTATTTAGCAGACGCCTTTATCCAAGGCGCCTTACAGAGACTAGGGTGTTTGAACTATGCATCAGCTGCAGAGTCACTTACAACTACGTCTCACCCGAAAGACGGAGCACAAGGAGGTTAAGTGACTTGCTCAGGGTCACACAATGAGTCAATGGCTGAGGTGGGATTTGAACCGATGACTTGCTGGTTACAAGCCTTTTTCTTTAACCACTGGACCACACAGCCTCCTGTGAGAAGAATGAGAGAGCTAAATCTAGTGTGATATTTATTTTATTCTTTCTAGAGGTTATTCAATTGAGACTAGAAGGATGTTCAAACAATGATGTGATCTGTAAAGTTGTTTTAGAATAAATCCAAGTTAATTTCATTTTCAAAATTTGCTGTAGATTCTGTTATGAGTTTAAACT
Organism: Huso huso; assembly: GCA_036884735.1. Classification (NCBI taxonomy): domain Eukaryota; kingdom Metazoa; phylum Chordata; class Actinopteri; order Acipenseriformes; family Acipenseridae; genus Huso; species Huso huso. The sequence goes on along the minus strand of CM072663.1, from coordinate 121,149,560 downwards.
CAAGGTTAAAAAACTAGAGGACCTGTGTGGTTTTGTACAGTCAAGAACCAGGACTGGGTGCTGTGCTAGTGTCAGTTCACTGCAGCTGTTTTGTCTAAGGTCTGGTTCCTAGTTTGCATATTGTCCAATGTTCTTTGAATTCTGATGCCTGCAGCATTTACAGTTGAGGTTATTATTTGATTGCAACAGAAAAGTGTTCGTCTCCCACCCTAACTGTAGGTGCATCACCTGCTCTATACTTCACTCTCTCTCTATAGAACTCTAATTAATGAGTAACCGACTCAGGCATTTGCTATCATGCAAGTCTGCTTTCATTGTTTATCTTCATTTTCTCTGTCCTCACGTATCCCCAGGCTAGCAAATGAGAACCAGGCAGAGAAGGCTTGAGTTTGCTCCAAACACAAACAGACACACACACACACACACACACACACACACACACACACACACACACACACACACACACACACACACACACACACAGACAGGCACACACAGACAGACAGGCACACACACACACACATTCGTATACGCACACACACACACACACACAAATGCACACACACACACACACACATGTACACACACACACACACACACACAAAAACAGACACACACACACATTTTTTAAATAAATCTCCTTGAAAAGTAAGGTTTGACATAATTTTGAAAAATGAAAACTGGACTTTAATTTCAAGTCAGGCTCTAGACCAGGGTTGCCCAATCCTGGTCCTGGAGGGCCGGTGTCCCCCTGGTTTTTGTTCCAACTGTACACTAAATTACTTAATTGGACCAATTAAGCTTTTAATAAGTGCTTGATTAAGTAATTTAGGGGGCAGTTGGAACAAAAGCCAGGAGGACACCGGCCCTCCAGGACCAGGATTGGGCACCCCTGCTCTATACTAATCTTTACAACAATGTGAATTGTGGAAACGAATCACTTGCAGCATAGTATTGTAATTTGGTTCTCAGAATGACATAACCCTATAGAAAGTGAAAGCATGCTTGTTGAGAAGCTGGCTCCTAAAGTAACATTGTATTCTATTGGTCTGTATTTGCACAAATAGGTTTTTGTCTTTACCAGATCAGGACCAGGATCTGCTCAGTCGAGCGTGGTTAAGCCAGCAAGTTAAGCTTTTAAAAGGTTGTGTCTAACAATCTACAGACAGTACGGGAGTCTTGGCTTTGTGCAGCGATTCAGGAAAAGAAAAGGAGAATCACCTGCTAGAAATAAAGAAATGAACTGGTTTTGATGCACAGGGTTGATGCAGCGCATTATGCACACTCCCACCCCCCCCGATTTGAACTGGAATTAAACTACCTCCAGTAATGATGTACAGGGTTGATGCACACTGTCCTGTCCCCCCTGATTTTAACTGGAATTCAACTACCTCCAGTAAACTGAGCAGACCCTTAAACAACCTGCAGGCCTTCTCAAGAAAAAGAATAAAAATGACCCAAAAGTTGGGGATTAAAAGTACTTTACATTTTGTGAATGTATTATTATCAAGGGGCAGCTCCTATAAATTACTGAAACATTTAAGATTTCACGACATAGCAAGGTGCTGAAACAAAACAGGTGCTTTCCGCATAACTTTCAAAACTCTACACCGTGTGAGCAACCTGCTGCCAAAGTACAGACTCAATGCCAGTCCCCAGGTGCTGAAAGACATCTTCCAGGGATGCCTGCTCTCCAGAACGGCTTATCTAGAGTGTGGAGTGATTACCATGACTCACACCAAATCAAGTGTATCAGGCAGTAGTGCTCTTTTCATTACCTTATGACCTACAGAACTTCATCAATCAGAAAGTACCATTGAATTATAAAAATAATAATAATAATAATAATAATAATAATAATAATAATAATAATAATAATAATAATAATTAATAATTTTTTCTTTTTAAAAAGATAGTAGTCCCAGGTGGTCCTGCATCAATCTATTTCTATTTGCCCATATTGTTAAACTTCATCTTATAAAGTACCCAACATGAAATGTGTCTCATCACAGCACCCTAACTGTCATTCCATTCATTATGTAACGTTTTTTCTGTCTAAAATGAATCAATTTCTGCTATAATGTAACTATGTGCTGCAAATACAATGCCACTGTACCCAAAAAACAAGTTCCTGTTTTAAAGATTGCACTTGTATGGTCCGACACTGGTGGGAGTGGTGCATGGGGAAATCCCTAAACACTAAGCTGGTCCCCACTTTGGAAAAGGTTGGGAAGCACGGTAACTAACAGGGTAAGTTATGTACAGAAGCTGTTCCTTTAAATAATTGTAAAGCATCCCCATAACAGAAGGGGTGGGGAGTTTCATATCAGCATATCAGTTCCTTGGCCAGCACAAAGCAAATAGGCACAACAGTAAAGGCGGTGAGGATCAAGGTTGCCCCAATGGTTTCTTGAAACTTGGCTTGTGTTTTTGATATCTCCACTTTAAATGTCACTTTAAGATGTCTCTCCAGTTTCCTCCAAAAAAGCAATGCAGCTGCTGAGAATCATTCAGTATTGCCTGAAAACCCTTTACCTAATACATTTCTAACCAGTTTATCATCACATATTCACAATGAATCCCCATCAGGGTTCTGAATTCCAATAGTAAAGCTCTATAAAGAACGGATTTCACAAGCCTTTGTGGATACACCCAGTTGACAGTGCCAAGTCTTTTAGAAACTCAAACATTGAGTGTTCCCTTTCAAATAATAATTACTAAGACCCCAGATCTTCCAATCGGTTATTTGTCCATTAAGGCCCAGCACAAAGCACTTTATAATGAAGGGGAAATGATACTAAAGAGTTTTCTTTTCAAACCAGTTTACTTTGGAGCCGAGTATGATACCTGACCTAATTGAATGGAAAACAAAAAACTCTGTTAACACAAGGAATGCCCCAGATCCGGCCTTCAGTCCGACATGGATATCCCAGTTCCTGTTCCAAATCATTTTGGCCAAACAGCTAATTCAGAATTAGTTCCTGGGGAGGTTTTTTTTTTGTCTGTGTGCTACCCAAAAATTTGAATTATGCTTGAGATCTTGTGTCAACAGTAGTGTACAGAGTTTTTCAATGATATGGACCGAAATACTCAGGAGGATACAGCAAAACCATGGTGATGCATTTTTTCAGTACAAACACAAATTGCATTAAGCACTTCAGAGAGTCTTTCTCCATTCAGACGGAGTGCATGGCCTCCACAGAACCCTCTGTGCTGGATGAATTTGTGACGGTGGTCCCCTCTGAACTCAGCCAATGGCTTAGCATGGTCCCGACCTATTTACTGACAGTAGTGAAGCCATGGCACTTCTTTATTCCCCCTAGGAGTAGGGTTGCTAATTCTGGCAAATACAGTTTATGGCCAGGTGGGGGAATCGCTAGAACTGAAAATAGAATTTTTAAAAGTTTTGGTCTGTGTGACAGGGAGGGCCCTGTCGTTAGTTTGTGTGCATACATGTGCAGCTGGGACTCAGAACAGGAGACGTATTGCTGGGCAACCAATTGAGCAGTTTGGCTCGTCCAGCGCTGAGCTGATCAGGAGGTCCGGATTGGTTGGGGGGTGTGGTCGGGGATCTCAAAAGCATCTGCACCACAGCTCGAGGCAACTGCACCGCCATGTTGACATTGAGGAGGAGAGTGTCCACTCCACAGGATTAACTACTACGGAACCCTTCAATTGCAAGACGGTGCCTGTGAAGGCTCTGCCCAGCCATGACCGTCACAATGACCGGGAGTCACTGGGAGGCCGGGACTTCAGGAGCAACAGCAGTAGGTTAGTTTAAGGGATGTTGATCCCAAATACAGTAATCCATCGCATATCCGCCTGCCATTGGACCAGAGTAAGGGTGGATATGTAAAAAGGCGGAAAAATGAATCCTGTTTTAAATACCATTATAGTTGTTATGTGTTGTACGCATTGTGTGTATTGTTAAACTGGTATGCATGCGAGTGTGTATGCGCAGCCGGGAGTCAATGGGGTTAGTTAGATTGCACGGCTCCGTGTGAAGGATGGAGGAGGAGCCGTTAAAAAAGTGTGTGTCAGTTTTTTGAGTGAGAAACAGTACCTGCCTACAGTGTGAGAATGGAAGCCAGCTACAGTTGTTTGTGGCTAATAAATAAAAGACACTCACCTAGTCAGCGACTTTATTGCTGGCACTGCAAATAAAAGGGACGGCAGTACATTATATTCACACAATTATTGTTTTGAGATTCAGCTTTTATAAGGGAACTCCCCTAAATCCCTTGTTTAGAAAGATGCAGGGTATTAATGCTTGTGACAGAGTAGCCGTCTGAAGTGTGGGTGCGTGCATTCGCTGCTGAGTGACAGGCAGGAGAGCGAGACGGAGGTTGAAGTTTATACGCCCCCTGCAGGAGAACAGGATTTATTTACATATCAAGTCAACACACTGAACAGCTCACGTGACACTTCCAGCAATGATTGCGCACGGAGCACATACAACACAGTGTACAAAAACTCTGGTGGATCTACAATCTCTGAACTAATCCTCTCTGTTCAGTAATAAACTAATTTTGTTGAAGTGATTGATCATGGCGGGTAAACGGGTAGGGCGGTTATGTGACGGGCGGATACGCGACAGATTACTGTAGTTTACAGAGGGTTTGCATAGTGCAGTAGGTTCCTGGAGTGGGACGTCTCTTTTACTGAGGCTATCGCTCACCTTGTGTGGCAAACTTTTATTTTTAGCTTTGTTTTGTTTGTTTTCTTTATTAAATCTGACACTAGGGCTTCTATTGCTGGTACCCTAGTGGCAGCACTTGTTTTGAATTAAATCTGCGCCCCTGTGCGGCGTGTCAACACCCAATGCTCTGTGTCTGCCTCATTATTATTCAGTGAAGACCCACACACGTAACACTTCCCCCTGTTACAGTCTTTTAAAAAAATAATTATGCTTACCGGATCCTTTTTTTTTTTGTCAAATCACACATATTATTTACTAGTAGCAACTATTTTAAGCCTCCAGAAAAGACCACACATGCTGGTTTAGTGATCATTTCGTAATAAAGCTGTTATTAAATCCTGGTTTGCTACGTAAGGCTTCTAAGAGTTATTTTCTTTTTTTTACGAATCAGTATAATTGTTTAAAGCAGCTTAATACCTGCTCTTTCTAGCTGGATGCATTCTGTCTGTTTTCAAGCAAGATAATTGTGGGTCCCTCAAATGAAAGGGTTTTACTGCAGTAATTACTAGATGTGGGACAGGGGCATTGAAAAACAACAAGCTGCTATCAAATTAAAAAGGCAGAAAGGAAGTCCCACAGCAGGTTTATTGTTAGAATAGCAAGCTGGAGAGCTGGTATGTGTTTGCTTGTAACCACTGTATTTGGAGAGATGGCACCACTGTATTTGGAGAGCTGGTATGTGTTTGCCTGTAACCACTGTATTTGGAGAGATGGTATGTGTTTGCCTGTAACCACTGTATTTAGAGAGATGGTATGTGTTTGCCAATAACCACTGTATTTGGAGAGCTGGTATGTGTTTGCCAGTATCTGAACTGTCTTTTTGTTTTAAGCATATGTTTTAACATCTTGTTTTCCACAAGCAGTGAACAATCTACAGTGCGTATGTAATGCAGTCAAGCTGGCACCCCCTTTGACTTCTGTACTCATCATTGCAAAATCCAGACAAGGTCTGTAGATAAGACCAGTTCACCCAATTAAATCTGAAGAATTATGAGAATTATGAGAATTATTGGAGGTTTGTTCATATTGGAGGTAAGAAATCAATACTTTGTTTGTTATGAAGAAATACTTTAAGAAATGTAAAGTAAAATGTAGGTCAAAACTGTGTAATCCATTACAAGAAGATCTAAAATCATACAAACAGATCTCATCTGCTGCAGATCTAAATGCCACCGTTACATTTTCATAAACAGCACAAAGATCCCTGTTGTAATTCATAAAATTAGTGATCCAACGCTGTTTAGATCAATGAAATAAACTGCACTATAAGAACAGCACAACCTTATAGAGGCAAGTTTCACATGACAATTAAAACTGCAATTGATTTCTAATCTTCAGTGTTTAGCATACCAAGACAATACTGAGCTGAACACGGTTTGAATTACTTCAGCGTTAACATACCAAGACAATACTGAGCTGCACACGGTTTGAATTTTTTCAGCGTTTAGCATACCAAGACCATACTCAGCTGCACACGGTTTGAATTATACAGAAGCTTCCTGTGGAAGGCAGGCTCCTAATTGTGTGCTGTTGAGATTGCTGGTTCCATAGGGGAGGTATGAGATAACATTACCGATACAGAAAGACATTTCTGAAGCATAATGTGCATGTACCACTCGTGTTTCTGTTCATTATCCTGACCAAACCTTCTATTGTTTCTTTAAAGGGTTTATGGCATGACAGAAACCCTACTTCTCCTTAGTCCTCAAAAATGCAGACATATCTGTCAGATTCTGTGTTTATGTCAAACCTAGAATAAGTTTTGGTTTTACCTTGGAGTTTCCCCTTATAAACCACTGTTTATTTGTAGACATGTCAGTTGCTGTATACAGTAGTCATAATGCTGCTTTAAAATAATATGTTGCAAACACATAAGACTTCCAGTCTAAAAAACAATATACAGTAGACTCCCGTTAATCCGTGTTTCAATAATTTGTGTTTCGATAATCTGTGCAGTTGAATACAGTACATTATCAAAATGTATTAGTGCAGAAATCATCGGATCTATGCGGAAGTGGGTATTCACGCGCTTTATTAGTTTTTATTATTTTATTTCTTAGCAGACGCCCTTATCCAGGGCGACTTACAATTGTTACAAGATATCACATTATTTTTTACATACAATTACCCATTTATACAGTTGGGTTTTTACTAGAGCAATCTAGGTAAAGTACCTTGCTCAAGGGTACAGCAGCAGTGTCCTCCACTGGGGATTGAACCCATGACCCTCCGGTCAAGAGTCCAGAGCACTAACCACTACGCCACACTGCTGCCCATGTGCGGAAGCTATGCGAAAGCGGATGGTCATAATTGAATTAATTCAATTCAATTGAGTAAAGTATAGCATAAGCCAATGGACAGTACTGTATTGTAGTTACTGAAACCAGTGACAAGTGAGCAGAAAGCAAACTTAAGACTCTCTTAGCCTGGCAGCTGAATATGAAGAGCAGTTATGACAAAGACTCAGCAAAATCAGTGACTTTTTTAAACCAGCTCTCTCTGCCTCTGAACAACGCTGATTATGTACAGGATATATTTTGACCATTGCTGGGACATTATATTTTATTTGTATTATTGCAGTTTTTCGAGTCTTCATTTAATAGCGCAAGTATTTCCCAAACAGTAAACTCAATTTCGGATAAATTTAATCTGCACGGATTAACGGGGGTCTGCTGTATATATCAATATATATATATATATATATATATATATATATATATATATATATAATATATAAACCAAAACATAGAACTTAACCCTTAATTTTCTTCAAACAAGTCATGGTAGCTACATGTGTATAGTTAATACATAACAGCTGCTTAAATGTATTTAGAAATCAAAAAATAACGCAGTGTGTGATTTATATCACGTCTACATTCACTTTAACTTTTACAGTAGAACAGATTCATCGCAACTCCTGTCTATCATGAGCTTTACATAATTATACATTATACATGCTGATCTGACATCACTGTAACAAGCACGCTATCTGAATTACTACCTGAACAAGTTCATTTCTAAATCCCCTTATTAAGAAATAAAGTACCATGTATATCATATGATGCCTGGAATCATTTTTTAAACCAACGCATTATATCAGTCATATATAATGCTCCAAGTTTACATTTATTTAGTAAAAGCCCACAAACAGATACTTGTCCTTACTTGTAAAACACTGCTAAAACCAAACAAAATGTCGCTATAGTATTAATCCATAGTGTTCTGAGAAAAGGTTTAAAATGTAATGACGAGAACACAATTTTGTTGTTTATTTTTCAGAGCTGTTCCTTGATATAAAGTTGGTTGTGTAAATTCAGATTACTCAAACAAAAAGTGCTTTGCATGATATACAGCACTGAAAAAGCAAAAGGTTTGCAAAGTTTTTCCCCAGGCTTGTGGCACCAACTGTTACCTAATTGTTTCCTGTCACTAGCAATAATTTGTAACTTTTCCTGTTGCGCACTACATCCAGAACCAGCACAGAAATGTAGACCAGCATTTCTGAAATGTCGCTGTGCCAGCAAATGAGCCCAAGGGGGATGGGGGGGTGGTTTTGAAAAGGGTGGGGGGCGACTGCTGAGAGCTTCACAGCAATTTGAGAAAGTGGAATCAGGTAAAATTGGTACCCTTCAAACCTTCATAAACTGAGTTATGTGAACAAAATTCCTAATTGATGCTTCCAGGTTTGGAAGGCAGACCTCCAGGGTGCATACGGCTTTCCAGGTCAGACTGGCTGTCGCCGTGGTGATGACTGAAGGGAGAACACAGACACTGCTGGTTTTCTATATGCATATACAAGAAGAATGAGAAAAATTTGGGAACGAGAAAAAGGCCATTTTCTCCCCTACTGGGGGGAACTCATTTAAAAGCACAGAATCTCGTCTGTTTTTAAATGTTCCCAGTGTTTTAGATCCTGCTACTTCACCTGGCAGGCTATTTCATGCAGGTATAACTCTATTCTTCTCTCTGTTCTGAACATGGAGTAGTCTTGGCTTAACTTTATCAAGACCATTTATGGTTTTATAGACCTAGGCTGAAAAGATTTGGCCCTGGAAATCCCCTTTTGGGGACTGTGAAAAACACAGGAAAAAAACACTCGCAGAATTGTTGATTTATAGTCGATTCTTTTTTCGTGTCTATCAGTTGGTACTGGTCCCTGTTGAGGTTAGGGATTGTGTGGAGTTCTGACTGCAACCATAACCACATTAAAAGGCGTAAGAGTGGTGCATCCAGTAAAGGCACTCCGCATGAAGTGCAGGATGTGCCCTATAGCCTGGACGTTGCCGGTTCAAATAAAAGAAAAGTCTCCTTTCAACAAAGGTTTTGATTTTAAACTCATAGATCAGTGGTATTCAATCATGGCCCTTGAGATCCATTCCAGTCCTGGTCTTTATTCCAAGCAGGTTCTACATTAGTTAATTGCCTCTCAGCAGCTTCAATTAAACTACATTAGAACCTGAGTATCAACCTCAACTGGTCCGGATCTCGAGGGGCAGAATTGAGAACCACTGTTATAGACAAATCAGTCTGGACAACAAAGTTTCGGGTAGCCAAAAAGTGTGGTTTTATAGTCAACTATATGTACTCCCCTGATTTGCCCTTCTTTATAAACTGTCCATCTGGCAAAGGGAGGGGGGCTGATTTTAGATTTTGAGCTAAACTGTCCATCTGGCAAAGGGAGGGGGACTGATTTTAGATTTTGAGCTAAACTGTACCAGAGATGGAGTCTCGAGACCCGGTCTCGGTCTCGAGACCGATCTCGAGGCCAGATTTTAAGGTCTTAGTCTTGGTCTGGGTCTCACCACGTCGGGTCTTGGTCTGGGTCTCGGTCTCAGCACGTCGGGTCTTGGTCTGGGTCTCGGTCCGCACGTCGGGTCTTGGTCTGGGTCTCGGTCCCGCACGCCGTCGGGTCTTGGTCTGGGTCTGGGTCTCAGCACGTCGGGTCTTGGTCTGGGACTCGGTCTCAGCCTCGGCACGTCAGGTCTTGGTCCGGGTCTCGGTCTCAGCACGTCGGGTCTTGGTCTGGGTCTGGTTCTCGGCACGTCGGGTATGGGTCTGGGTCTCGGTCTCGGCGCGTCGGGTCTTGGTCTTGGTCCGGGACTCGGTCTCGGCACGTCGGGTTTTCGTCTGGGTCTCGGTCTGGGCACGTCGGGTCTTGGTCGGGGTCTAGGTCTCGGCATGTCGGGTCTTGGTCTGGGTCTCGGTCTCGGTACGTCGGGTCTAGGTCTATGTCTCAGTCTCGGCATGTCGGGTCTTGGTCTCGGCACGTCGGGTCTTGGTCCAGGTCTCGGTCTCAGCCTCGGCACGTCGGGTCTGGGTCTCGGCACGTCGGGTCTTGGTCTGGGTCTGGGTCTCGGCACGTCGGGTCTTGGTCCGGGTCTCGGTCTTTGCAGGTCGGATCTTGGACTGAGTCTCGGTCCCGGTACGTCGGGTCTTGGTCCGGGTCTCGGTCTCAGCCTCGGCACGTCGGGTCTTGGTCCCGGTCTCGGTCTCGGCACGTCGGGTCTTGGTCGGGGTCTGGGTCTCGGCACGTCGGGGATTGGTCCGGGTCTCGGTCTCAGCACGTCGGGTCTTGGTCTGGGTCTGGGTCTCGGCATGTCGGGTCTTGGTCTGGGTCTCGGTCTCGGCACGTCGGGTCTTGGTCTGGGTCTCGGTCTCAGCACGTCGGGGATTGGTCCGGGTCTGGGTCTCGGCACGTTGGGTCTTGGTCTGGGTCTCGGTCTCGGCACGTCGGGTCTTGGTCTGGGTCTCGGTCTCAGCCTCGGCACGTCGGGTCTGGGTCTCGGCACGTCGGGTCTTGGTCCGGGTCTCGGTCTCAGCACGTCGGGTCTTGGTCTGGGTCTCGGTCTCGGCATGTCGGGTCTTGGTCTGGGTCTCGGTCTCGGCACGTCGGGTCTTGGTCTGGGTCTCGGTCTCAGCACGTCGGGGATTGGTCCGGGTCTGGGTCTCGGCACGTTGGGTCTTGGTCTGGGTCTCGGTCTGCACGTCGGGTCTTGGTCTGGGTCTCGGTCTCAGCCTCGGCACGTCGGGTCTGGGTCTCGGCACGTCGGGTCTTGGTCCGGATCTCGGTCTCTGCACGTCGGGTCTTGGTCCGGTTCTCGGTCTCAGCCTCGGCACGTCGGGTCTTGGTCCCGGTCTCGGTCTTGGCACGTCGGGTCTTGGTCGGGGTCTGGGTCTCGGCACGTCGGGGATTGGTCCGGGTCTCGGTCTCAGCACGTCGGGTCTTGGTCTGGGTCTCGGTCTCGGCACGTCAGGTCTTGGTCTGGGTCTCGGTCTCAGCACGCCGGGATTGGTCCGGGTCTGGGTCTCGGCACGTTGGGTCTTGGTCTGGGTCTCGGTCCTCGCACGCGTGGTCTTGGTCTGGGTCTCGGTCTCAGCACGTCGGGGATTGGTCCGGGACTCGGTCTCAGCACGTCGGGGATTGGTCCGGGCCTGGGTCTCGGCACGTTGGGTCTTAGTCTGGGTCTCGATTTTGGCACGCTGGTCTTGGTCTGGGTCTCGCACGCCGGGTCTTGGTCTGGGTCTCGGTCTCGCACGCCGGGTCTTGGTCTGGGTCTCGATCTCAGCCTCGCACGCCGGGTCTTGGTTCCGGGTCTCGGTCTCGCATCGCCGAGTCTTGGTCCCGCCCCGGGTCCCGCACGCCGGGATTGGTCCGGGTCTCGGTCTCAACACGCCGGGTCTTGGTCTGGGTCTCGGTCTCGCACGCCGGGTCTTGGTCTGGGTCTCGGTCTCGCACGCCGGGTCTTGGTCTGGGTCTCGGTCCCAGCACGCCGGGATTGGTCCGGGTCTGGGTCTCGCACGTTGGGTCTTGGTCTGGGTCTCGGGTCCGCACGCCGGGTCTTGGTCTGGGTCTCGGTCTCAGCCTCGCACGCCGGGTCTGGGTCTCGGCACGTCGGGTCTTGGTCTGGGTCAGGGTCTCTGCACGTCAGGTCTTGGTCCGGGTCTCGGTCTCTGCACGTCGGATCTTGGTCTGAGTCTCGGTCCCGGCACGTCGGGTCTTGGTCCGGGTCTCGGTCTCAGCCTCGGCACGCCGGGTCTTGGTCCCGGGTCCCGGTCTCGCACGCCGGGTCTTGGTCGGGGTCTGGGTCTCGCACGCCGGGATTGGTCCAGGTCTCGGTCTCAGCACGTCGGGTCTTGGTCTGGGTCTCGGTCTCGGCACGTCAGGTCTTGGTCTCGGTCTCAGCACATCGGGGATTGGTCCGGGACTCAGCACGTCGGGTCTTGGTCTGGGTCTCGGTCTTGGCACGTCGGGTCTTGGTCTGGGTCTCGGTCTCGGCACGTCGGGTCTTGGTCTGGGTCTCGGTCTCAGCACGTCGGGGATTGGTCCGGACCTGGGTCTCGGCACGTTGGGTCTTAGTCTGGGTCTCGATTTTGGCACGCCGGGTCTTGGTCTGGGTCTCGACTCGCACGCCGGGTCTTGGTCTGGGTCTCGGTCTCGCACGCCGGGTCTTGGTCTGGGTCTCGATCTCGGCACGCGTCGGGTCTTGGTCTGGGTCTCGGTCTCAGCACGTCGGGGATTGGTCCGGACCTGGGTCTCGGCACGTTGGGTCTTAGTCTGGGTCTCGATTTTGGCACGTCGGGTCTTGGTCTGGGTCTCGGACTTGGCACGTCGGGTCTTGGTCTGGGTCTCGGACTCGGCACGTCGGGTCTTGGTCTGGGTCTCGGTCTCGGCACGCCGGGTCTTGGTCTGGGTCTCCGGTCTCAGCATCGCTGGGATTGGTCCGGACCTGGGTCTCGGCACGTTGGGTCTTAGTCTGGGTCTCGATTTTGGCACGTCGGGTCTTGGTCTGGGTCTCGGACTCGGCACGTCGGGTCTTGGTCTGGGTCTCGGTCTCGGCACGTCGGGTCTTGGTCTGGGTCTCGGTCTCGGCACGTCGAGTCTTGGTCCGGGTCTCGGTCTCAGCACGTCGGGGATTGGTCCGGGTCTGGGTCTCGGCACGTTGGGTCTTGGTCTGGGTCTCGGTCTCGGCACGTCGGGTCTTGGTCTGGGTCTCGGTCTCAGCCTCGGCACGTCGGGTCTGGGTCTCGGCACGTCGGGTCTTGGTCTGGGTCAGGGTCTCTGCACGTCAGGTCTTGGTCCGGGTCTCGGTCTCTGCACGTCGGATCTTGGTCTGAGTCTCGGTCCCGGCACGTCGGGTCTTGGTCCGGGTCTCGGTCTCAGCCTCGGCACGCCGGGTCTTGGTCCCGGTCTCGTCTCGCACGTTGGGTCTTGGTCTGGGTCTCGGCCTCGGCACGCTGGGTCTTGGTCTGGGTCTCGGTCTCAGCACGCCGGGATTGGTCCGGACTCGGTCTCAGCACGCCGGGTCTTGGTCAGGGTCTCGGGTCTGGCACGTCGGGTCTTGGTCTGGGTCTGGGTCTCGGCACGTCGGGTCTTGGTCTGGGTCTCGGTCTCGGCACGTCGGGTCTTGGTCTGGGTCTCGGTCTCAGCACTTCGGGGATTGGTCCGGGTCTGGGTCTCGGCACGTTGGGTCTTGGTCTGGGTCTCGGTCTCGGCACGTCGGGTCTTGGTCTGGGTCTCGGTCTCAGCCTCGGCGCGTCGGGTCTGGGTCTCGGCACGTCGGGTCTTGGTCTGGGTCAGGGTCTCTGCACGTCAGGTCTTGGTCCGGGTCTCGGTCTCTGCACGTCGGATCTTGGTCTGGGTCTCGGTCTCAGCACGTCGGGGATTGGTCTGGGTCTGGGTCTCGGCACGTTGGGTCTTGGTCTGGGTCTCGGTCTCGGCACGTCGGGTCTTGGTCTGGGTCTCGGTCTCAGCCTCGGCACGTCGGGTCTGGGTCTCGGCACGTCGGGTCTAGGTCTGGGTCAGGGTCTCTGCACGTCAGGTCTTGGTCAGGGTCTCGGTCTCTGCACGTCGGATCTTGGTCTGAGTCTCGGTCCCGGCACGTCGGGTCTTGGTCCGGGTCTCGGTCTCAGCCTCGGCACGTCGGGTCTTGGTCCCGGTCTCGGTCTCGGCACGTTGGGTCTTGGTCTGGGTCTCAGTCTCGGCACGTTGGGTCTTGGTCTGGGTCTCGGTCTCAGCACGTCGGGGATTGGTCCGGGACTCGGTCTCAGCACGTCGGGTCTTGGTCAGGGTCTCGGTCTGGCACGTCGGGTCTTGGTCTGGGTCTGGGTCTCGGCACGTTGGGTCTTGGTCTAGGTCTCGGTCTCGGCACGTCGGGTCTTGGTCTGGGTCTCGGTCTCAGCACGTCGGGGATTGGTCCGGGAGTCGGTCTCAGCACGTCGGGTCTTAGTCTGGGTCTCGATTTTGGCACGTCGGGTCTTGGTCTGGGTCTCGGCCTCGGCACGTCGGGTCTTGGTCTGGGTCTCGGTCTCGGCACGTCGGGTCTTGGTCTGGGTCTCGATCTCGACACGTCGGGTCTTGGTCTGGGTCTCGGTCTCGGCACGTCGGGTCTTGGTCTGGGTCTCGGTCTCGGCACGTCGGGTCTTGGTCTGGGTCTCGGTCTCAGCCTCAGCACGTCAGGTCTTGGTCCGGGTCTCGGTCTCAGCACGTCGGTTCTTGGTCTGGGTCTGGTTCTCGGCACGTCGGGTCTTGGTCTGGGTCTGGGTCTCGGCATGTCGGGTCTTGGTCTCGGTCTCAGCACGTCGGGTCTTGGTCTGGGTCTCGGTCTCAGCACGTCGGGTCTTGGTCTTGGTCTGGGTCTCGGCACGTTGGGTCTTGGTCTGGGTCTCGGTCTCGGCACGTCGGGTCTTGGTCTGGGTCTGGGCACGTCGGGTCTTGGTCTGGGTCTCGGTCTCGGCACGTCGGGTCTTGGTCTGGGTCGGGGTCTCAGCACGTCGGGTCTTGGTCTGGGTCTGGGTCTCGTCGCGTCGGGTCTTGGTCTTGGTCCGGGACTCGGTCTCGGCACGTAGGGTCTTGGTCCAGGTCTCAGTCTCAGCCTCGGCACGTCGGGTCTTGGTCTCGGCATGTCGGGTCTTGGTCTGGGTCAGGGTCTCGGCACATCAGGTCTTGGTCCGGGTCTCAGCCTCAGCCTCGGGACGTCGGGTCTTGGTCTTGGTCCGGGTCTCGGCCTCGGCACGTGGGGTCTTGGTCTTGGTCCGGGTCTCGGTCTCGGCACGTCGGATCTTGGTCTGAGTCTCGGTCCCGGCACGTCGGGTCTTGGTCCGGGTCTCGGTCTCAGCCTCAGCACGTCGGGTCTTGGTCCCGGTCTCGGTCTCGGCACGTCGGGTCTTGGTCGGGGTCTGGGTCTCGGCATGTCGCGTCTTTGTCTGTGTCTCGGTCTCAGCACGTTGGGGATTGGTCCGGGTCTCGGTCTCAGCACGTCGGGTCTTGGTCTGGGTCTCGGTCTCGGCACGTCGGGTCTTGGTCTGGGTCTCGGTCTGGGTCTCGGTCTCGGCATGTCGGGTCTTGGTCTGGGTCTCGGTCTCGGCACGTCGGGTCTTGGTCTGGGTCTCGCTCTCGGCAAGTCGGGTATTGGTCTGGATCTCAGTCTCGGCACGTCGGATCTTGGTCTCGGTCTTGGCACGTCGGGTCTTTGTCTGGGTCTCTGTCTCAGCACGTCGGGTCTTGGTCTGGGTCTCGGTCTCACAACGTCGGGTCTTGGTCCAGGTCTCGGTCTCAGCCTCGGCACGTCGGGTCTTGGTCTCGGCACGTTGGGTCTTGGTCTGGGTCGGGGTCTCGGCACGTCAGGTCTTGGTCTGGGTCTCGGTCTCGGCACGTCGGGTCTTGGTCTGGGTCTCGGTCTCGGCATGTCGGGTCTTGGTCTGGGTCTCGGTCTCGGCACGTCGGGTCTTGGTCTGGGTCTCGGTCTCGGCACGTCGGGTCTTGGTCTGGGTCTCGGTCTCGGCATGTCGGGTCTTTTTCTGGGTCTCGGTCTCGGCACGTTGGGTCTTGGTCTGGGTCTCGATCTTGGCACGTCGGGTCTTGGTCTGGGTCTCTGCCTCCATTACGCCGGGTATTGGTCTGGGTCTCGGCCTCGCACGCCGGGTCTTGGTCTGGGTCTCGACCTCGGCATGTCGGGTCTTGGTCTGGGTCTCGGTCTCGGCACGTCGGGTCTTGGTCTGGGTCTCGGTCTCGGCACGTCGGGTCTTGGTCTGGGTCTCGGTCTCGTCACGTCGGGTCTTGGTCTGGGTCGGGGTCTCGGCACGTCGGGTCTTGGTCTGGGTCTCGGTCTCGTCGCGTCGGGTCTTGGTCTTGGTCCGGGACTCGGTCTCGGCACGTCGGGTCTTGGTCTGGGTCTCGGTCTCGGCACGTCGGGTCTTGGTCTATGTCTCAGTCTCGGCACGTCGGGTCTTGGTCCAGGTCTCGGTCTCAGCCTCGGCACGTCGGGTCTTGGTCTCGGCACGTCGGGTCTTGGTCTTGGTCCGGGTCTCGGTCTCGGCATGTCGGGTCTTGGTCTTGGTCCGGGTCTCGGTCTCGGCACGTCGGATCTTGGTCTGAGTCTCGGTCCCGGCACGTCGGGTCTTGGCTCAGGTCTCGGTCTCAGCCTCAGCACGTCGGCTCTTGGTCCCGGTCTCGGTCTCGGCACATCGGGTCCTGGTCGGGGTCTGTGTCTCGGCATGTCGGGTCTTTGTCTGTGTCTCGGTCTCAGCACGTTGGGGATTGGTCCGGGTCTCGGTCTCCAGCACGCCGGGTCTTGGTCTGGGTCTGGCCCGCACGCCGGGTCTTGGTCTGGGTCTCGGGTCTGGGTCTCGGCCCGCACGCCGGGTCTTGGTCTGGGTCTGCCCCCGTGCACGCCGGGTCTTGGTCTGGGTCTCGCCTCAAGTCGGGTATTGGTCTGGATCTCAGTCAGTCTCGCACGCCGGATCTTGGTCTCGGTCTTGGCACGTCGGGTCTTTGTCTGGGTCTCTGTCTCAGCACGTCGGGTCTTGGTCTGGGTCTCGGTCTCACAACGTCGGGTCTTGGTCCAGGTCTCAGTCTCAGCCTCGGCACGTCGGGGATTGGTCTCGGCACGTCGGGTCTTGGTCTGGGTCGGGGTCTCGGCACGTCAGGTCTTGGTCCGGGTCTCGGCTCAGCTCGCACGCCGGGTATTGGTCTGGGTCTGGGTCTCGGTCTCAGCACGCCGGGTCTTGGTCTGGGTCTGGTCCCGCACGCCGGGTCTTGGTCTGGGTCCCGGTCTCGCACGCCGGGTCTTGGTCTGGGTCTCGGGTCTCGGCATGTCGGGTCTTGGTCTGGGTCCGGCCCCGCACGTCGGGTCTTGGTCTGGGTCGGGGTCTCGGCACGTCAGGTCTTGGTCCGGGTCTCGGGCTCAGCCTCGGAACGTCGGGTATTGGTCTGGGTCTCGATCTCGGCACGTCGGGTTTTGGTCTGGGTCTCGGTCTCGGCACGTCGGGTCTTGGTCTGGGTCTCGGTCTCGGCACGTCGGGTCTTGGTCTGGGTCTCGGTCTCAGCACGTCGGGTCTTGGTCTGGGTCTCGGTCTCGGCGCGTCGGGTCTTGGTCTTGGTCCGGGACTCGGTCTCGGCACGTCGGGTCTTGGTCTTGGTCCGGGTCTCGGTCTCGGCACGTCGGGTCTTGGTCTGTGTCTCGGTCTCGGCACGTCGGGTCTTGGTCTGGGTCTGGGCACCAAGGGTCTTGTTCTGGGTCTCGGTCTCGGCACGTCGGGTCTTGGCCTGGGTCGGGGTCTCGGCACGTCAGGTCTTGGTCTTGGTCCGGGTCTCGGTCTCGGCACGTCGGGTCTTGATCTGGGTCTCGGTCTCAGCCTCGGCATGTCAGGTCTTGGTCCGGGTCTCGGTCTCAGCATGTCGGGTCTTGGTCTGAGTCTCGTTCTCGGCACGTCGGGTCTTGGTCTGGGTCTCGGTCTCAGCACGTCGGGTCTTGGTCTGGGTCTTGGTCTCGGCACGTCGGGTCTTGGTCTGGGTCTCGGTCTCGGCACGTCGGGTCTTGGTCTGGGTCTCGGTCTCGGCATGTCGGGTCTTGGTCTGGGTCTCGGTCTCGGCACGTCGGGTCTTGGTCTGGGTCGGGGTCTCAGCACGTCAGGTCTTGGTCCGGGTCTCGGGCTCAGCCTCGGCACGTCGGGTATTGGTCTGGGTCTCGATCTCGGCATGTCGGGTTTTGGTCTGGGTCTCAGTCTCGGCACGTCGGGTCTTGGTCTGGGTCTCCCGGTCTGCACGCTGGGTCTTGGTCTGGGTCTCGGTCCTCAGCACGCCGGGTCTTGGTCTGGGTCTCGGTCTCGCGCGTCGGGTCTTGGTCTTGGTCCGGGACTCGGTCTCGCACGCTCGGTCTTGGTCTTGGTCCGGGTCTCGGTCTCGGCACGTCGGGTCTTGGTCTGGGTCTGGGCACCAAGGGTCTTGTTCTGGGTCTCGGTCTCGGCACTTCGGT
The DNA here is from genome assembly GCA_036884735.1 of Huso huso. Lineage (NCBI taxonomy): Eukaryota > Metazoa > Chordata > Actinopteri > Acipenseriformes > Acipenseridae > Huso > Huso huso. Next base: position 121,131,608 of record CM072663.1, on the reverse strand, counting down.
TCTTGGCCTGGGTCGGGGTCTCGGCACGTCAGGTCTTGGTCTGGGTCTTGGGCTCAGCCTTGGCACGTCGGGTCTTGGTCTTGGTCCGGGTCTCGGTCTCGGCACGTCGGGTCTTGGTCTTGGTCTGGGTCTCAGTCTCGGCACGTCGGGTCTTGGTGTTGGTCTGGGTCTCGGTCTCGGCACGTCGGGTCTTGGTCTGGGTCTCGGTCTCAGCCTCGGCATGTCAGGTCTTGGTCCGGGTCTCGGTCTCAGCATGTCGGGTCTTGGTCTGAGTCTCGTTCTCGGCACGTCGGGTCTTGGTCTGGGTCTGGGTCTCAGCCTCGGCATGTCAGGTCTTGGTCTGGGTCTCGGTCTCAGCATGTCGGGTCTCGCTCTGAGTCTCGTTCTCGGCATGTCGGGTCTTGGTCCGGGTCTCGGTCTCGGAACGTCGGGTCTTGGTCCGGGTCTCGGTCTTGGTCTCGGAACGTCGGGTCTTGGTCTGGGTCTCGGTCTCAGCACGTCGGGTCTTGGTCTGGGTCTCGGTTTCACCACATCGGGTCTTGGTCTGGGTCTGGGTCTGGGTCTCGGTACGTCGGGTCTTGGTCTGAGTCTCGGTCTCAGCACGTCGGGTCTTGGTCTGGGTCTCGGTTTCACCACGTCAGTTCTTGGTCTGGGTCTCGGTCTCGGCACGTCAGGTCTTGGTCTGGGTCTCTGTCTCGGCACGTCGGGTCTGGATTTGGGTCTGGGCACGTCGGGTCTTGGTCTGGGTCTGGACACGTCGGGTCTTGGTCTGGGTCTCGGTCTCGGAACGTCGGGTCTTGGTCCGGGTCTCGGTCTCGGCACGTCGGGTCTTGGTCTGGGTCTCGGTCTCGGCAAGTCGGGTATTGGTCTGGGTCTCAGTCTCAGCACGTCGGGTCTGGGTCTCGGTCTTGGCACGTCGGTCTTTGTCTGGGTCTGGTTCTCGGCACGTTGGGTCTTGGTCTGGGTCGGGGCACGTCGGGTCTTGGTCCGGGTCTCGGTCTCGGCACGTCGGGTCTTGGTCTGTGTCTCGGTCTCGGCACGTCGGGTCTTGGTCTTTGTCTGGGCACGTTGGGTCTTGGTCTGGGTCTCGGTCTCGGCACGTTGGGTCTTGGTCTGGGTCTCGGTCTCAGCACATCAGGTCTTGGTCTGAGTCTTGGGCTCAGCCTCGGCACGTCAGGTCTTGGTTTTGGTCCGGGTCTCGGTCTCGGCACGTCTGGTCTTGGTCTTGGTCCAGGTCTCAGTCTCGGCACGTCGGGTCTTGGTCCAGGTCTCGGTCTTGGCACGTCGGGTCTTGGTCTGGGTCTCGATCTCGGCCTCGGCACGTCAGGTCTTGGTCTGGGTCTCGGTCTCGACACGTCAGGTCTTGGTCTGGGTCTCGTTCTCGGCATGTCGGGTCTTGGTCTCAGTCTCGGTACGTCGGGTCTTGGTCTGGGTCTCGGTCTCAGCACGTCGGGTCTGGGTCTCGGTCTCGGCACGTCGGGTCTTGGTCTGGGTCTCGGTCCTGGCACGTCGGGTCTTGGTCCGGGCTTCGGCACGTCGGGTCTTGGTCTTGGTCCGGGTCTCGGTCTCGGCACGTCGGGTCTTGGTCTTGGTCTGGGCACGTCGGGTCTTGGTCTTGGTCTCGGTCTCGGCACGTCGGGTCTTGGTCTGGGTCGGGGTCTCGGCACGTCAGGTCTTGGTCTGAGTCTTGGGCTCAGCCTCGGCACGTCGGGTCTTGGTCTTGGTCCGGGTCTCGGCCTCGTCACGTCGGGTCTTGGTCTGGGTCTCGGTCTCAGCTTCGGCACGTCAGGTCTTGGTCCGGGTCTCGGTCTCAGCATGTCGGATCTTGGTCTGGGTCTCGTTCTCGGCATGTCGGGTCTTGGTCAGGGTCTCGGTCTCGGAACGTCGGGTCATGGTCCGGGTCTCGGTCTCGGCACGTCGGGTCTTGGTCTCGGTCTCGGTACGTCGGGTCTTGGTCTGAGTCTCGGTCTCAGCACGTCGGGTCTTGGTCTGGGTCTCGGTTTCACCACGTCAGTTCTTGGTCTGGGTCTCGGTCTCGGCACGTCAGGTCTTGGTCTGGGTCTCTGTCTCGGCACGTCGGGTCTGGATTTGGGTCTGGGCACGTCGGGTCTTGGTCTGGGTCTGGGCACGTCGGGTCTTGGTCTGGGTCTTGGTCTTTGCACGTCGGGTCTTGGTCTGGGTCGGGGTCTCGGCACGTCGGGTCATCGTCTGGGTCTCGGGCTCAGCCTCGGCAAGTCGGGTCTTGGTCTTGGTCCGGGTCTCGGTCTCGGCACAGCGGGTCTTGGTCCGGGTCTCGGTCTCGGCACGTCGGGTCTTGGTCTCGGTCTCGGTACGTCGGGTCTTGGTCTGAGTCTCGGTCTCAGCACGTCAGGTCTTGGTCTGGGTCTCGGTTTCACCACGTCAGGTCTTGGTCTGGGTCTGGGTCTCGGTCTCGGCACGTCGGGTCTTGGTCTGGGTCTCAGTCTCGGCACGTCAGGTCTTGGTCTGGGTCTCTGTCTCGGCACGTCGGTCTGGATTTGGGTCTGGGCACGTCCGGTCTTGGTCTGGGTCTTTGCACGTCGGGTCTTGGTCTGGGTCGGGGTCTCGGCACGTCGGGTCTTGGTCTGGGTCTCGGGCTCAGCCTTGGCAAGTCGGGTCTTGGTCTTGGTCCGGGTCTCGGTCTCAGCACGGCGGGTCTTGGTCCGGGTCTCAGTCTAGGCACGTCGGGTCTTGGTCTGGGTCTCGGTCTCGGCACGTCGGGTATTGGTCTGGGTCTGGGTCTCGGCACGTCGGGTCTGGATTTGGGTCTTGGCACGTTGGGTCTTGGTCTGGGTCTCGGCACGTCGGGTCTTGGTCTTGGTCCGGGTCTCGGTCTCGGCACGTCGGGTCTTGGTCTGGGTCTCGGTCTCGGCACGTCGGGTATTGGTCTGGGTCTGGGTCTCGGCACGTCGGGTCTGGATTTGTGTCTTGGCACGTTGGGTCTTGGTCTGGGTCTCGGCACGTCGGGTCTTGGTCCGGGTCTCGGGCTCAGCTTCGGCACCTCGGGTCTTGGTCTTGGTCCGGGTCTCGGTCTCGGCACGTCGGGTCTTGGTCTGGGTCTCGGTCTCGGCACGTCTGTTCTTGGTCTGGGTCTTGGTCTCTGCACGTCGGGTCTTGGTCTATGTCTCAGTCTCGGCACGTCGGGTCTTAGTCTGGGTCTGGGTCCCGGCACGTCGGGTCTTGGTCTTGGTCCGGGTCTCGGTCTCGGCACGGCGGTTCTTGGTCCGGGTCTCGGTCTAGGCACGTCGGGTCTTGGTCTGGGTCTCGGTCTCGGCACGTCGGGTCTTGGTCTGGGTCTCGGTCTCGGCACATCGGGGCTTGGTCTGGGTCTGGGTCTCGGTCTCGGCATGTCGGGTCTTGGTCTGGGTCTCGGTCTCGGCAAGTCGGGTCTTGGTCTGGGTCTCGGTCTCCACATATTCATATTCTACTTCTAAAAAGCGGTGTGTAGTGTGTAAGTGAATTGATTGTAACTGTAAAAAGTCAATAGAACACATTTTTCAGTTGTTGCATTTTTTCGGTACGTTTGGTCTTGGACTTGGTCTTGGTCTCGGTACGTTTCGTCTTGCTCTCGGTTTCGGTACGTTTGGTCTCGGTCACGGTACATTTGGTCTCGAGCTCGGTACGTTTGGTGTCTGTCTTGGTCTTGATATATTTGGTCTCGGTCTCGGTCTTGGTACGTTTGGTCTCGGTCTCAGTCTCGGTACATTTGGTCTTGGTCTTGGTCTCGGTCTCGGTACATTTGGTCTTGGTCTTGGTCTTGGTACATTTGGTCTTTGTCTCATTATGTTTGGTCTCAGTCTCGGTACGTTTGGTCTCGGTCTCGGTCTCGGTCTCTGTACGTTTGGTCTCGGTACGTTTGGTCTCGGTCTCGGTATGTTTGGTCTCGGTACATTTGGTCTCAGTCTCAGTCTCGGTCTCAGTACGTTTGGTCTTGGTCTTCGTCTCGGTCTCGGTACGTTTGGTTTCGGTCTCGGTACGTTTGGTCTTGGTCTCAGTCTCGGTACGTTTGGTCTCGGTACATTTGGTCTCGGTACGTTTGGTCTTGGTCTCGGTACGTTTGGTCTTGGTCTTGGTCTTGGTCTCGGTATGTTTGGTCTCGGTCTCGGTACATTCGGTCTCGGTCTCGGTACGTTTAGTGTCTGTCTTGGTCTTGATATATTTGGTCTCGGTCTCAGTCTCGGTCTCTGTACGTTTGGTCTCGGTACGTTTGGTCTCAGTCTCGGTACGTTTGGTCTCGGTTTCAGTACGTTTGGTCTCGGTCTCTGTATGTTTGGTCTCTACTTTGGTCTTGGTCTTGGTCTCGGTCTTGGTCTCGGTATGTTTGGTCTCATAAGAAAGTTTACAAACGAGAGGAGGCCATTCAGCTCATCTTGGTAGATCAGCCCATCTTGGTCTCGCTACGTTTGATCTCTGTCTCGGTACGTTTGGTCTCGGTCTCGGTACATTTGGTCTCGGTCTCGGTACGTTTGGTCTCGAGCTCGGTACGTTTAGTGTCTGTCTTGGTCTTGATATATTTGGTTTCGGTCTCGATCTCGGTCTTGGTACGTTTGGTCTCGGTCTCATTCTCGGTACGTTTGGTCTCGGTCTCGGTACGTTTGGTCTCGGTACGTTTGGTCTCGGTCTCGGTATGTTTGGTCTCAGTCTCGGTACGTTTGGTCTCGGTACGTTTGGTCTCGGTCTCGGTATGTTTGGTCTCAGTCTCGGTACGTTTGGTCTCGGTCTTGGTACATTTGGTCTCATTCTCGGTACGTTTGGTCTCGGTCTCGGTACATTTGGTCTCGGTCTCGGTACATTTGGTCTCGGTCTCGGTACATTTGGTCTCGGTCTCGGTACGTTTGGTCTCGGTCTCGGTACATTTGGTCTCAGTCTCGGTACGTTTGGTCTTGGTCTTGGTCTTGGTACATTTGGTCTCGTTCTCGGTACGTTTGGTCTCGGTCTCGGTACATTTGGTCTCGGTCTCGGTACATTTGGTCTCGGGCTCGGTACATTTGGTCTCGGTCTCGGTACGTTTGGTCTCGGTCTCGGTATATTTGGTCTCAGTCTCGGTACGTTTGGTCTTGGTCTTGGTCTTGGTACGTTTGGTCTTGGTCTCGGTTTAGGTACGTTTGGTCTCGGTCTCGGTACATTTGGTCTCGGGCTCGGTACGTTTGGTGTCTGTCTTGGTCTTGATATATTTGGTCTCGGTCTCGGTATGTTTGGTCTCGGTACGTTTGGTCTCGGTCTCGGTACGTTTGGTCTCGTTTTCGGTACGTTGGGTCTCGGTCTTGGTCTCGATATGTTTGATCTTGACTACATCACTGAACTGTACTGCAGCAGAGGCTACAGTGTTTTATCCCCCCCTTCCCTCTTCCCTTCTCCCTCTACCCTCACCACTCCCCAGCATGGGCACCTGATCTACCTGTCTCCAAACAGCAACTGAGTGCTTTCAGCGCCGGTTTCCCTTGCAGCCATGTGAATAAAGACATTAACCTGCCAGCCCCCTTAATCTACTGGCAGGAAGTTCCATTGCTTTAATGAGAAGAAAACAGAGGATTCCTTAAACAACAGGCCCCTCTCCAGCTGGCTCCATTAAACACACAGGAAAGATGTGAATCTGTCTGGAAAGGTGATACACAAAGTGTTCTATTCATGTCAGTGTGATCTCGCCGATGCTCAGCAATCAGGGGAGGATGAAGGCAGACAGAACTTTTTGACATGTTTTTTATCATTAATGTTTGGAACGGAAAGCCAATGTTACAAATGTAATAAATACCTAGATGATTTTTTCTCCAATCCTGGGACAATGCCAAGCTGTCTGGAAGACTAGACATCATCAAAGCAAATGTGCACAAATGTACTCGAGCAACAGTTCCATCAACTGCATTTAATTAGATTCTGTACTCTCCATCCAATAGAAATAATGACAGAGAGCAACGTGTGACCTTGTGCTCTGATTAATCGAGGGGGGTTTGTTTGTCATACTCAGGAGTTCAAGTGGGGAGACACATCTCATTTTGTCCCATCTGGCACAAGTAACCTATGGTGACAAATAACAGACTGAATCAAATGCACTTATTACTGTCTGAAATTAATTTTCTTTGCATTATTAGCAGTACAGACATATCACGGAACCACCAAAAATGTAGATAAACATAGAGATTAAAAAAAAACAATTCAAAATGAATATTATAAATACAGTATCCTGATCTATCTATGTTGTATCACACATTTCTTCTTGACTTTCAAAGATTAGCATAGGCTTGTTCTGAAGATGTTATCAGTGTAGTTCCTCTGCATTTGCTAGTAGTAGACTTATAAAAGACACAGTTTCAAACGATTGTATTTATGCTTAATTTTGAGTGTTTTTTCTTGGCTCAAATTTGTTTTTAGTTTCTTGGTGCCAGGGAATTAAGGTAATCCAAATAAGTATCTCCACCAAAGATAAGTTACTGGTATACCAACTTTTGGATTATTACATTAGCTTATGAGCATTGGGTGAAATCCAACCTTGATCACCACCTCTGAGTAGCACAGTTGAAATGTACATGACCCTGGCTTTCACTTCTGGACTCGGTTTGAATCTGGCAATTGAATTATGGGCCAAACATCTTAAGACAGAGAGGCAACACAATTGCATATATATATATATATATATATATATATATATATATATATATATATATATATATATATATATATATATATATATATATACTATACCACCCTCACTATAACGAACCTGTTGAGGTCCAAGCCTTTTGTTAGTTATATCTTCATAAGCGAAAGGACAATCAAAATGAATGATACACTTTTGGAGTAAGTTAATGAGATGAGATTGTAAATAAATTTAGAATTACAAGCATTATTCTGCCTTTTCTTTATCCTGTTCATTAAATAATTAAAACGCAGTAAAAAAAAATAAGCACAAATCCGGAATTGAAGCTGAACTTTTATTCAAAAGTTATCTAACACGAATCGTTTCAAAGCGCACCAAATCTTAATCCAGCATGCAAGAATCCCAAACTGAGCTTTTATCCCAAATCAACCCAACATGAAAAGTTTGACATGAAAAGATAATCAGGTTTTTTTTTGTTTTCTTTAATCAATTTTGCCTTGCCACATGGTTGCTGAACAAGCCAAAAAAGTGTTTTTTGACAACCTATATTCATGACAGAGATATGCCTGTGTGTGGCAAAGTGGCTGAGTTACCGCCACCCCTACTACCGGGTGACGTTTTATCGGCCCTACCGATAAATATACTTTTAGGGTGGGGTATGTCACCGTGTCTCCATGGATACAGGAGATGGCCACCTGACCTTGTGGCCGCCATGACACACCGCCCAAGAGAGCTGTTCTAATTAAGGTTTGCTCACATCCCATGCACACTAATGCGTGGGTTTTCACATTTCCTAAAACCACATCAATCATACAAGGTCCCTTCCGACCATTTTCCCCGCGCTTACCTATCTCAGGTGCCCAATTACATGCGGCTACGTCACACTCCATGACAGCGGGGCATGACCTGGCCAGATGTCGCCGTTGGTTACACCTAAAACAAGTTGGGGGGACAGAGGGGGCAATGGTTAAATATCTGTCCCGTTGCTGGTATGGCACCAGCACCTCTACCCCAGCTGGGGGCCAACCTTGGTCTCCATGAAGAGGAGGCAAGGGGGCCCATTGGGGTCGGTGGTCTCGGAGGTCTGGGTCCCGGGACTGATGGTGGTGGCAGAGGAGAGAGAGGACGGGCTTGGCTGCTCCGAAGGGCGGACACTATCCCGGTCCAGGCGGAGACTAGGGAGTTCTCATAATCTTTGGACAGATTCACGGCATCTTCCAGGGTGTCGGGGTTGTGGCGCCGTATCCAGGCTTGGGTATCGGCGCCGACCACATGGCAGAATTGCTCCACAACCACTACTTCACCCATTTGCAGGTTGGTTTTCTTCTCGGGGGTCAGCCAGTGTACCATGTGGTCACACAACCGCTCCGCAACCACCCTGGGGCATGTCTCCGGGGATCTTCGGTACTCCCTGAACCGTACCAGGTTGGTCTCTGCCGTAATGCTGAGGCGGCGGAGAACGGCCAGCTTGACCAGGTAGTAACTGGCGGCGTTGAAGTCACTCATAGCCTGGTAGGCTGCCTGAGCCTCCCCGATCAGGCAGGGTCCCAGCTGGCTTGCCCAGAGGTCCCGCGGCCATGACGCGGTGGTTGCCATCCTCTCAAAACATAACCAGGTACGCCTCTGGGTCATCCTCCGCCGTCATCTTCATTGCCTGAGCCTTCGGTGCGGACATTGTTGGTGTTCCTGTAGGGGCTGGTGTTGTGGCAAGTGCCAGCCCTACTCATTCAATGAGTGCAGTGTAACGCTCTTCCCTCCTTCTCTCCTCTGCGTCTCGTCTACTGTCCAGTGCCTCCAGCAGCTCCGCCAGTGCGTTGCGATCCATGTCCCGTGTCTGACACCACATGTGGCAAAGTGGCTGAGTGGATGCAGGTGAAGGGGTGATGCAGTGCAGTAATGAAACACACAGAGATGTATAATCTGGTTTGTAAACAGTTTTTATTTTTTATATCCTGGTCTGGTGACCAAATAATAATCCTCGGCAATACACAGCAATGTGTAGATGTGTAGTGCACGGAGTAAATAACAACAGGGTTACAGTCCCAAATAATAAACACGAATATCCGTCCCACAATATACTAACACTGTCCTGGGTGCATGCAGTAGTGCTCGTGGTGGGTGATACAAGTTTATTTTAGTGACAGTGGTGAAGTGATGTTCCGGTTTAGTGCTGGCCCTTAGCAGTGTACAAGACAAGACAATACAATTACAAACAAACAAAACACAACACTCACGATTTCACTTTCTGTAAATATATTCACTGTCCTTCTCGGTTCTTACTCACATTTAACTCAAAGCGAAGGAACAGATTGCGATTCTCTGACCCTTTTTATGCCGTCACACATGACCCCTTGATAAACAAGTGCAACCACCTGTCCAATCTGCGACCCTGGGAAAGAACTGTCAGAAGAACTCGCTGCTTAGCGCCCACACAGGTCGGGAGGGAGATTTACAAACAAGAATCATTGTATTTCTGTCACACTGCGTTACTGCTTTTTTTAAACGATCAATATAGTTTCCAGCTTTGTTGCAACAAAAAATGATTTTCGTTTTGGAGTCATAGTGCACGTGACTTCACTGCGGAAGTGACTTCACTGCAGAGATGACATCCTGTGCGTTTAAACAGCATCCTTGTATTTTTTTTGTATGTGGTTTTGTAATTAATGCATATATGTGTTTCTCCCAGTATACCTTTCTTATTAATTAATTAATTAATTAATTAATTAATTAATTAATTAATTAATTAATAGTATGTATAGAAAGACATTTCCGTATGGTGAGGGTTTAGAAGATGGTTACTAATAATAATGTTGCAATGGCATGAAAGCATTGAAAACAAGTAATGTGATTTTTCTTTTTTGGTGGTCTTGGCATGTCTCTGGTGGACTTGCAAAAATAATTTTACTATTGTTTATTGCTATGGTCAGATTTGTGTTTGTTTGTTAAAAAAAACAGAAGGGGCACATTCCTTCATTACCCACCTACTTTAAACCCTTAAAATAACCAAAGCAATATTTATTTAGCAGCTTAAACAACCAATTGGAGTTGTGCGTTAGATGCCACCCCCCCAGTTAAGTTTTGATTGCCCAGCATGCTGTGTTGTGAAGTACACTGTATTTTGAAGTTTGTTTCCAATTGTTGTTAAAATCCTCAGACATATAACCCCACCTCCTGTTGGCTGCTCAAGATGCTTCACCTTGGCAAATCTCTTGCTCAGTATCTAAAAATAATTCAATCTAGTATGGCGCTGACACTTCAAATCATGCAGCCTCTTACTGCTTTGTTTGTTAACATGAAAACACACAAAAGGGAGCATACTCCTTCATGATAATCCTTGTTATCCTCCAGGATAAACTAAAGACACAATGCCTTGTTTTTGCTTGAAACATTAAACTAAAGATCGTTACTGGTATGTAGCATACTACACACCTAAACTTTTTTGTTTTTTGCTGACAAGTATGTTTGAAATGCCTTAATTGAAAAAACAGACAGCATCAATTGGGTAGAAGACCTGCCAATATATACCTTTGTAAACAATAAGAGAAAAGCATTCTGGAAATGTGTATGTGTGGGTATCTCGCTCTCTCTTTTCTGCTGTTGATCATCTTTGTGAAGAATGGTTAGATCTGCTGCCCTCTCTCCCTGAAAGGTGAAGATTACAAAAGAAACACTAGAAAAACAAAGAAACACCTGGAAAAACAGAGATGTGGCCTCTTCTTCTCATTGTCACACTCCTCAGTCAGCTCCTTTTCAAACAGCTGTGCCCCTCAGCCACAGGCATGCCAAACAACTCTTTCAGCAGGCTCAGACGCCTCGGCTCTCCTTTCACACGCCAGGAAGTGCTATTCATCAGAGCTTTGCAGGTACATGTCCTCTCAAAAAACAGCTTTGTGAGTGCAGAGAAAGCAAAGACAAGGCAAAGACAGTTGGGAAAGTGATACAGAAACAAACACAGAGGGAGCCATGGATTAGGGTGACCAGATAGCAAGAGTGAAAAATCGGGACACTTTCAGTTGGTGAGGGGAGGAAAGAAACCTTGTGAACTACTGCACAACGCAAACTACGTATCTTTCTTCTGTAGACAGGCTTTTTTTATTCCTTCGCCTTCCTGTTTGCATTGCACTTAGGTAAAACAAAAACTTAGAGAAATGTAATTTTTAAGAAAAATACTCCAAAGCGGTTAACTTTCTTGTTTACTGTTCAGAAGACAACGATATTTTAATCAGCCTATCAGTGCATCTGTACTGACTTTTCTGTGACCTGTTGTACTGTACGTAGCAGGTGGGACAAAGTCAGTGCTGCATTGCTTTGATTTCGATTGCTAAAATCTTGTTTTCAGCATTAGACATAAAATACCAAAAATGAAAGACAAAGCAAAACAAACAAAGTATATTTCAGCTGAGGATCGTTTCCCAATGAAACTGTACATGCAGATGGAGGTAACTGTTTTGCACATCTTGTAATGTGACTTAAAGAAAATACAATCGAACGATATAACTTCAGAATCACACATTAAACAAAAGGCTACTACAGAGGCTGCTGAACAGAACGTAAAACAAACAACAGCTTTCAGAAAACAAACTGGAAAGTCTGATTTATTCCGTGATTAAGTCTTTGCAATGTTTATTTTAACCATTCCAGGGATGGTTTTATTCCGTGATTAAGTCAAGTATTTTCTATTACTCAAAACAGTCAGTAAGTGACACACTTTTAAAAAAGGCCCTTTAACCAGGAATATATCATACTGTGACAGAGAAAGAATGAATCTTTGTTATAAATCTCCCTCCTGACCTGTGAGGGAGCTGTGTAAAGGGAACGGAGTGCCCTGGACTGGATGGTCTGACAATTCATTCCAGGGAAAGGTGGAAGTCGGCCATCTAGAAAGGGGGCGGAGCTATGGTACACCTAGTCATCACCCCAGAAGGGAAGCAATGTGGCAACCGCGAATTGGAGGAGAAGCGGTTGCACTCGCTAACCAAGGGGGCGTGACTGACGGTACAAAAGGGGACGTGGTTAGGCGATCTGTTCCTGTGTTATTGTTAAGAGCAAACCACTAAAGGAGAACTATAAACATACCGTGAGTGTTTTGTTTGTTTGTCATGTCTAATTATATTTGTTTGTTCTTGTTAGACACTAACACGATCTGGAGCTGTCGCTTAAGGCCAGCACCAATCCCGGACAACACTTCACCACTCTGCACAAATAAATTGTATTTCACCACTTGCACGTTCGCACTCACTATGGGCTTGTGATCGTGTGTGTGTGTCTTGTGTGTGTTTAATACTGTGTTTATTATTTCAGGACTGTAACCCATGTTTAACAGTGCAATACACATTGCCTTGGATTATCATTTGCGGTCATAACGACCTGGATTATAAACAGTATCATATTAAACATTGTTTGGACCATGAACTTACGTGTTTGTCATTACTTGAGCACTGCATCACCTCTACACCTGCGCAGTGCAACCCACTTGACCACACATACTCAATGGCTTGATAATAAATGATTAATGATGAAAGTTATAATGAATCAGCTGATGATTCAGATTTTTGGAGGCAGATCTTAAATTATTATTATTATTTATTTCTTAGCAGACGCCCTTATCCAGGGCGACTTACAATTGTTACATTATATAGATATCTGTGATGGGGTGCTAGCTCGCCCCTATAAATTTGTGTTTTGTTATTGTTGTTAGTTTTACTGTTTTCATTATGTTTTTGTGATTCTTGTTTTGGTTTGGATCAGCAGGGAGGGGGTTAAGTTCCTCCCTGTGAAAATACATGTGAGAATGTGGCTGGAGCCTTAAGTGCTTAATTGTTAATTATTAGTTAATTGGGCTCCAGCCACAGAGTATAAAGGGCAGGTGAAACCCTTTGTGTGGGAGGTGTTTTTGTGGGTGAGTTTGTTTGTTGGTGTGCTGTGTTGTTTAGTTTTTGAGAAAGAAACTGTAGTGAAGGCGAATGCCCAGCCTACATTTCTGTATTTTGTTTATACCTTTTGTTTGGGCCCTTGTGCTTATTTATTTGACTATTTTTTTGTTTAATAAAGATCATTATTTTGCCCTTTCACTGTCTCTGAGCCTCAAACCTCTGTCATCCTGCCACACGTGGTGTCAGAAGTGGGATAGCGCCACCTAGAGGCTCAGAGCAGTATTTTTTTTTGAATTTGTAATTTTTTTGAATTTTTGGATTTTTGGAGGGGTTTTTTTTGGCGGCGAGGAAAGCAGCCGCAGCGGCAGCAGCGGCCGCCACCACCAACCCAAACCCTGTGGGAGGACCCAGCGAGCTTGTTCCCGTGGTGCTCCTGGTGCGGGAAGGAGGACCACCGGTGGAGGTCCTGTCCGGATGGGCCACCAGCTGACTGGTGTGGGCGCTGTGAGCTGGATGGCCACAGCTGGGCAGGATGCCCCCACAACCCGGACCAGGAGCAGCTACCAACCCCGCCCCTCGGCAGCCACCCCACCAACACCGCCTTCACCACCATCACGGGAGATCTGGGAGTGGTTGGTGCGCCCAAGCGGACCTCTTCCACGACCTCCCCACAGCCCTCAGCACGCTGTGGCATCGAGATGGGGAGAGGTGGGAGGAGTGGGAGAGAGCACCACCCGGGTCCCTCCAGGAGATAGCCGTCATGGTCCTGGCATACCTGGCGATAGACATGGGGAGATCCCCTCCTTGAAGAAAAGTGGTGGAGCCGCTGCCGCCGCCCGAGAGGGAGGAGCCCAACGTCCGCAGCCTGAGAGGGAGGAGCCCGAACGTCCGCAGAGCCCGAGAGGGAGGAGCCCAACGTCCGCAGCCCGAGAGGGAGGAGCCCGAACGTCCGCAGCCCGAGAGGGAGGAGCCCGAACGTCCACAGCCCGAGGGGGAGGAGCCCGAGCGGCAGGAGTCGGTGCGTCCCACGGCCGAAAGGGAGGAGTCGGTGCGTCCACGGCCCGGCGGGAGAGTCGAGTTGCGTCCTCCACCGCCAGCAGAGGGGGAACAGCCGAGCTGTCTCTCCTCCACCGCCAGCAGAGGGGGAACAGCCGAGCTGTCTCTCCCTCCACCGCCAGCAGAGGGGGAACAGCCGAGCTGTCTCTCCCTCCACCGCCAGCAGAGGGGGGAACAGCCGAGCTGTCTCTCCCTCCACCGCCAGCAGAAGGGGAACAGCGGGCGCTGTCTCTCCCTCCACCGCCAGCAGAAGATGCTGGAGGTCCCTCCCAGCCTCTGTACCGGCTGCTGAAGGGAGCGCGGGGACAAACTGCCCGGCTAAGAGGCACAGCACCACCCAAGGATGCCTGCCTGTCCGCATCGCCTGGGGTTGCCTGCCTGTCCGCATCGCCTGGGGTTGCCTGCCTGTCCGCATCACCTGGGGTTGCCTGCCTGCCCGCATCGCCTAGAGAAACTCTCAGTGTGCTTTCTCCTAGGGATGCTGGTCCGCCGTCGCCTGGGGTCGCTGCTGGTCCGCCCGTCGCCTGGGGTGGAGCTACTGTCCCGCCCAGAGGGGCCAGAGGGTCCAGCGCCGCCAGAGGGTCCCGCACCGCCAGGGGTCCAGAGGGTCCAGCGTCGCCAGAGGGGCCAGGGGTCCCAGCGTCGCCAGGGGTCCAGTGGGTCCAGCGTCGCCGGAAGGACCAGCGTCGCCCGTTCCGCCTCCGCCACCAGAGGGAGACGAGCTGCTGTTCGCCTCCGCCACCAGAGGGAGACGAGCTGCTGTTCCCGCGTCCGCCACCAGAGGAGCTGGGCGGGCTCTACCTCCTGCTGCCAACAGGGAAGAGGAACTCTGGCTACTGCCACCCTGGCGGAGGTTCCTGCAATGTTGGCCACGCCCAAGGATGCCTGCCTCGCATCGCCTGGGGTTGCCTGCTGCTCTGCTTTTGTTCCTCCTAGGGTCGCCGAAGGTCCTGCTTCACCTGGGGTCGCCAAGGTCCTGCTTCGCCTGGGGTCGCCGAGGGCCCTGCTTCGCCAGGGGTTGCCTGCTGCTCTGCACGCCTTGGGAGCCACCGTTTGCAGCAGAGTCCAGGGAGAAGTGGAGCTCCGCTGCCGCCTTCATGGCCAGGGGCTCCCCCCCGAGCTTACCTCCCCGAGGGTCCGCTGCCGCCGCCGTCGCCTCCCGGTCCGCTGCCGTCGTCGCCTCCCGAGGGTCCTGCTTCTCCTGGGGTCGCTGCCAGTCCTGAATAGCAGCAAGAAGTACTGTGGCCGAGCCTCACAAAGGGGAGCTGCCGGCCACGAAGAAGGGGGGGGGGTGAGAGACCACCTCCACCACAGCCCCCCGGCCACCACCCCTGTGCCACAGCCCGGCGCCTGGGGTTGGATCCCTCGGCCTGGGCTCCCGGACACCCAGGCTCCATGTCTGGACCTTTGGTCGCTGGGCCTGACTCCCAGGTCGCAGCACCACCAGGCACAGGAGGTCGCCTGGTCTCCTGCTCCGCTCCCCCCCTGGTTGCCCAGACGTCGCTGCACTGTCGCCTGGGCTCGCACCTCTGCCTGGGGCTGCAGCCGACTGGTCGCCTGCCTGCGCTCCCGGCGCCCCCCCCCCCATACAATGCACCTTGGTTCCCTTTCGCCAGGTCTCGGGTCCCGCCAAGAGGGCCGGGTTGTGGACTGAACCTTTCTCAGCATTGGGAGAAGGAGGACCTCCCACCATGGCCGCCCCTTGGGCCACTTGCTTCCCCTTGTCCGGGACTTTGGGACTAAGGGGGGAGGTGGCCATTGGGGCCAAGTGTGCTGCGCACAAGGGGGGGGAAATGTGATGGGGTGCTAGCTCGCCCCTATAAATTTGTGTTTTGTTATTGTTGTTAGTTTTACTGTTTTCATTATGTTTTTGTGATTCTTGTTTTGGTTTGGATCAGCAGGGAGGGGGTTAAGTTCCTCCCTGTGAAAATACATGTGAGAATGTGGCTGGAGCCTTAAGTGCTTAATTGTTAATTATTAGTTAATTGGGCTCCAGCCACAGAGTATAAAGGGCAGGTGAAACCCTTTGTGTGGGAGGTGTTTTTGTGGGTGAGTTTGTTTGTTGGTGTGCTGTGCTGTTTAGTTTTTGAGAAAGAAACTGTAGTGAAGGCGAATGCCCAGCCTACATTTCTGTATTTTGTTTATACCTTTTGTTTGGGCCCTTGTGCCTATTTATTTGACTATTTTTTTTGTTTAATAAAGATCATTATTTTGCCCTTTCACTGTCTCTGAGCCTCAAACCTCTGTCATCCTGCCACAATATCACATAATTTTTTTTACATACAATTACCCATTTATACAGTTGGGTTTTTACTGGAGCAATCTAGGTAAAGTACCTTGCTCAAGGGTACAGCAGCAGTGTCCCCCACCTGGGATTGAACCCACAACCCTCCGCTCAAGAGTCCAGAGCCCTAACCACTACTCCACACTGCTGCCCTGATGTTGTGTGTTATTGAGAGTAATAGGGGAATGAGTGATAGACTGGCGGGCAGCTTGGGTGAGTGGTTCGAGTGACAGGGCAAATAATTATTATTATTATTATTTATTTCTTAGCAGACGCCCTTATCCAGGGCGACTTACAATCGTAAGCAAATACATTTCAAGGAGGGGAAAGTGGACAGCCTTGCCGACTACCCCTGGAAATAGCGAACTGAGGTGAGCATTTACTGCCTATGAGCACCATTGCTGAGGAATTGGCATTTAGTATTTTAACCATATTAATAAGCTCTGTACCCAGACCCATATGATCTAGAACCGACCAGAGATACTCCCATTCCCTGCAATCGAAAGCCTTTTCAGCACTGCACTGCACTCGGTGCATCAATATCCAAAGCCATGCGGATGATATGAAGAAGGCGGCGAACATTATCGGAAGCCAGGCAGGTCTTAATAAAGCCTGTTTGATCATAATGAATTACTTTGGTCATGTGTGATTGAAGACGACGCGATAACACCTTGGCATATAACTTGACATCTGAGTTTATCAGTGAAAGAGGTATACACATATAAGGGTCTTCTTCAATCGTAAGGACTCGTTGCAATGGCATTGGATGCAAAGGATTTCTCAAGTATCCCTCTGCTTTGCATGGCACGAAGGAGGAAGACTTCAGCCAACTCAATAGAATGAACACATATAAGCAATTTTGTTTTTGCACAATTAAGTTCCCCATAGCTTGCCAGTACCAATATTCTGCACTACATGGTTGACTTGATAAGGGATTTTATGCCAGCCCTTTATGTCTTTGTTTTTTTAAAATGAGCAAAGCATAGAACTATGATTTTCATTTAATTTACAAAGACTATTCTGATAGTAGCATTATTTATAAGTTCATATTTAGACTAAATTGTGACTAAATATATAAGGGCATATGTCCTAACTGTATAAAATGTGCCTTTTCATCAACATGAATCTTATTACTGAATAATAGCTGACTAAATATATGCAGCACTATTTTTTCTCTTGATCAAATAAAACACACAGATAGTAGGGGGATTTTGATATTGTGGTAAGTACTTTAACCAGCTGGAAAACAGGATTCAAGGCCGTGTGACTAGAACTTGAGATTTCCCAGGTTCAAGCCTACACTCACAGTAAAACGGATTGGCTGTGACACCAGCCCCTCCTCATTGGTGGACTATTGTGAAAAAAATGTATACATAGTAATGTGGCCCTTGTAGCACCCAGGAAAAGTGGCCACATTACATGTGTATGAAGAATCCAGTGAGCAGCTTTGTCAAATTGAACTTTACACACCCCATGAGGGGGGTTCCAAAATCCAGAGGTTAAACAACTCTGCTCTGCCACTTTTATTCTTCTGGGTTTTCAATAATAAAAACATCAGAAAGTATACAGGAGAATCAAAGGGCCTTTTTTAAAACTCCAACCAAAACATACTCCGCTTATGGGATGATCAGACTCTTTTCACACATCAATGCAGGTACTATAAACAGCTGACCTTTTCAAACAGGTCATCTGTTCCGAAGCCAGGATGTTGATGTAAGCTGATGCCTCCTGCCCCATTCATGTAAAAGCTATCAAAGAAGTGCATCGTTTCAGAGCTGCCTGCATGCAAGTCACCAAGCTGTGAATCATGCAGGTCTCTAGGAAACGGAAGAGTTTTATCAGGGGCAGATAGCTCTGTCAGAATTGCAGGTTCATTGTTTGCTGCTGAATGGCATCAGATAAGCTGAACTGTCATGGGACTGTACAGGTGACAATTCCACACAATGGATCCAAGCACACCTGGAACTCGGACATCAGTGTTCTCATCCTTTTACAGGGTTAAAAGGTAAAAGCATTGCAGTCTACAGTACTCATTATAAATCTCTATACAACTATCATCCATTTGATCAAAAATTAAATAAAGTACAAATTTAAGCCCATGTGAACTGTTTTAAAACAATACTGTTAGGCTCTGTAACTTAACTCCACTTGGATAACTTAAATCAGTCATTCATTCATACCAGTTAAACATGCTTTTTTCAGCTCACAAACAATATAAATATGAAAACTTTATGAGCAAAGCTAGACACACCACCAGCACTTGAAAATGGGTGTTCTTTCTGCTTTGTAAAATGGCTGTGCTATTGCACACAAAAATAAAATGCACACTGACCTACGAGCATGTGGTCACACTACTGCCTGCACAAACAATCTGTACTGTTACTGAAAGCAGCTAAAGATCCAGTGGCTGTTAATTGATTGATCACAACATCTGTACACAATTAACTGCCCTGCTAAATCCTGAACTTGGTTTGGTGTCGTGGAAGTAGCTTTTCCACGACACCAAACAAAGACTCACTTTGTTCTTCCCAGCTCATGAATTCAGCAAACAAGCAAGATGCAGGTTCTACTTCATGATGTGCTAATGTGCTTGTTGTGTGTGCCAGCTGTTGACAGCTGAGTGGGATGGTCCCGGGCATCTGTTTACCTTAGCACCTACTGTGGACAGTAGCTCTTACAGGAACACCCCCGGTGAGAGCATCACGCATCTGAAGAGAAGAGCCAGGATCTAGCACATCTGACGGCTGGTGTTACTTACAGCTGATGCTATAACCCCAAAAAGGGCAACTTCTTCCTTGAAGATAAGGCTTCCTGTTTACTCTCCAAACAGTGACCAACTGTCAAAAGGTACCCCTCTCTGAACCCTCAGAAGCCTCTCATTAACCTATAGCTTATGTTCTACTTTAAAGTAAGTTATTTTGTTTTCAGTATGGATCACACTCCCTTGCCACACATTGAAGTGTTTATAACTTATAACCTTTTATACCAATATAGCTCAAAAACAACCTGCCGTCCTGTCTGCTTTCAGAACAGGACTAAGAAGACAAACAAACCTGCAGTCCTGTCTGCTTTCAGAACAGGACTAAGAAGACAAACAAACCTGCCGTCCTGTCTGCTTTCAGAGCAGGACAAAGACAAACAAACCTGCCGTCCTGTCTGCTTTCAGAACAGGACTAAGAAGACAAACAAACCTGCCGTCCTGTCTGCTTTCAGAACAGGACTAAAGACAAACAAACCTGCCGTCCTGTCTGCTTTCAGAGCAGGACTAAAGACAAACAAACCAGCCATCCTGTCTGCTTTCAGAGCAGGACTAATAAGACAAACCTGCCTGTCTGCTTTCAGAGCAGGACTAAAGACAAACAAACCTTCCGTCCTGTCTGCTTTCAGAACAGGACTAAGAAGACAATCCTGCCGTTCTGTCTGCTTTCAGAACAGGACTAAAGACAAACAAACCTGCCGTCCTGTCTGCTTTCAGAACAGGACTAAGACAAACAAACCTGCCATCCTGTCTGCTTTCAGAACAGGACTAAGAAGACAAACAAACCTGCCGTCCTGTCTGCTTTCAGAGCAGGACTAAAGACAAACAAACCTGCCGTCCTGTCTGCTTTCAGAGCAGGACTAAGATGACAAAACAAACCTGCCGTCCTGTCTGCTTTCAGAACAGGACTAAGACAAACAAACCTGCCATCCTGTCTGCTTTCAGAACAGGACTAAGAAGACAAACAAACCTGCCGTCCTGTCTGCTTTCAGAGCAGGACGAAGACAAACAAACCCACCTTTCTGTCTGCTTTCAGAACAGGACTAAGACAAACAAACCTGCTGTCCTGTCTGCTTTCAGAACAGGACTAGGAAGACAAACAAACCTGCCGTCCTGTCTGCTTTCAGAGGACAGGAATAAGAAGAACAAACCTGCTGTCCTGTCTGCTTTCAGAACAGGACTAAAGAAAACAAACCTGCCGTCCTGTCTGTCTTTCTTTCACAGGACTAAAGACAAAAATCCTGCCGTTCTGTCTGCTTTCAGAGCAGGAATAAGAAGACAATCCTGCCGTCCTGTCTGCTTTCAGAACAGGACTAAGAAGTCAAACAAACCTTCCGTCCTGTCTGCTTTCAGAACAGGACTAAGAAGACAACAAACCTGCCGTTCTGACTAAAGACAAAACTTCCTGTCTGCTTTCAGAACAGGACTAAAGACAAACAAACCTGCCATCCTGTCTGCTTTCAGAACAGGACTAAGACAAACAAACCTGCCGTCCTGTCTGCTTTCAGAGCAGGACTAAGAAGACAAACAAACCTGCAAACCTCCTGTCTGCTTTCAGAACAGGACTAAGACAAACAAACCTGCCGTCCTGTCTGCTTTCAGAACAGGAACAGGACTAAACAGGACTAAAGAAACAAACAAACCTGCCATCCTGTCTGCTTTCAGAAAACAGGACTAAGAACAGGACAAACAAACCCTGCCATCCTGTCTGCTTTCAGAACAGGACTAAGACAAACAAACCTGCCGTCCTGTCTGCTTTCAGAACAGGACTAATAAGAAAACAAACCCACCTTTCTGTCTGCTTTCAGAACAGGACTAAGACAAACAAACCTGCCATCCTGTCTGCTTTCAGAACAGGACTAAACAAACCTGCTCCCTGTCCCTGACAAACAAACCTGCCGTCCTGTCTGCTTTCAGAACAGGACTAAGAAGAAAACCTGACAAACAAACCTGCCGTCCTGTCTGCTTTCAGAACAGGACTAAAGACAAACAAACCTGCTGTCCTGTCTGCTTTCAGAACAGGACTAAAGACAAACAAACCTGCCATCCTGTCTGCTTTCAGAACAGGACTAAAGACAAACAAACCTGCCGTCCTGTCTGCTTTCAGAACAGGACTAAAGACAAACAACCTGCAAACCTGCTTTCAAACAGGACCTCCTGTCTGCTTTCAGAGCAGGACTAAAAGACAATCAAACCTGCCATCCTGTCTGCTTTCAGAACAGGACTAAAAGACAAACAAACCTGCCGTCCTGTCTGCTTTCAGAACAGGACTAAGAAGACAATCCTGCCGTCCTGTCTGCTTTCAGAACAGGACTAAAGACAAACAAACCTGCCGTCCTGTCTGCTTTCAGAACAGGACTAAGAAGACAAACAAACCTGCCGTCCTGTCTTCTTTCAGAACAAACTAAGAACAGGACAAAACAAACCCTGCCGTCCTGTCTGCTTTCAGAACAGGACTAAGACAAACAAACCTGTCTGCTTTCAGTCCTGTCTGCTTTCAGAACAGGACTAAGACAAACAAACAAACCTGCCGTCCTGTCTGCTTTCAGAACAGGACTAAGAAAACAAACAAACCTGCCATCCTGTCTGCTTTCAGAACAGGACTAAAGACAAACAAACCTGCCGTCCTGTCTGCTTTCAGAACAGGACTAAGACAAACAAACCTGCCGTCCTGTCTGCTTTCAGAACAGGACTAAAACAAACAAACCTGCCGTCCTGTCTGCTTTCAGAACAGGACTAAAGACAGAAAACCCTGCCGTCCTGTCTGCTTTCAGAACAGGACTAAAGACAAACAAACCTGCCGTCCTGTCTGCTTTCAGAGCAGGACTAAAGACAAACAAACCTGCCGTCCTGTCTGCTTTCAGAACAGGACTAAACACAAACAAACCTGAACCTAAGACAACAAACCTGCCGTCCTGTCTGCTTTCAGAACAGGACTAAAGACAAACAAACCTGCCGTCCTGTCTGCTTTCAGAACAGGACTAAAGACAAACAAACCTGCCGTCCTGTCTGCTTTCAGAACAGGACTAAGACAAACAAACCTGCCGTCCTGTCTGCTTTCAGAACAGGACTAAGACAAACAAACCTGCCGTCCTGTCTGCTTTCAGAACAGGACTAAGACAAACAAACCTGCCGTCCTGTCTGCTTTCAGAACAGGACTAAAGACAAACAAACCTGCCAAACCTGTCCTGTCTGCTTTCAGAACAGGACTAAGACAAACAAAACAAACCTGCTGTCCTGTCTGCTTTCAGAACAGGACTAAACAAACAAACCTGCCGTCCTGTCTGCTTTCAGAACAGGACTAAAGACAAACAAACCTGCCGTCCTGTCTGCTTTCAGAACAGGACTAAGAAGACAAACAAACCTGCCCTGTCCTGTCTGCTTTCAGAACAGGACTAAGACAAACAAACCTGCCGTCCTGTCTGCTTTTAGAACAGGACTAAAACAGACAAACAAACCTGCCGTCCTGTCTGCTTTCAGAACAGGACTAAAGACAAACAAACCTGCCGTCCTGTCTGCTTTCAGAGCAGGACTAAGAAAACAAAACAAACCTAAGCCGTCCTGTCTGTCTTTTCAGAACAGGACTAAAAAACAAACAAACCTGCCGTCCTGTCTGCTTTCAGAACAGGACTAAGACAAACAAACCTGCCGTCCTGTCTGCTTTCAGAACAGGACTAAAACAAACAAACCTGCCGTCTGTCTGCTTTCAGAACAGGACTAAAGACAAACAAACCTGCCGTCCTGTCTGCTTTCAGAACAGGACTAAAGACAAACAAACCTGCCGTCCTGTCTGCTTTCAGAACAGGACTAAACAAACAAAAAAACCTGCCGTCCTGTCTGCTTTCAGAACAGGACTAAAGACAAACAAACCCTGCCGTCCTGTCTGCTTTCAGGACTAGAACAAACAAACCAAACCTGCCGTCCTGTCTGCTTTCAGAACAGGACTAAGAAGACAAACAAACCTGCCGTCCTGTCTGCTTTCAGAACAGGACTAAGAAGACAAACAAACCTGCCGTCTGTCTGCTTTCAGAACAGGACTAAAGACAAACAAACCTGTCCTGTCTTTTCAGAACAGGACTAAAGACAAAAACAAACCTGCAGGACTAAAGACAAACAAACCTGTCCTGTCTGCTTTCAGAACAGGACTAAAACAAACAAACCTGCCATCCTGTCTGCTTTCAGAACAGGACTAAGACAAAACAAACCTGCCGTCCTGTCTGCTTTCAGAACAGGACTAAAGACAAACAAACCTGCCTGCCTGTCTGCTTTCAGAACAGGACTAAAAGACAAACAAACCTGCCGTCCTGTCTGCTTTCAGAACAGGACTAAAGACAAACAAACCTGCCATCCTGTCTGCTTTCAGAACAGGACTAAGAACAAACAAACCTGCCTGGGCCCTGTCTGCTTTCAGAACAGGACTAAGAAAACAAACCTGTCTGCTTTCAGAACAGGACTTCAAACAGGACTAAAGACAAACAAACCTGCCGTCCTGTCTGCTTTCAGAACAGGACTAAAGACAAACAAACTGTCTTGTCTGAACAGAACAAACAAAAGACAAACAAACCTGCCGTCCTGTCTGCTTTCAGAACAGGACTAAGAAGACAAACAAACCTGCCGTCCTGTCTGCTTTCAGAACAGGACTAAGAAGACAAACAAACCTGCCGTCCTGTCTGCTTTCAGAACAGGACTAAGACAAACAAACCTGCCGTCCTGTCTGCTTTCAGAACAGGACTAAAGACAAACAAACCTGCCGTCCTGTCTGCTTTCAGAACAGGACTAGGAAGACTAAACAAACCCTGCCGTCCTGTCTGCTTTCAGAACAACTAAGACTGCAAACAAACCTGCCGTCCTGTCTGCTTTCAGAACAGGACTAAAAGACAAACAAACCTGCCGTCCTGTCTGCTTTCAGAACAGGACTAGGAAGACAAAACAAACCTGCCGTCCTGTCTGCTTTCAGAACAGGACTAAGAAGACAAACAAACCTGCCGTCCTGTCTGCTTTCAGAACAGGACTAAGACAAACAAACCTGCCGTCCTGTCTGCTTTCAGAACAGAACAGGACTAAGACAAACAAACCTGTCTGTCCTGTCTGCTTTCAGAACAGGACTAAAGACAAACAAACAAACCTGCCAAACCTGTCTGCTTTCAGAACAGGACTAAGAAACAAACAAACCTGCCGTCCTGTCTGCTTTCAGAACAGGACTAAGACAAATTAGTGTAACCTGACAAACAAACAAACCTGCTGTCCTGTCTGCTTTCAGAACAGGACTAAGACAAACAAACCTGCCGTCCTGTCTGCTTTCAGAACAGGACTAAGACAAACAAACCTGCCGTCCTGTCTGCTTTCAGAACAGGACTAAAAACAAACAAACCTGCCGTCCTGTCTGCTTTCAGAACAGGACTAAGGACAAACAAACCTGCCGTCCTGTCTGCTTTCAGAACAGGACTAAAGACAAACAAACCTGCCGTCCTGTCTGCTTTCAGAACAGGACTAAGACAAACAAACCTGCCGTCCTGTCTGCTTTCAGAACAGGACTAAGAAGACAAACAAACCTGCCGTCCTGTCTGCTTTCAGAACAGGACTAAGAAGACAAACAAACCTGCCGTCCTGTCTGCTTTCAGAACAGGAGTAAAGACAAACAAACCTGCGTCCTGTCTGCTTTCAGAACAGGACTAAAAGAAAAACAAACCTGCCGTCCTGTCTGCTTTCAGAACAGGACTAAAGACAAACAAACCTGCCGTCCTGTCTGCTTTCAGAACAGGACTAAGAAGAACAAACAAACCTGACAAACAAACCTGCCGTCCTGTCTGCTTTCAGAACAGGACTAAAGACAAACAAACCTGCCGTCCTGTCTGCTTTCAGAACAGGACTAAAAGACAAACAAACCTGCCTGTCTGCTTTCAGAACAGGACTAAGACAAACAAACCTGCCGTCCTGTCTGCTTTCAGAACAGGACTAAGACAAACAAACCTGCCGTCCTGTCTGCTTTCAGAACAGGACTAAGGAAGACAAACAAAAACTGCCGTCCTGTCTGTCTGCTTTCAGAACAGGACTAAGACAAACAAACCTGCCGTCCTGTCTGCTTTCAGAACAGGACTAAAGACAAACAAACCTGCCAACCTGTCCTGTCTGCTTTCAGAACAGGACAAAAGACAAACCTGCCGTCCTGTCTGCTTTCAGAACAGGACTAAGACAAACAAACCTGCCGTCCTGTCTGTCCTGTCTGCTTTCAGAACAGGACTAAAGACAAACAAACCTGCCCTGTCCTGTCTGCTTTCAGAACAGGACTAAGAAGACAAACAAACCTGCCGTCCTGTCTGCTTTCAGAACAGGACTAAAGACAAACAAACCTGCCGTCCTGTCTGCTTTCAGAACAGGACTAAGAAGAAAACAAACCTGCCGCCCTGTCTGCTTTCAGAACAGGACTAAAGACAAACAAACCTGCCGTCCTGTCTGCTTTCAGAACAGGACTAAGAAGACAAACAAACCTGCCGTCCTGTCTGCTTTCAGAACAGGACTAAGACAAACAAACCTGCCCCTGTCTGCTTTCTGTCTGCTTTCAGAACAGGACTAAAGACAAACAAACCTGCCGTCCTGTCTGCTTTCAGAACAGGACTAAAGACAAACAAACCTGCTGTCCTGTCTGCTTTCAGAACAAAAGACAAACAAACCTGCCATCCTGTCTGCTTTCAGAACAGGACTAAAGACAAACAAACCTGCCATCCTGTCTGCTTTCAGAACAGGACTAAAAGACAAACAAACCTGCCGTCCTGTCTGCTTTCAGAACAGGACTAAAGACAAACAAACCTGCCGTCCCTGTCTGCTTTCAGAACAGGACTAAGACAAACAAACCTGCCGTCCTGTCTGCTTTCAGAACAGGACTAAGACAAACAAACCTGCCGTCATGTCTGCTTTCAGAACAGGACTAAAAGACAAACAAACCTGCCGTCCTGTCTGCTTTCAGAACAGGACTAACAGGACAAAAGACAAACCTGCTGCCGTCCTGTCTGCTTTCAGAACAGGACTAAAACAAACCTGACAAACAAACCTGCTGTCCTGTCTGCTTTCAGAACAGGACTAAGAAGACAAACAAACCTGCCGTCCTGTCTGCTTTCAGGAACAGGACTAAGAAGGACAAACAAACCTGCCGTCCTGTCTGCTTTCAGAACAGGACTAAGACAAACAAACCTGCCGTCCTGTCTGCTTTCAGAACAGGACTAAGAAGACAAACAAACCTGCCATCCTGTCTGCTTTCAGAACAGGACTAAGACAAACAAACCTGCCGTCCTGTCTGCTTTCAGAACAGGACTAAGAAGACAAACAAACCTGCAAACAAACCTGTCTGCTTTCAGAACAGGACTAAGACAAATAAAACCTGCCCCTGTCTGCTTTCAGAACAGGACTAAGAAACAAACCTGCTGTCCCTGTCTGCTTTCAGAAGGACAAACAAACCCTGCCCGTCCTGTCTGCTTTCAGAACAGGACTAAAGACAAACAAACCTGCCGTCCTGTCTGCTTTCAGAACAGGAACAGGACTGTCTGCTTTCAGAACAGGACTAAAGACAAACAAACCTGCCATCCTGTCTGCTTTCAGAACAGGACTAAGAAACAAACAAACCTGCCGTCCTGTCTGCTTTCAGAACAGGACTAAGAAGAAACAAACCTGCTGTCCTGTCTGCTTTCAGAACAGGACTAAGACAAACAAACCTGCCGTCCTGTCTGCTTTCAGAACAGGACTAAGACAAGAAACAAACAAACCTGCCGTCCTGTCTGCTTTCAGAACAGGACTAAGACAAACAAACCTGCCGTCCTGTCTGCTTTCAGAACAGGACTAAAGACAAAACAAACCTGCCGTCCTGTCTGCTTTCAGAACAGGACTAAAGACAAACAAACCTGCCATCCTGTCTGCTTTCAGAACAGGACTAGGACAAACAAACAAACCTGCCATCCTGTCTGCTTTCAGAACAGGACTAAAAGACAAACAAACCTGCCATCCTGTCTGCTTTCAGAACAGGACTAAAGACAAAACAAACCTGCCGTCCTGTCTGCTTTCAGAACAGGACTAAAGACAAACAAACCTGCCGTCCTGTCTGCTTTCAGAACAGGACTAGACAAACAAACCTGCCGTCCTGTCTGCTTTCAGAACAGGACTAAGAAGAACAAACCTGCCGTCCTGTCTGCTTTCAAACAAACCTAACCCTGCCCCTGTCTGCTTTCAGAACAGGACTAAAGACAAACAAACCTGCCGTCCTGTCTGCTTTCAGAACAGGACTAAAGAACAGGACAAACAAAAACCTGCCGTCCTGTCTGCTTTCAGAACAGGACTAAGAAGACAAACAAACCTGCTGTCCTGTCTGCTTTCAGAACAGGACTAAGAAGACAAACAAACCTGCCGGACCTGTCTGCTTTCAGAACAGGACTAAGAAGACAAACAAACCTGCCGTCCTGTCTGCTTTCAGAACAGGACTAAGACAAACAAACCTGCCGTCCTGTCTGCTTTCAGAACAGGACTAAGAAGACAAACAAACCTGCCGTCCTGTCTGCTGTCCTGTCTGCTTTCAGAACAGGACTAAGACAAAAGACAAACCTGCCGTCCCTGTCTGCTTTCAGAACAGGACTAAAAGGACAAAAACCTGCCGTCCTGTCTGCTTTCAGAACAGGACTAAGAAAACACAAACAAACCTGCCAAACCTGGTCCTGTCTGCTTTCAGAACAGGACTAGGAAGAAACAAACCCTGCCGTCCTGTCTGCTTTCAGAACAGGACTAAAGACAAAGAAGACAAACCTGCCCTGTCCTGTCTGCTTTCAGAACAGGACTAAAGACAAACAAAACCTGCCGTCCCTGTCTGCTTTCAGAAAGACAAACAAACCTGCCATCCTGTCTGCTTTCAGAACAGGACTAAAAGACAAACAAACCTGCCGTCCTGTCTGCTTTCAGAACAAGACTAAAGACAAACAAACCTGCCATCCTGTCTGCTTTCAGAACAGGACTAAGAAGACAAACAAACCTGCCATCCTGTCTGCTTTCAGAACAGGACTAAAAAAGACAAACAAACCTGCCGTCCTGTCTGCTTTCAGAACAGGACTAAAGACAAACAAACCTGCCGGGGTCCTGTCTGCTTTCATCCTGTCTGCTTTCAGAACAGGACTAAGAAGACAAACAAACCTGCCGTCCTGTCTGCTTTCAGAACAGGACTAAAGACAAACAAACCTGCCGTCCTGTCTGCTTTCAGAACAGGACTAAGACAAACAAACCTGCCATCCTGTCTGCTTTCAGAACAGGACTAAGACAAACAAACAAACCTGCCGTCCTGTCTGCTTTCAGAACAGGACTAAACAGGACAAACAAAAACCTGCCATCCTGTCTGCTTTCAGAACAGGACTAAGACAAACAAACCTGCCGTCCTGTCTGCTTTCAGAACAGGACTAAAACACAAACAAACCTGCCGTCCTGTCTGCTTTCAGAACAGGACTAAGACAAACAAACCTGCCGTCCTGTCTGCTTTCAGAACAGGACTAAGACAAACAAACCTGCCGTCCTGTCTGCTTTCAGAACAGGACTACTAGACAAACAACCTGGACAAACAAACCTGCCAAACCTCCTGTCTGCTTTCAGAACAGGACTAAAGACAAATAAACCTGCCGTCCTGTCTGCTTTCAGAACAGGACTAAAGACAAACAAACCTGCCAAACAAACCTGCCATCCTGTCTGCTTTCAGAACAGGACTAAAGACAAACAAACCTGCCATCCTGTCTGCTTTCAGAACAGGACTAAAAGACAAACAAACCTGCCATCCTGTCTGCTTTCAGAACAGGACTAAGACAAACAAACCTGCTGTCCTGTCTGCTTTCAGAGCAGGACTAAAGACAAACAAACCTGCCGTCCTGTCTGCTTTCAGAACAGGACTAAAGACAAACAAACCTGCCGTCCTGTCTGCTTTCAGAACAGGACTAAGACAAACAAACCTGCCGTCCTGTCTACTTTTTAACAGAGCAGGACTAATGCTTTCAGAACAAACAAACCTGCCGTCCTGTCTGCTTTCAGAACAGGACTAAAGAAAACAAACCTGCATCCTGTCTGCTTTCAAACAAACCTGCCGTCCTGTCTGCTTTCAGAACAGGACTAAGACAAACAAACCTGCCGTCCTGTCTGCTTTCAGAACAGGACTAAGAAGACAAACAAACCTGCCGTCCTGTCTGCTTTCAGAACAGGACTAAGACAAACAAACCTGCCGTCCTGTCTGCTTTCAGAACAGGACTAAAGACAAACAAACCTGCCATCCTGTCTGCTTTCAGAACAGGACTAGGAAGACAAACAAACCTGCCGTCCTGTCTGCTTTCAGAACAGGACTAGGAAGACAAACAAACCTGCCGTCCTGTCTGCTTTCAGAACAGGACTAAGACAAACAAACCTGCCGTCCTGTCTGCTTTCAGAACAGGACTAGGAAGACAAACAAACCTGCCGTCCTGTCTGCTTTCAGAACAGGACTAGGAAGACAAACAAACCTGCCGTCCTGTCTGCTTTCAGAACAGGACTAAGAAACAAACCTGCCGTCCTGTCTGCTTTCAGAACAGGACTAGGAAGACAAACAAACCTGCCGTCCTGTCTGCTTTCAGAACAGGACTAAAGACAAACAAACCTGCCGTCCTGTCTGCTTTCAGAACAGGACTAAAGACAAACAAACCTGCCGTCCTGTCTGCTTTCAGAACAGGACTAAAGACAAACAAACCTGCCGTCCTGTCTGCTTTCAGAACCGGACTAAAGACAAACAAACCTGCTGTCCTGTCTGCTTTCAGAGCAGGACTAAGAAGACAAACAAACCTGCCGTCCTGTCTGCTTTCAGAGCAGGACTAAGAAGACAAACAAACTTGCCGTCCTCTCTGCTTTCAGAACTGCTTTTTTTCACTTTTCTCTTCAAATTTCAACTGAAAACATTTCTTGTGAGATGAAAGTTTTCAGTCTGAATTTTCTTTCTGTGGTTAAATGCTGAGTGATAAAGCTTGACCTTTTTTTCCTTTTTATAATTTGCGGTAACCAATGATGAGTGTTTGAAAGTAGACAAAACCACATCTAATTCTGTCATATGATCATCCAAGACTATTGTTTTACAACCTAGTTGGGTGGAATTGTATTGTATTTATTTATTTTTTGGTTATATACACTTTACACTTCTATTTAAATGACATTTGTGATGGAAGATACACTAATTGATGTGCAAGCTGCCACTTTTGTACATTCTCCTGTCTGGTTGTTATGGCTGCATGTGGTTTTTAAATTTCTGAACACCTTGTTCGATTGATCTGAAAATGTATATATGGACTCATAAGTTTTAACTAGGGGTTCCAGAAAACCCCAGAAAAACAAACACAATAGCAATGGATGGTCTATCAGCACACTCACATGCTAGCACACTTTGGTGTAATTTGCAACTTCATTTTGGAGTGTCAGATGCAAAGGATTTTAATGCATACATTAAATGCATTGTTAGGTTCACTAACATAACATTGTCAGGAGGTTTAATATCTAAAAGGTACTTTGGATGCATTAAATAGTCAAAACATCTGCACTAAATAAAACCACACCATGTAAATGTGGTTGCTCTTTACATACAGAGTGTGGAACCCACTGTTCTCTGCAGATGTTTGTTTTCTTAATGCTGCACTAATTCAAATCAGTGAGCACAGATTTTTTGTTCTTACCAATCTTATTAGCTGAGCTACCTGAAAACTGTAGAAACCTGATTCTTTTTATGTCCCAAAGTAATTTAGCAAGCATTTGTAAAGACAGATTTCTTCCAGTTACTTGTACAGTTTATCTGCAATGTGCTCTCGTTTGTGAACTTCAAGGATTCCAAAATGGGCATTCTTCCTTGTCAATGTTAATGAATAAATTGGTTCCTGATTTCCAAAGTAATCCCAGATTAGATATTTATTTAAGCGATGTTATAAATTTAATATTGACCAGATTCAGACTTTTACGATAACATATATGTAAAATGTGATTACGTATTCAAACATAGGTAACAATAAAGTAGTATTAAAAGTCATGCTTGTTTAAAAAATATCTGAAAAAAAAGAT
The DNA here is from genome assembly GCA_036884735.1 of Huso huso. Lineage (NCBI taxonomy): Eukaryota > Metazoa > Chordata > Actinopteri > Acipenseriformes > Acipenseridae > Huso > Huso huso. Next base: position 121,100,946 of record CM072663.1, on the reverse strand, counting down.
TGCAGATCATGCAGTGATTTTTTTTCAGCACGAAGAATCCGCATGGTTTATTTCCCCACTGAATGCAGTATTTCAAGCACTCTGACAGGCATATGGAAAATTGTTCTCTTGTTTGCTTTCATAAACATTTCCTGCTTGTCAGCAAACAAATCTATAGCATTTCAAATCTGGTAGTTCAATTAATCAGTGGGTATGTGAATGGTTTTATATTTTTTTGTTAGGAATGTCGCTATAGACAGCTCCTACAGAACACACACACTAACTACTTTACAATCCTGCTTTAGCAGAAGCATTAAATGCTGTGCTCAGTCTTAGTATTTTACATTTCATTCCGGACTTCCTTGACACATGTGTGGTTCATAATGTGGTCTGTCTCCTGAAACCAGTGTAGAATTATTGAATTAAAGAACAGTTAAGACAACACACTGGAATGTAAAAACAACAAAAAACAGGAGAAGGATGTATCTGTCAGTTAGGCATCCAGGAAAATAAGAAGCAATCTCTAGCAGAAAAACCTTTTCTGTACAAATGGATTCATCATGTCTTCTGGAATAGCAAATTCACTGAAAATATCACTTTTAGATTGCTCAATGTTCCAACCAGTTACTTAATTATTTAAATTGACCCTGATGAAATAATGACATGCCTGGTTTGATCAAAGTCTTGCCTAATCCTGCACCTCATAATAAAGATAAATGTTGCCCCCCAGAACCTACTATTGACCAGCAGTTCTACAACTCCAGGGACTGTTCTTCAGCTTTTTTTTTTTGCTTGCTTTGAGGGCAACCTGAACACTGCATCCTGTTTTGTTTACTGTTTTAATAGCGCTTCCATGGAGCACATGAGCTGTTCTGTACTATAACTGCTGACTCAATGATTAAATATAAATGGAACATGATACTAAGAAATCAAATACAACTGCTTTTCTCATGAGAGATGTTACAGTTAGAATATGTACAAATGTGTTTTTCATTCAGTTATTTTCTTTAATTCCAGTGCTTTATAAATCAGTCTCTGGAGTCTCTGCTAACAAATTGAATATCCAATTTTCCCTTTATCAGCTGTAATCATAGTTTTTTTTTATTTCTTAAGGGCAAATGCAAGCATGTGGATGTTGTGCATTTATCACTGCAAGAGTGCCAACATGCACAAATTGCTGTTCTTGTGCAACACAGCGTTTATGTACTAACTGGGCCACTTCCTGAACCGAATGTTTGGCAAAAGGGCAAAGCTAGCGTCAAAGGAATGCAACACAACCAACATGGTCTTCAATACAAGAGAATGTGAATGTGTGAACACAACCAACATGGTCTTCAATACAAGAGAATGTGAATGTGTGAACACAACCAACATGGTCTTCAATACAAGAGAATGTGAATGTGAACACAACCAACATGGTCTTCAATACAAGAGAATGTGAATGTGTGAACACAACCAACATGGTCTTCAATACAAGAGAATGTGAATGTGAACACAACCAACATGGTCTTCAATACAAGAGAATGTGAATGTGTGAACACAACCAACATGGTCTTCAATACAAGAGAATGTGAATGTGTGAACACAACCAACATGGTCTTCAATACAAGAGAATGTGAATGTGTGAACACAACCAACATGGTCTTCAATACAAGAGAATGTGAATGTGAACACAACCAACATGGTCTTCAATACAAGAGAATGTGAATGTGTGAACACAACCAACATGGTCTTCAATACAAGAGAATGTGAATGTGTGAACACAACCAACATGGTCTTCAATACAAGAGAATGTGAATGTGTGAACACAACCAGCATGGTCTTCAATACAAGAGAATGTGAATGTGTGAACACAACCAACATGGTCTTCAATACAAGAGAATGTGAATGTGTGAACACAACCAACATGGTCTTCAATACAAGAGAATGTGAATGTGTGAACACAACCAACATGGTCTTCAATACAAGAGAATGTGAATGTGTGAACACAACCAACATGGTCTTCAATACAAGAGAATGTGAATGTGTGAACACAACCAACATGGTCTTCAATACAAGAGAATGTGAATGTGAACACAACCAACATGGTCTTCAATACAAGAGAATGTGAATGTGTGAACACAACCAACATGGTCTTCAATACAAGAGAATGTGAATGTGTGAACACAACCAACATGGTCTTCAATACAAGAGAATGTGAATGTGTGAACACAACCAACATGGTCTTCAATACAAGAGAATGTGAATGTGTGAACACAACCAACATGGTCTTCAATACAAGAGAATGTCTGTGAACACAACCAACATGGTCTTCAATACAAGAGAATGTGAATGTGTGAACACAACCAGCATGGTCTTCAATACAAGAGAATGTGAATGTGTGAACACAACCAACATGGTCTTCAATACAAGAGAATGTGAATGTGTGAACACAACCAACATGGTCTTCAATACAAGAGAATGTGAATGTGTGAACACAACCAGCATGGTCTTCAATACAAGAGAATGTGAATGTGTGAACACAACCAACATGGTCTTCAATACAAGAGAATGTGAATGTGTGAACACAACCAACATGGTCTTCAATACAAGAGAATGTGAATGTGTGAACACAACCAGCATGGTCTTCAATACAAGAGAATGTGAATGTGTGAACACAACCAACATGGTCTTCAATACAAGAGAATGTGAATGTGAACACAACCAACATGGTCTTCAATACAAGAGAATGTGAATGTGTGAACACAACCAGCATGGTCTTCAATACAAGAGAATGTGAATGTGTGAACACAACCAGCATGGTCTTCAATACAAGAGAATGTGAATGTGTGAACACAACCAACATGGTCTTCAATACAAGAGAATGTGAATGTGTGAACACAACCAACATGGTCTTCAATACAAGAGAATGTGAATGTGTGAACACAACCAACATGGTCTTCAATACAAGAGAATGTGAATGTGTGAACACAACCAGCATGGTCTTCAATACAAGATAATGTGAATGTGTGAACACAACCAGCATGGTCTTCAATACAAGAGAATGTGAATGTGTGAACACAACCAACATGGTCTTCAATACAAGAGAATGTGAATGTGTGAACACAACCAACATGGTCTTCAATACAAGATAATGTGAATGTGTGAACACAACCAACATGGTCTTCAATACAAGAGAATGTGAATGTGTGAACACAACCAGCATGGTCTTCAATACAAGAGAATGTGAATGTGTGAACACAACCAACATGGTCTTCAATACAAGATAATGTGAATGTGTGAACACAACCAGCATGGTCTTCAATACAAGAGAATGTGAATGTGTGAACACAACCAACATGGTCTTCAATACAAGAGTTGATTCTTACATAACATTTTACAGTTAAAATAAGCAACAGTGAATATTTAACCCAGTTCCTCCAAGCTTTTCGTGCAACATCATATTAGCTTTGTTTAAAATTTCTGCCTGTTACACAAAGCATGTATTTTAAAATACTTTATATCTTTTTTAAGCAAATTAGCACAAAGCACTTAAGTTGCATTTCCTAAATATATAGAAAGTATGCACAAACCTAAAAAAAAATTTTTACAGTTCACACAGTTCATGGCTATTTTACCATACTGTTCTTGTTCAACTGGGATTTTATTTATAATACTCTAAACATTAGCTTAATTCTGAAATTTTATTACTGGAAAACAGAAAGTTACATGTGCCATTTCCCATAGCTATTAAAAGGCACCAGAAGACTTGACTTCTTTTAAATCATAAGTTTAAAAAAAAAATAACAGTACCCTGCTGTCTCTTCATTCTCTTAGTTCTGTTTCAATGTCACCCTGAATTTGGGTTGCAGTCTTATTGATAAATTCAAACGCATAACAAGACAACAAATGTCCCTAATTGATTACATACAGTATGTAGTCCTCAGTGACAGAACTGTGTCAGCTACATTTGTCAGCCCACCTAAATGGATGCCTAAACTTTCTACAAGATTGCTTCCCACACTTATCAGATGAGTTTATAAAGATTGGAAGTGTCTAAAAAGCTTATCAAGATTCCACAGAAGATAAACACACAACCTAACAGGGTTAAACATGTATTGTAGAGAAGCCAAGAAATTATTTCTGTTGCTGAGACCCATTTGATCAAAGAGTATCCTGATGAATAACAGAAGCCCATGTTCCTTTGTGTTATAGAGCGTTGTTTGTTTCAACAGATAAGGGGACCTCTGTTTGGAGGTATCCCTGGATCAAGACCCAGGAAGTCACGTATCATGTTGAAGTCCATTTGAGACACTGATTAGCATTGATCTTTTCACTTCATTTCACAGTCTGCACAATGGTCATGTGTTTCTCTGGAGGTCTGAAAAGTTTTGTGCAGCGCTTTGCTCTGTTGCAAAGAGAGTGGGTGTGTAACCCTGTTAACGTTTACAAATCATTGCTACCTATGTATGTATTTCAATAAAAAAAATACATATGAAAAATAAATGTACAAAAAAACAGAAACTGGGCACGAAAAAATCAAACCCCTTTGACTGCATTTCCTTGCAAGAAGCCTTGGCCACAGGTGCAGAGCACTGCTGCAAAACAGGATGTCTGGAGATCCCAAACTTGGGACTTCCTCTCATGGCATGAGAAATACAAGGTTCAGTAGAGTCCCAGACAGAAGGAGCTGATTAAGAACCTGGCACAAGAGAGCCCAGAGCACTCATAACAGTTTTCTCCTCAGAACGTAAACAACAACAGAAATATCTGCTCCGGTCTCTATCCAAAGGAAAACTGTTATCTTTATTTTTTTTCTGTGCACAGTTTTGCGTCAGAAGAGTCAAGGAAAGCACAGCCTCTTGTGCGTCTATGAAAAAAAAAACTGGTTTCCCGAATCAACAATCAGTTCCTGGAGGCCTGTTATTTTCAGGTTACGTTTTATTGTGGTCCTTGTCTGTTAAAATTTACATTTTTATCAACATGCAATTCTGATTTTCAGACATGCATGACCAGCAGCGTATAGATTGTTCTTCAGGAAGCTTTTTATGGCCATGCATACATTAGCTCAGGAATTAAATTCTCTGCCTTAGGAAGACTGCACTAGGTCAAGTTTAGTTTAATTACAAACAAGTTTAAGGAGTCTAAAACTAGACATATGGTTTTGAGTTTACTAGTTAAACTAGTTTAAACTAGTTTCTACTTGAAACGTTTGTCATTGAATTCATTAGGTTTCTTTTAGCATGCCTAAATTCTGCACTACCTAGTGTTTAATCATTATGGAAGAAGGCAAACTGTTTTGATACAATAATAATGCGATGTTTCTAATACTGACAATTTGTTAATGACCAGGGACTGGCACAGCGTTCCAGAATCGTGGTGGGCTGTGATTAACTGTGTGGGTGGCAGCACGTCTTGCTTTGAACACGAGGAAACTACTGACAGCCAACTCGTCTTGGAAGTGGACACCCAAATGGAATGACATGATCGTCAAGATGCATGTAAAGCATTTGGCATTAATACACAGCTCATTATGTTAAGGCTAATCAAGTTTACCACCACAAGGATTTAACAATGAGGACCACATTTAACTTTAAAAGCAAGTGAAGCATTGTCTTGTCAAAGGCGTCGTATTAAAGAAGGATCGGATTACATAACAATCAGTGATAAGTACAAGGGCACTCTTGCTTGGATGTTTCCACAATCCATACAGATGTAGCACAAGGTTCTATTTTGAGACTCCTGCTTTTCATTGTGGTCAGTCGTCTGTTACTGTGCACTATTCCATGCTGTGATCTAAATCGCAGATTGATTTTGACGTTCATCAAAACAACCCGGTGTTCAACCAACTCCCAAAATATATACTAAACCAAGGAAGAAAAAGAACATTTAAAAGGCAGTTGATCTTCAAGTATTGTAATATATTACATTGTATTATATCACTTGGGCCAGCAAGGGATTCAAATGTTTGGGAGTTTTCTTCTCATCTGATTTTGATTTTATGATTCATAAAAACATGTCCACTATTTTAGTCAGTCCAAAATTACTTTATTTGCTGGTCACCTCTTTAGCCTCACATTCAAAGCGAGAATAGAAATGATTAAAATGACAGTAGCCCTAAAATCAACTATACCCTAAGTATGTTACTAGTAAAAATACAGCTTTCATTTTTTAAACAATTAAGAAGGCTATTCTCGGGGCTCTGTCGGAGTGCAGGATGCGCCCTATAGCTTCGAGATCGCCTGTTCGAATCCAAGTTATGCCACTGCTGACCGTGGACAGGAGTTCCCAGAGGGCGGTGCACAATTATTATTATTATTTATTTCTTAGCAGACGCCCTTATCCAAGGCGACTTTCAAGATATCACATTATTTTTACATACAATTACCCATTTATACAGTTGGGTTTTTACTGGAGCAATCTAGGTAAAGTACCTTGCTCAAGGGTACAGCAGCAGTGTCACCCACCTGGGATTGAACCCACGACCCTCCGGTCAAGTCCAGAGCCCTAACCACTGCTTCACACTGCTGCTGCCCAGGCGGGTTACAGGTTAGGTCAGCTGGGGATTCCTTGGCTTACCGCACACCAGCAACCCCTGTGGCTGGCCAGGCGCCTGCAGGCCGGCCTGTATGCAATTCAGAATTGCGTGGTCCTCCAACGCTATAAGTTCTGGGATGGCTGCACAGCGGGCTTGCAGAGCGAAAAAAAGAGGATGGCTGACGGCACATGTTTTGTCGGTGGACATGTGCGTTCGCATAGCTACATGAGCCTCTTAAAAACAAGTGGAATACACAATTAGACTGGACTCTGAAGATTGGGATACTATCTGGAAACACTGTTTTAAATCCTGCAGAAAAGCTAAAACCCAGGCAGTACAATTCAATTTACTCAACAGAGTCTACTGGACATCTCTAACTCTTTTTCAAGCCAATGTAAAAGATAACAGTGAGTGTTGGCGATGCTCTACTGAAGACGCAGGGCATAAACACATGTTTGTTGAATGTCCTCGTTTAGAGGCGTACTGGGGGACTGTTTTTTCCTATCACAGTAAAATATTGTCAAAACCTATCATAGTCAAACCTTCTTTGATTATGCTAGGTATAGACCCAAACCCCTCTGAAAAGAAATGTGAAGGGACATTAATAAGATCTCTAATAACTATAGCTAAACAAGTTATTTTGAGGCACTGGAAAGAAAAGGCAGTCCCTACAGCTGTAGAATGGTTGCAAATGGCAATGACCACAGCCAACTATGAAAAAGTTTTAGCAAATGCAAAAGGACTTCCCAGCTCATTTGTAAATACCTGGGGACTCTTTGAAAAGGTGATATTAGGAAGTCAGCTATTATAACAAATGACCTTTTACTCAGGTACCCTACCCTTATATATACACATGTTTCTATTCTATTTTATTATGCATCATTATGTTTAGGATACAGTGGTATATAATGTATGTATGTGTGTGTGTATATATATATATATATATATATATATATATATAGAAAAATGATTGAGTGTGAACAGCCAATCAGCTTCCAGATCTAGCAGACTTCTATATTGCATAGATACCCGCTGGAACGTTGAAGAGCTTAACTGTGAATTAAATTTTAAATCAATCCGCGCATATCTGATAACATAAAAAGCTACTTAAACATTCAGTACGTTTACATGACAAGCGTTTTCCTTAAACTAATGTTTTTGGAAAACTGAATCAGAAAACTGATTTTCTTAAAACGTCACTTTTCTGTGTTTACATGATTAACGATAGAAAATCTAATTAGAATTCAACTGTATACATGGATTGAAGTTTTCAGAAAACGCAGGATATTTTCGCATGCAATTATTGTAGTAACCTAAGTACGATTTGAACAGACCAGACATTTCTGCGACAGAACGGGGACCAATCCAATAATTCAAGTGCTTTATGGAAGTGTCAGGTCTTAAATTCAAAGATTACTATCCTATACCTCCATTCAGATTCCCCACAATGTGCAATCAGCCTTTCCAACAGCTCATCCTGTTCTATATTACCAGTTTCTTTTGCAGACATTATTTTAAATAATCACGTCATTTTAAAGTTGGAAAACATTTGCTGCTTCAGTATGGGCTATTAACAAATACATACAGACTTTAACAAATGTATTAATTTATCCCTAACTAGACAAATGGATGGATGCAGACTGACTACAGATTATTATTATTTTCTCTGTTTTCTAAAACCACGTGCAGGAATGAAGGTCAAAGTTTGCACATGTGCAGTACGCTATCGGAATAAGTTTTCCGAAAAGTGTGTTCACATATGATATACATTTTGTTAGTTAGTTTTTGAAATTTCTAGGTGCTGTTTTCCGAAAACTGACTTTCGGAATATTCAGATACATTTTCTGAAAACTGTGTTTACATGACTTTTGATATCGGAATTCGTTTTCGGAAAACTTAAGTTTTCGTAAAAATATTGGAATTCTTATGCTCATGTAAACGCATTGATTGATACTTTCTGACACTGGTCTAGAGACAAGGAAATCATGTCTGTGACCTGACACTGTAATGAAGGCTCCATTTGCAGCTACTGGACAGCAAATCAACAGGAAAGACATGACTGGTCCACAATTCTGTCATAAACTGGATCCAAACAACAGCCTGCATCAAAACCAACCAGTCAAACTGCCAACCCTGTTTCAGTTCTTTCCACACCAGCCAATCCACTCCCTGCCAGCTTGAATGACGCCCCGTGACGCATAACTCCAGTCGTGGTCATCTACCACACGGTAAAGCCCGCATCGACGGGCTCTATCGGGGGGTCGTGGGTTCAATCCATGCTGCTGTACCCTTGAGAAAGGTACTTTACCTAGATTGCTACAGTAAAAAACCAACTGTATAAATGGGTAATTGTATGTAAAAATAATGTGATATCTTGTAACAATTGTAAGCCATCCTGGATAAGGGTGTCTACTAAGAAATAAATAATAATAATAATAATAATGTATGTATGTATATGTATGTATATGTATATGTATATGTATATGTATATGTATATATAGATACCATCTGTGATCCACACCACATCTGTATGTGCATTGCTATTCAAAGTGCCCAAACCTGTTTAATGTAATGGTTTGTTCTTTTCGTTATTGTTAAATACAATAAAAATTGGTCTATTTAAAAAAAAAAAGATTGTATTATGTCATACTGTACACAAGAGTTCTATAATTGTAATGGTAATGCAATCCCAATAAAGAGTTAAAAAGCCAGACATTGCATTATAAAACGTTGTCAGTCTGTGTCGATAATGATGCACTGGCAGAGCTTGTGAAAGTGTCTCAGCAATCCATGTTGCTAAACTGCTTCCTATCATGTCAAGCAGCACACTCCCTGAATCTCTTAATTATTGCCAGCCTGCTTTTTAAACAGCATTTCTAATTTGTAGTATAAAACTTGGATTCTGATCAAATAAAAATGCCACTACACAAGCAGGCTATCCCAGCAGTAACCAACCTCAGGGGACATCCCAACATATACAAAGGGAGTGCAGAAGAATGGGATTTGTTCTTCCTTCTCCAAGCAGCATTTTAGGGAAGCAAATCACTGTACAGTGGCTACACAATTTATTTTAATGTGTTTGAATAATTCTGCTTGTGTTTATTTTTACCATCAAACACTTGTAGAATCATAGAATATGGTAGTCATTTTATTTGATAGATTATAGCACACAACAGTGCAAGCACATACAGAAGGCCCTCGTTATCTCGTCATAAGAGCAAAGTAAGTGAAAGACTCGATTCAGCTAATAATCAAAATAAATGAGTTGCTTAAATGTGTATGCATTGCATCAACAGTACGCAGAACAAATAAATAATAAATATCCTGTTGCATTGTTACTCTTCATATGATGGAAGCACATAATGTATACCATCAATGTGACAAACATATTGTGAGAACATGAGTAATTCAATATAAATACGAAATTATATGTCCTCTCTCTCTCTCTCACTCTCGCTCTCTCTCTCAAATTCAAATTCAAATTCAAAGGTGCTTTATTGGCATGACTAACATCAGCAGTATTGCCAAAGCAGTTACAGTGCATAGCATGTGAAACAACATATCTTACAAAAAAAAAAAAAAAATATATATATATATATATATATATATATATATATTATTGCTAAAGTATTGCACAATTAAATAGAATAAAAATAAAACTATGGAAATAATATTTACAATAACAGTAAATAATAATATCAATAATAACAACAGTGCAGTGAGATTTATAATAGTAATACAATAAATAGCAGTTAACAGAATGTGAACCCCAGTAGTGCCTCAGTGCAGAGCGCTCGCTCACCCAGCGTCTCTCAGGCTGGGACAGACGACCACATACTGGGCAGCCAGCGAGGCTGTGTGTCCCTCCACCATGGGGGACAGATCGTTTTTCTGGGTTGGTCATTTTTGGGAAATGGGGGAGGGAAATTGTACATTTTTCAAAAAATAATTTGTCCTCGTTTGGGAGTATTTATTGCAATTTAGGAGAAAGTGCATCTCTGTCTCTACCTCTCCTGTCTCACAGTGACCACACAGCCAGTCTTCTCTGGGCAGCCAGGTTTTTTTTTGTGTCTACCTTTTTCTATGGCCAGGCTGTGGTCACTGAGCCTGTACTTGGTCAGGATCTGTCTCTGCCTTGTACCTCTGACAGTGAATGTTCCAGATAAGATGCTTTGTTTTGTTTTATAATTTGCTTGGCTGTGATTGGCAGCTGGTTAGCAGTGCTGACCTGAAGCTGGTTAGTGTTAGTGGGGGTCAGTGCAATGAGCTTCAGGGCCAGCTGACTGAGGGGACTCTTTTCTGGGCTGAACTCTTGGGTTTGCAGGGCCTTGTATTGTAGCGAGTCTGAGGGGGCTTGTGCGGAGATGCATCCAGAATTTTAGTGCTCTTTTTTGGATCTGGATGAGCAGTGGGTAAGAACCTAATTCAGCCCTGCATGCATGATTTTCCTCTGTACTTGTAATATATTTTTGCAGAATTCTGCATGCAGGGCTGAAAAATTTTGCACCAGATTCTAATGGGTATATTTATTTTATATAGCCTTTTTTGATGGCATAGAAAGCTCTGCATTCACTGTCAGGTAAAAAGCTCCCTGATGCACTGATTGTTAGTCCTGTAATTTAGTGTTCTTTACTGCATTTAAGTGTTTTGGAGCTGCTCTGTTAACTCTTGTAGGGTGATTGGGGTGTCTACTGGGTTTTGGTTGTTTTTAATTGATGACTCGAGCATTTTTAATTTTCCCTGAATTAATTTTTGTTCCAATTTTAAATCTTTTTGGGGAATTTCTTTATAGAGGTTTTCAAAGTATTCTTTCCAAATAGCTCCATTTTGAATAGCCAATTCCTGCGGTTTTGTTGTGTCTAAATTATTCCACATTTCCCAGAACTGATTTTGATCGATGAATTCTTCAATTTCGGTGAGAGTTTTGTGGATGTGTTTTTGTTTTTTTCTGTTTGAGGGTGTGTTTACATTGTTTCAAGTGTTCACAGTACTGCAGGCGTAAATCTGGGCTGTGTGGCTGATGTTTCTGATTAGATAATTGCCTCAGTTTTTTCCTCGTAGTTTTGCATTCATCATCAAACCATTTTTCTTTGGATTTGGGTTTCTGATTTTTTTTTTTAGGTTTGCCTTAATTGCTACTTTTTGGAATATTTCATTTATGCATTCAACTGCCAGATTTACGCCTGTCTTGTTATGTTGGTATTGTGTTATATTGAAAATATTAATAAGGTTAGTGATTTGGGTGGAACTAATTGCTTTGGTAAATTCGTCTGTGCTGTTTGCTGCCCATTTGTAGGTGTGGTTTAAGTTGTACAGCTTACAGGGCTGTGTGTGCGTGTTCCTGGGTTGTCCAATTCTTTTCAGGAACACAGTGATTTAGCTGTGGTCTGACAGGGGGGTTTGTGGCCTGACAGTGAATGCGTTGATAGAGTAGGGGTCCATGTCAGTTATGGCATAGTCGACTACACTTGTCCCAAGAGCTGAGCAGTAGGTGAACCTCCCTCTGATCCTGCCATTAACGATGTACAGACCCAGGGCTTGACAGAGATGCACTAACTCTCTCCCATTCTCATTTACAGCACGGTCAGGGTTGTTTCTCTGTGTTGTGGTGGGTGTGAGGTATAGAGGGGTCTGTCCAAATACATGGCTGTTACCCTGTGTGCTAATACAGTCAGGCTCTGTGCCTGTCCTGGCATTGAAATCCCCACAGAGCAGCACATTTCCCTGGGCCTGGAAGTGGCCGATCTCTGTGTGGAGGGCATTAAAGTATTCCTCATTGTAATAGGGGGATTCAGAAGGTGGGGTGTAGGCTGCACATAGATATATATCTTTGTTACACAGGGCTATGCCTTTATTTATTCTGAGCCACGTGTGTGTGTTGGTCCTTGTTTGACTGGGCTGATGTAGTTAGCCAGCTCCCCTCTGTACCACACTAGAATTCCCACGGAGTCCCTGTCGCGCCAGACTGTGCTCAGTTTCATGGATGGCACTATGACTTCCCTGTAGCCTGAGGGACAGTGAGTGATCACGTCTGTTTATTAAAAATTTACATTTTTAATAAACTCAAAAACAAAGCATTTTAGAAAAAAATCTTTTGTAGCAAAAGTTTTGTTTTTGTGGATGAGGAAAAAAAATACAAGAAATAGATGTCTACAATTATTTATTTCAGCAATTTTTTCCCCAAAACTCAAAAAATGCTAATTCAAACGTATTCATACCCTTTGATGCTATGATAGTATTGTCTACAAGGTGCTAGAAATGTAAATATGATAATGCAGAACCTAATTCTAGAAAAGTCTAGAAAATGCTGGATTGTAGGTGAACATTCTTAGAGAGTATAAAAGGGTTAGGCATAGGATGATTGCTGTCATTACCAATAAGTCAATATGGGGAAAAGTAAAGAGCTATCTGAAGACCTTAGGCAGAAAATGATTTATTGTCATAAAGCTGAAGAAGGATACAAGAAGATTTCCAAGCATTTGAGTATCCCAAGTTCAACTATTGTTTCTATTATCAAGAAGTACAAGACTCATGGCACAGTCACAACGCTCCCTCGGACTGGAAGAAAGAAGGCTCTTTCACCAAGAACAAGTAGAAGAATTGTGAGGAAGGTTAATAACAATCAAGATTGACTGCCAAAGATATTCAAAGTGAATTGGCTGAAAGTGGGACTGGGGTTTCCATTTCAACCATAGGTTGAGTATTGCATGTTGAAGGTCTCAATGGTTGCAGGCCAGGGAAAAGCCACTCTTAGGAAAAAGTCACAAGGACAATCATTTCAAGTTTGCAAAACAGCATTTGAATGATGGACATGAGTTCTGGTCAAAGGTTTTGTGGAGTGATGAAACAAAAATCGATCTATTTGGTCACACTGATAGTCGTTACATTTGGAGAAAGTATGGTGAGGCGTACAAAGAAAAAAACACCATACCTACTGTCAAGCATGGGAAAGCTATGGGGCTGTTTTTCCTCTAATGGCACAGGAAATGTAGTTGCAATACATGGTCAGATGGTTTCCATAGCATACCAAAAGATATTGACCAATCATCTGAAACCATCCGCTACAATACTTGGTTTAAAGTGCAACCGGACGTTAATGAGATAGGCATAACGACCTCTTGAAAATGCTAAAATCAATGCTACATAAGGATTTGTTGATTAACACTGGAGTTATCATTAACACACTTTTGAAAATCCTGCCCATGGTGTTGTGGTTAGCGTTAGCATATGTATGTGGGATTGATCCCCTAGCTTTTTTTTATTTTCAGCCTCGAGGCCAATCTAAAATGAGTGGCTGCCTTTTTCCAATAACATCACATGTACTCAAGCTATCCACTCCGTACCACAGGCATGGGCGCCGTCAATCTAGCCAACATAAAAAAGAGTCACCATCACAAAGAACTTTAGAAGTATCTAATTAAAACAAGATAACTACTAAAATTAAAGAGTTAGTTAGAAACGGTTAAAGAGAGAGGATTGTTTAAACTGAGACAGGTTCTGGATTGACTGTGGCAGAACAGTTTGAGTATAACAGCAAAGGTTGAAAAGACATTTTAAACAAGTTAGAGTGAGACGTAATAATTAATCTAGAAGGGTTACAACATTTAGTTTGCTTTTTCAACTGAAGCACATTGTTCTATTCTTTTAGTACTTTAATGGCCTCCGTAGTTAGAGAGAAGGAGAGAATGCTGGGAGGAAGGGAGGAGTTATGATTAGTGGGGAGGCGCAGTGTAGGTTGGAGCGAGTCTGCCATCTTATGTAATCCTATGAGCAGTTTAGAGCCATAATATCTGCTGTCACTGTTCAATTGTTTACCTGATTGCTGATCCTTTGTATGGAGTCGCTGTTGAATAAATCCTGTTTTGGAGGTTGCTGCACAATCCTATCGCCCTGCCTAATTTATCCTCCGTGCGACCGACCCAGAGAACAGAAGGTAACCCACAGTCTTACAATAGTAACACCCATCCTGCGCCATGGCTGAAAATACAAAATTAGAATCAGTAGATGACCAGGACCTACATTCCCTGTACTTTATAATTATTTTAAAATGGAGTAAGTGTGACATACAGACAGACAGGCTCGACTTATCCCTTGTCTGATACTCTCAATAACTCGTGGTACAAAGCAAGTTGCATCATAATTGGATAAGCAGTTTCCTTTCAAGTATAAAATGTAACCATTACCGCAGGAAATACCAAATGGGTATTTACCTCCTAAAGACCCCGAAACCTAAATATTCTATTCCAAAGCTGCTCAGCCGAGCCTGTGATGCAGTCATGCCCGCCCCCAAGGGTATACAGGACTGCGCGCACAGATCTCAGCGCCATATTGACCTGACAGGGGAGCCTGGTATCAGATAACTACTTGTTGCTTATGACTGTATAATGTTCACTAATTGTTGTGTTTTAGATCATTTATGCGATAATTTATTTACGCTGTAATATATATTTTTTTAATTAATTACGCGTATATTGTGCACTACAGCCTGTTGTTTGTTACATCCCGCAGGGGCCTTGTGCCCCACGTAAAGCCAGCGGCTTGAGTCGCTCCTTCCCAGTGTCACAGATGGTTGTGGCACGTCCCTTTTGTGCTATAAGTCATTAGATCCTTTTGCATGGAAGGCCTCAGTTGCAAGGGTGTGCGGTTCGTTGATTCTGTATTTTGTATCCTTTTGAATATGTCTGTGAAAGGTCTGAAAAAGAGAGCTCCTGGTATCAAAAGGTCAGGCTGACCTGCTGAAAGTTTCAGCGAGAGCAGAATGGCAAACTCTATGGAACAGAGTTAATATGCCAGAAGCAATCAACATAGGTTTGATTATAGTAAGAAAAAACTGAAGTATTTAAATAAATAAGAAACCTAATATAATAACATTAAGTAAATGTATGAGCAGTCCTACGTTTTAATATTCAAGGCTGCATTTGCTGCCAAGCAGGTGCCTAATTAAAATTAACCTCTTGTCTTCTGTGTCTATCAATGAAGTAAAATACAATGACAATTTATAAAAGAGATTGCTATATTGAAGTATTTGAATAAGAAATACATGTTATAAAATAATTTAAAGTTAAACTGTTGAAAGAACATATTAAAAGTTTATTATAACAGAAGAGGTGATCTGCTTGACATTGACAATGTTGTAAACAAATTCTTAAGACACATTTGAGATAATGTTAAATATACTTTGTATTGGTTTAAGGGAATGTTGTATTATATATATATATATATATATATATATATATATATATATATATATATATATATATATATATGACCTTTTGATACATATATATATATATATATATATATATATATATATATATATATATATTATATTATTTGAAAAGTCCAGTATAATAGTAAACAATACATTTTATAGAGTCTGTATAATTCTGTGTAAAGAGAGCGCACTGGCTTGAGGTCAGGTCAAAAAACACCTGTGAAATGAGCTGAGCTTTCCCTTATTTAAGAGCTGCTTCTGCTGCAGAAGCCTGTAACCTTGGCAGAAGCAAGCATCTCATTTAATTAGCTTGAAAATGAAGCCATCATTTTTAAAGAACACAGAGGCTAGGTATTGCAAATTAGCAAAAATAAAAAGTAACCCTTTTGTAGTGAAGAAATTAAGCTGACAAATAGTTTTTGATTCAAAAACACTTTTATGTACAAGAAAGGTATACCTCCAATACAGTCATATAAGCATGAGATTCAAACTGACTTTGGACAAGGCCTCGGTACAGCTCAGTGCATATGTTTGTATTAGAAAGCACGGATATCCATGGAGTCAATTCGAAAGAGATGAAAAGACTGACGAAACTTTACAATATTTGGCATTTATACCTTTGTAAACACTTGTTGACGCCACTCCCATTTGTCTTACTTCTGTCCAATGATAAGGGTTTCCACTATCATTGCACATTCCTGCTGCGGGGGAGAAGGGGGTTGCATGCCACGTTGTGCCTAGCAGGGCGCATCCATCTTGTCTTTCATTTCCCCTCCCCCCTCTCACACTATCTCTGCCTTTCAGTGTTTAGCTCTGACTTCCAGTCGTGTTAAGCTATGCAAAACTGCATATTAAAATAAGAAACAAACCACATACACACCCAATTTAAACATAACAATTTAAGTATAAAAGAAAAACACATTTATAATGTAAAACATAATTAATAACATAATTAATACCTCTGCAGAAAGCCATCACTACACTTTCTAGACAGAACAAATGTTTAAAACTAAAAAATGTTATACCGATTTGATTTTATTTGATTGTGTTGTTACTAAGCATAGAGGTTTTAAATAAAATAAAAAGCATTCTGATCTAATAATAGAGTGACCAAACTATCTGAAGAGAAATAATATGTTTGAAGTATTTTGGTCTAATAAGAAACATAATATTCAAGTGTTTTTGCTTGTTAAGGCTCTACTGTAACACAAATATACTGTAAAAGCAGGAGCGATCATTTAATTTAATCAATTTAAGAATTAGTTCATTTTCTTTCTCCAACTAAACACAAAATCTTTTAGACATTACAATATCCATTAAACTAAAGAATATAAATTTTTAGTTTATATAAAGGTTTTACTGCAATAAAAAACAGAGGAACTGTTAAGTTTGAAATAAGAGAATATAGTGCACACTGTATTTAATAACTTTAGTATACAGTGAACCAATTGAAGGAAAATAACTTTCTGACCTTGTCCTTACCTGCCTGTAGTAAAAGCAATGTTGGAGATGACTAATTGGTTTTGACTGATGAAGCGAGAAGTTTTTGGTAGTCAGTGATTTAAAAGCCAAGATCCTTTCTATAATGAACGTTAATATTAATTAACAAAATACCTTTGGTACCAGAATAAGGGAGTATATGGGGTAATGTCCATTCTCTTCATTATATTACAGAAATTAATGAAAACCTGGCAGCCAAAGTAAGCATTTCATTTAAATTAGAAAAGTTGTCTACAGTATCAGTTCTTATCAGAAAGGTAGGAACTTTAATTGGGATGATGTTTGTGAGCCAAAAATGACTTCATGCGGTGAATCTGGAAAAGTGCTTACAGTAGAGTTTCATAATAATTAAAACACTAGCCTTGGCAAGTAAACAGGGTGTCTGGAACCTTCTTGTGCAGGTGAATTTTTAGAAAGTAAGAGGTCAGGGATTATATTGTAGACCCAGGTTAATATAAATATAAAACAGCATCTCTTTTAATACACATATAAACTTGTATCGTATTGTGCGGTATTGTAGCAAGGATCCTGTGAACTTTGGTTCACCTAACCTTTTAGAGAAAGGGGGGGTTGAAAATGATAACCATGAGATCATGTTCCGATATTTTGGAAAGGAGTTATATCCTATTAATTTTGAATGTTTTTTTTATAAACTCCAATTAGTTTAAAAAAAAAAGCTGACCGGATCCTTCTAGAATATATCATTAACTCAAAGATAAGACCTGTCAAGGCAGATTGATCATCAGATTTAATTGGGACTTGATGTATTCAATGGAGGGAAAATCTTATAGACCCCATTCGATACCATTGAACTTGATCTTACAAGCTGACGTGGTCCATGCTCTGAGGGTCTCTGAAAAACTGATTGCTGTTTGGTCGTATTCAGAAGTCTCTGCCTTTTGAAGACAGTTCTTATTTTTCATATATCCTACACTACACTTCCATTTACTGGAAGGTAAGTTTAATTTCTATCTCATTTATATTGAATGCATTGCTATAAGGTATAGACATTATGTTTTAGTCTTAAGAGAGTGATATATTGTATGTTGTAGGATTTAGCAGTGGGCGCTTTAGCTTTTTGCATTTTATGGCCTGAAGGCTAAGCATATGATAACCATATTTGTATTACTGTATTGAAGTATTAATGCTGTTAAACCTGCAAAGGCACTGGATCGCCCAGATTGCTTATTACTTGGGCTTTACGGTGGTCTGTGCAACCAACCAATCCAATTTTAAAGCATTTAATAAACCGAAAAGAGCACTACTACTGCTCTGATTTGTTAAAACTCCATGTGAGTTTCTTGATTATTAAAAAGTTGTCTGGACATATAGCACGCCCAGTGCACGAACAAAACCACTTACAGGAGTTTAAAACATCTCAAATTGATTTTTAAGATTTTATCTTTAACTTATAAAGCCCTTAATGGATTAGCACCCAGTTAACAAGAGCTGTTGCTCCCATACATTCCTAAGCGGACTCTTAGATCTCAGGATGCAGGACTCTTGGTTCCAAGGGACTTTTCTTATAAGGCATTATGGAACGCTCTGCCTTTTGTTATCAGAGAAGCCAGGAGTCTTGCAGTTTTAAGTCAAGATTGAAGACTTATTTATATACACAGGCCTTTTTATTATACTCTTTTTATTATTACTGTTTTTTTCTTTTTAAATATGATTGGAAATGTATTTACTTTTATTTGAAATAGTCTTTTTATTATCTTTATGCTATTTTAATGTTTTATTCTGCTGTGTGTTTTATGTTTTCTGTGAAGCACCTTGGGGTCTGTGACGTGCTATATAAATGAAATAAATATAAATGAAAATAAATAAAATCCTCCTTAAATGTCTCCCCTGAGTTTAAGTGTGTGCTCAGAGCATATATATATAAATAAAAAGAAGAATGTGCAATTCTGACACCAGGGATCAAGCAACATAACTCGGCTGACTTTATTTTCTGTTTATTTTACTGTTTTCTGTGGAGAAATATTTTTCTCTTGTTGTACTTTCTGTGTTTTTCACAGAAATACGCGCACAGCTGCTTGGCTCAGCAGTGCTGTGCTGGACCAAGATTCGCGCTTTGGATTGAGATTGCTTGCATTCTCATTCCATAGTATCTTGCTGCCGCTTTGGTGACTGCTTTGCATCACCATTATGAGGGCTGTTAGTGCCTCTAAGAAGCTGGCTTCCCTCGGTCTCGTGTGGGTACAGTAGCTTGTACAGGTGGGCATTCCTGTACAGTGCTACCCAGGGTAACTGCAACCCGGTGGAACCGTAACGTACCGTTCCCGAGGTCACCGACCCACTCCATTCCTGACCCGGTACTGTACCATACCGAACCGGGACAGAGGTTACCGCACCGGTACTAAAGTCACTGAACCGGTAACAATCCAGTGCTACAGTCACCAATCCGGTACTGTACCATACCGAACCGGGACAGAGGTTACCGCACCGGTACTAAAGTCACTGAACCGGTAACAATCCAGTGCTACAGTCACCAATCTGGTACCGTCCGGGTTCCGACCTGCTACCGATCAGGTGCTTACATCTCCGGTTCAATGCCAAGCAGGTCTTGTGAGGGTCTTGACCAGCCCCGTTGCTATCTTTAAGCAGACATTGCTTACTGTACACTGCATTGCTACTTGCATCATGCAGGTTAGTTAGACACAATCTCCCTTTCCTAAAACCATGCTGACTGTCTCCCAGGATATTGTTACCATATAGGTAATTTTCCATTTTGGATCTTATTATAGTTTCCATAAATTTACATATTATAGAAGTCAGGCTTATTGGTCTGTAGATACCTGGTTGGGTTTTGTCTCCCTTTTTGTGGATCGGTATTATGTTTGCAATTCTCCAGTCTGTCGGTACAACCCCTGTGTCAAGAGACTGTTGTATGATCTTGGTTAACGGTTTGTAAATAACTTCTTTCATTTCTTTGAGTACTTTTAGGAGAATCTCATCCGGCCCAGGGGATTTGTTTATTTTAAGAGCTCCTAGTCCCTTTAACACTTCTGCCTTTGTTATGCTAATGTTATTTAAAACTGGATAGGAACAGGTTGACATGTGGGGCATGTTGTCCGTATCCTCCTTTGTAAAAACTTGTGAAAAGTAATCATTTAATATATTTGCTATTTTTTTTTCTTTGTCTATGATTTTGCCATTTGTATCTCTTAGACATTTAACCTCCTCTTTGAATGTTCTCTTCCTGTTATAATACTGGAAAAACGTTTTGGAATTGGTTTTAGCCCCCTTAGCAATGTTCATTTCTATCTCTCTCTTGGCCTTTCTAACTTCCTTTTTGACTTGCGTGTGCAGTTCCAAGTACTCTTGCTGTGTACTTTGTTTTTGGTCCCTTTTTAAACGCTCTGTAAAGTTTTGTTTTTTCGCTGAATATTTTTTTTAATTGATCTATTAAACCATTTTGGCCATTTTGTTTTAGATTTAGATTTGTCTGCTTTTGGGATGTAATTGTTTTGCACCTCTAGTACTACATTTTTAAAAAACAGCCATCAGGTCTCCACAAAAAATAAATAAAAAATAAACACGTGCCTTTGTACCTTTGCTGTTCTTTCTCTCTCTCTCTCTCTGTTTCTCTCTCCAACATACTCCACCCAGACAAATGATTTCTCCTGGCTCATAGGAGGCAATGTGATCCAGTGGTTAAAGTCCAGGGCTTGTAACCAGAAAGTCATCGGTTCAAATCCCACCTCTGCCACTGATGGTCACCGGTTCAAATCCCATCTCTGCCACTGACTGACTCACTGTGTGACCCTGAGCAAATCACTTAACCTCCTTGTTCTCCATCCTGCGGATGAGATGTTAAATCAATGTCCTATTGTAAGTGACTCTGCATATAATACACAGTTCACAGCCTGCCTCTGTAAAGCGCATTCTGATGGTCCACTACGAAAGGCGCTGTATAAAGATATTATTATTGTTATAGTCTGTGGCTGGAGCCCAATTAATCACTAATGAACAATCAGCTAATTAAGGCGGCAGCCACATTCTCACATGTATTTCTGGAAGGGAGGACTTTAACCCCCTCCCTACCGATCCAAAACAAACAGTCACACAATCATAATAATAATAGAAACAAATATTATATATATATATATATATATATAACAAAAATAAATAATTATAACAACATAATATATACATTAATAAAGGGGTGGGCACCCCGTCACACTCGGTCTCCCCAGGAGCTCACTTCCTGGCGGGGCAATTTTTGAAAGAAGCTCTGCAGCTTCGGCTACCTACAAAAAGAATATTGTTCCTCGCTGGAGGCTTAACACTAGAACCACCATGGCAGTCATTTTGACGGTTTTCACTTTTAAAATTTAAATTACTCTGCGTGTGTGCAAGATACGCGGTTGTCCGTTCTTGACTTTTCCTAAATACATGTATTAAATACCCTGACGGCGTTTGAAAGGCAGGATTGCAAAAATAAAAAAAAAGAGTTATCATCCCCTCTACCTAGAACCGCCAGAGCAGTCATTTTGACTGCCTTATATAATACATGTTTTTATTTTGAATATAACCTACAATGTTCTATTTGTTTTTATATACAAGCTTGTTGCCATCAATTCTTTTGTTTTGTACAAGGAATGCACTGGGGAAAATATCAGTAGGAGAGATTTCATCTTGAAGCTCGCCACAGCACTTCGACAGAAACATTTCGCTCAGAAAATTGCAAAGCAGCAGGCTGCAGCAGCTCAACCTGGATTCTGTGCTGCCCGAGTGACACACACACAAGAGAAAACATGTTACTTTCAATTTAAATTAAAAACGACTTTAGTTTTTACAGTTTTGTATGTACATATTTCTATCGCTCAAAGTGACTTTCTTGCTTGCTATCACTTCCGCAAAGCGGGTGAGTGAGATCCAGGCATTCTCAATTGCAAAAGCCGCTTAATTTTTCCAGAAACCAGGACAAAGGTTACGCTCTGTACCAATCCTGCTTTTTTGCCAAAGACTATCTCTGCATTTCATGGCAACTAGTCTTTGGAATTGGAGGCTTTCCATCCACCTCTTTTCCAGTCTAACAGGGAGCGACAGCTCCATACGCTCTGCCCAGCGTGGGCCCTAGCGTAATATGTTGACTGGACGGAAAGTGGGAAGCAGCCCGTTCATCTGCTTTCGGGCGAAGTTCCATGGTCAAGCCCTGTCTAAACAGGGGCTGTCCAAATGGATAACAGATATGGTCAGAGTAAGCCCCTTCCAGAAAAGCTCACTGCCTATTCCACCAGGGGCATGACAACTTCATGGGCTTTATTCCAGGGTGCATCTGTGAAGGACATGTGCAATGCAGCGGTGTGGGCTACTCCCCATACCTTCACTAGGTTCTACAGACTGAATGTCATGGATCCTCTAAAGTGTTAAGGGCGACTTCCGAGTCAACCCTTACAACACAGACATAGGGAGGATTTTTTTTCTTTTTTTTTGCCCTAGCTACTTGTTACTGGGTTCCGTATGGTAAAGCACAAGGCAGTCTCTTGGCTTAGCATTGTAGTGTTCTAGTCGTTCTGCAATATTGCCCTTGCGACAGCTTTGGCACATTTACCTATGAGGTAATGGTTACATTTCATACTTGAAAGGGAACGTTCCCTGAAATAGAAATGTAACCATTAACCATCAAGGTTGCTGCATCCATGATTGCAGCAGGCTTGAAGGAAAAATGACGCAGAGATCTGTGTGTGCAGTCCTTTATACTGCGTCACAGGATCGGCTGAGCAGCTTTGGTATAGAATATTCAGGTTTCGGAGGTAAATACCATTGCGGTAATGTTTACATTTCTATTACAGGGAACCAGGGTTATGATAATAACCTAATGTTCTCTGGAATGACGTAAAACCTTCAAGTAGAATCCCTCTGTTATGACAACTAAATATACCAAAGATACCAAGTAAAGGGTGCTGGTAAAGCAGGGCACAACAGAATGCAAGGAGATATCTAGATACGTGTCCAAATTGAATGGGGCTGACAGAAACTGGTTTTAGAGGCGAGACAGCCATAATAAAATGTACATGAAACCAGGCTGTTCTAAACCAGGCTGTTCTAAACCTGCCCCCCCCACCCCACGCTACAGACTTGGCTCCCTAGTGGCTGGGCCCATTTTATTTCAGCACCAAACAGATGTGTTTTGTGCTTAAACAAAACATTTATTTAAATTAGAAACAGTGTTTTATTAAGGAAATACTTCTAAATTATATATTTTTTTAAAAAACAAGTGGTACTAATAAAATAATAAAATGTGGGCTTAGGGCCATGACTTCCTCTGCTTTCATTTATACCACAGGGAAACAGCCCATTTCCTAGGGACTGGAACAGCTTTCATGCTAATATAATTCAGGTCCTGTGTGTCAGAGAAGGGCCCCTATGTTAAATGTACAAGCATGAAACTCATTTTTACAGTCAGTACATCTACACGAAAGGCTTTTATATCCAAAAACATGTGGAAAGAAAAACTATTGTCTGTTTCATTTGATATAATATTAATCATAATCTGGATACCACCAAAAACAAACAAATACATTTCAATCTTTAAATTGAGGCAGGGGAATGTTAATGTCCCCTTTGTAACCTTTCTGCTTTCTCTCTGTATGGTTACTGTATATAGTGATGTGAGTAGCGGGATTAATGAGAAGTCAAAGGGGGTGATCTGTTTTGTTAATGAGCTTGTAAACCTGGACCCTGGAAACATTCAGAAGCACCTGATTCTCAAGTGTTATCTTGGCCTCATGGTTTGATTAAATCAGAAAGACCATGTAAGGACTTGCAAGAGAGAAGGACCATTTTAAAATGTAAACCAAGCTTCTGGTTATGAATGAAGGGATGTTAGTCATGGCAGTCATCCAAAAGACTTCCCAAAACGACACATTGTAACCTCAAGTTCCAATTTCATTTTTCCATTTACACATCAGAAAACTGGATTATTCCATCCAGTATTCACAGAGGAGAAAAGCAAAAACCCAGCTGGTTAATGGATTAACAACATGTTTGTTGGACCTACATAATAATCCACCCACAAGTTCAATCAATCTACAGTGATAAATTTGATCTCAATAGAAAATGGATCTTGATACAGCTGATGACACAAAGGCTTCCTTTTTGTAAGACTATACCATATGAAACTGGATCTTGGCCAAAAAACAGGCACATGATTGCATTTGAAAATTAAGCTATCAATCTCTTGCAATAGCACATTGGATTCTTTTGAAGATTGAACATTATCTTACTAGATGATTACCCACATGAGTAACTGACTGACTAGTTAGCCGTTTATCCCTTTGAACACTGTGTAATTATGGGTATTTAGTCTGTAAGCAAGAACTTGAGTGAGCAGGGGGTTCAAAATTGCCAGCAGCTGTATTTAACAAAGAACTCAACTCCATTGCAAAAGCGTTCATGCATTGGATGGTGGGTGTCAAATATTTGCCCATTGTTACTGATAAGGCTTGACTAAAGAAGTATCTACTATTCTAGACTAAACATTTCTTTATTTATTTTTCTGATGTGTGTAGTTGTGTTTTTTTTTTTTTTGCTACAAGATGATACCCGGTTGTTATTATTTTATAAAAAGCTACATGAGAAGGATAGGGGGCCTTGAAGCTGGGTTTCTTACATTATGTGTAACTAAACATGACACTCACAAGATGTCTTTTGGCTCTGGTCTAGACTTTATGTAAAACTTTAAATCAGCTTTGTAGCTACAAACATTTGACTTAATATTAATATTTCAATAATTATCATTAACCGTTAATCCCTTCATTCACCGCTAAATAAGTGCATGCACACACATTCTGTGATTTAGTAGATTTCATTTTGAAACAACAGCAATCAAAGATGTTTCAATATGCTTTAATATGCACCATAAAACACAACAGTAATTGAGTCTTTTTCTACCTTCTTATACACTTCCTTTCCTGAACTTTATTTTAATTATTATTCGGTACATATGAGCAACCCCCCTCACGTCCCAGAGCACACTGCTTTACATCTGCAAAGGAGTCCTTAAAGATAACAGCAGCCCACAGTCACAGTTTCCACTTGCATGCGTGTGTCACCTTTACGTTCAGTTTGCAAGGAAAGACAATTCTCTTTACCAGTGCAACTGGGACCCAGAAAACCGGCCCACTCCCATTGTGTAGACACACTGAAGCATTTCATGATTCTTTCCTAGTTTCAATGTCATTAAAGGACAAACACTTGGTCAGTGGCGTAGCTAGGGGGGTGGTTTTAGGGGTTTGAACCACCCCCAAAAATGTTCAACGACGAGGGTGAAAAAATGTGCGTGCACTTATTGTTCAAACTGATGTGCGATGAAGTCGAAGATATGATAATACAAAACATAATTGCCGACTTACAAAATGAATGCTTTTAAAGGTGCAGTTGAAGATATATATGGCAATGCACACCACTCAAAGGACGAAATGGTTATTGTAGCCTTTGGAAAAGGTACAACGAAATGAGTTATTTTTTAGTCCTGTGCGAATCATGCTTTAAAACGGCTGTTGTAAACCCGAGACCTATAAGTATTCAACAAGTTCACAATGAAAAACAGGAGGATGGATTTGAGGATCTAAACACCAGGTAAGGTAGGTTACTCTTTCTGTCATTTAATGTGTATGTTTAATAACTGCATACTGGTTGTAAATGTGACTGTGAGGTGAAACATCATGGTTCTTAAGAGGGTGATTTCGAGCACATTGCACATTTGGGGTGTTAATTTTTACTTACAGAAACATTTTTATAAATTATTGCTAGGTTGTGAAGCGATTACAAAATTTATCACGATTAATTTTGAGATAAAAAAATCTCAGTTAATCGTGGTTTTAATCGCATATTTAATTGATACAATCAGCTTGTTTTATTACTAATGCTATTGTACAATTGGAATGTATTTTCTTTTGTTTTGGTAGGTTACAGTATTTGTACTGTTCAGATTATTTATTAATGTTATTAGTGTAGAATTAATACAGCAGAAATGATTAGCTGGAACTCTGTTTGGTACTGTGCATCTGCAGCTTTAACTACGCACTGTGACGTGGCCACTGTGGGGTGTGATGGTGTCTTGGGACGAGGGGAGAAAGCGTTACTACGGGGTACTTTGAGCAAGTTTCACTGAGCTCTGTATTCTAATGCTGTAATTAAAAGCAACAAACCTGTGCCAATGAAATAAAGAATACTGTAAAACCTTAAATATTTGCAACCTAAATATTTGGCGAATCACACCATAAAAACCATTTTGCTTCAGAAATGTTGGCGACCTGTTGCAATATATCAATACACATACAATACGACATATGTATTGTTAGTGGAATTTGATATTCGTGCCAAAAATGTTTGCTTTCTTTTCATACGTGAAAAACGTGTAATAAAATGATCACAAATATGTATGGCTCTACAGTATTGTGATTAATTGAGTAACTGACAGACCTAATTATTACCCATCTGCAAAAATCTCCATCCACCCTCGAAACGAAATCCAGGCAACGCCTCTGCACTTGGCCCCATGAATAAGTACTAGTCGTACAGTCATATCAATAGTACAGCTTTTTTTATTGGTTCAAATTCCATGTTCTTTCTTGCCCTCATAAACAGAAAACAAATATAAGGATATGAGTTTTTCACTCTCATCAGCAAAGCGTCAAGATGAACCAGTCCATTTTTCCTCTCTTGCGCCAGCTAGCATTTACCATTTCTTTCACCCAGTTTGTTATTTACAGTGCATTGACGTCCACCCCTGCAGGAGCCAAGAAAGAGGTGCAACTGGATGAACGGATGAAAGGTGACACAATCCAGACTCCCTTTTGTCCCTGGAACTTGTACAATGAACTCAAATGTAGCCGTCACCCTCTATCAGTTTTCTTGCCATGACATCTACCAAAAAAAAGTAAAATATAATGCTAATGGAGGTATCAAGTTATAGGTTACATGAGCAGAGCTCACTTTAGGGTAAAACTTGTCATTTAGAAGACGCTAGAAGTTTCTCTGTATTGTGTGTTTAACGAGTAAACATATGGAAAGAAAAATAAGAGGACAATGGAATGTGTATCCTGTTATACCCATGACACTGCACTGGCTACTTTCACTCTAACATGTCAGTAATGCCTGGAGCACAGTGGATTGTGGAATTAAAAACATTAACATACCTACAAGCATTATTGGCATTAAAAACTTGGATGATATGCACACAGTATTTTTGTGTATATAAACTCATATGCACACCGAAAGGATTTTGACTGTTATATTTATGAAACCTCAGAGACGGAGCGGAGCTGTCCCATTTTCTGAGCTGTGCTCCGGAGCTGGAGCAAAGCTGGAGCTGGAGCCAGGTTCACTGGAGCACTCCGGAGCGGAGCTGGAGCTGAGGTATACCGGAGCACTCCGGAGCAGAGCTGCAGCCAGGTTCACCGGAGCACTCCAGAGTGGAGCTGGAGCTGAGGTATACCGGAGCACTCGGAGCGGAGCTGCAGCCAGGTTCACCGGAGCACTCCGGAGCAGAGCTGCAGCCAGGTTCACCGGAGCACTCCGGAGCGGAGCTGCAGCCAGGTTCACCGGAGCACTCCGGAGCGGAGCTGCAGCCAGGTTCACCGGAGCACTCCGGAGAGGAGCTGGAGCCAGGTTCACTGGAGCACTCCGGAGCAGAGCTGCAGCCAGGTTCACCGGAGCACTCCGGAGAGGAGCTGGAGCAAGGTTCACCGGAGCACTCCGGAGCGGAGCTGGAGCTGAGGTATACCAGAGCACTCCGGAGTGGAGCTGCAGCCGAGGTTCACCGGAGCACTCCGGAGCGGAGCTGCAGCCAGGTTCACCGGAGCACTCCGGAGCGGAGCTGGAGCTGAGGTATACCGGGCACTAATGCTAACACCGAATTTGCGGAAAACGCTTGATGAATATATAGGTATGTTTCTGTACACAACACGTCATTACTCGGACAGAGTTGAAGACGAGGCTGTCAGACTGTCACTGTCTCGTTCACGCAGAAAATAACACAGAAATAAAAGAGAAATGGACATCAATGAGAATTGAATTATTTTTTTTATTATTATTTATTTATTTTTTTTAATTTAGTTGTTGCCAATTAGTTTTTTTTTATTATTTTCTCCCCAATTTGAAATGCCCAATTATTTTTAGGCTCAGCTCACCGCTACCACCCCTGCGCTGACTCAGGAGGGGCGAAGATGAACACATGCTGTCCTCCAAAGCGTGTGCCGTCAGCCGCCCGCTTCTTTACACGCTGCAGACTCACAGAGCTACAGCATCGGAGGATAACGCAGCTCTGGGCAGCTTACAGGCAAGCCCTCAGGCGCCCGGCCAGACTACAGGGGTCGCTGGTGCGCGGTGAGCCGAGGACACCCTGGCCGACCTAACCCTCCCTCCCCCCGGGCCGCCTTGGTTTTTAGATAACGTCCCAAATTCTGGGCCGCTTTGCATTTTCGAATTCAGCCCAGTTTTGGGGACTCAGCTGACAGCGAGTTTCTAAGTCATCCATGCACAGTTTACCATAAACTGGATCGTGAATTCATTTGAGAGTAACCCTTAGTGCATGAATCAAAGTTAATGTATTTTATACTCTCCCCAGAAATCTTTTTTTTTTTTTTTTTTTTTTTGAAAAAAAAACAGAAATAAAATGTAAATGTTAAAAAAAACGTATTTCTTATTACGTGAAGAAACTACATTGCACTGAAATAGATACATGAAAATTAATTAAAGCAGTCATTTTCCTTTATTAAAGGCTAATATTAAAACACATTTTTGGGAAGGAACATGGTATTCCGAAAAAAGGACATCTCATTTTCTTATGTAACGTCCATCAATATATTGTAGTGTTTCAGGTTCTTTTTGGACAGAAATGAGCACATAGAACCACCATTCAAAGTGATATAGACTCAGGGGAGCACCCCAAACCACCCCCTAAAACGGTGTTGTGGTTCACCCAAAAACTCATGTCATGACGAAAAAATTCACTTTGCCAAGTCATCCTGGCATCTGAACCATGAAAATGGTGACTCCATATCTGAGGCCTCATGGGGCCCATAAAAAAAAAAAAATCAAGTTCCTAACCCCACAGAACCCGAGATCGCCCTGTCAAAAATGTCCAAAAACTACCCTTTTTAGGGGTCATATCTCCATGACCCGGGGCCTAGAAACCGGGTTGAACTTCCTAGGGTCATGTCTGGGGGCCCTCTTTCACAGGAGCCACCCGTTTTTCAAATGCTACATTTTCAACAAATTTACACATTTTCAGCATGATGGCATGTCAAGGTTGCATTTCCAATAGCTTTTGAGCTCCAGGTTGGCAAAAAAAGTCAAAACTGGTGTCCTTTCTAGCTGGGGACACGTCGCTTGGAGAGATCGACAGGGGCCCCGAGGTGGACCTCCGTACCGATTTTCAAGTCTCGGGGACCCCCGGAACCCGAGATATAGCACCCTGAAAAATGTCTATGGGAAATCCCATTATAAAACCCCTTTGGGGCAACGCCCACCATCTGGCGGTGGGGTGGCGTTTGAACCCGTGGCCAATGTATTTCTTTAGCTAAGACTCTTGTGCACGCAAAGAGTGCCCTTCTGAGTTCATTGGCCCAGGGGTCGTGGAGATACAGGTACGATAAGAGACCACCCCCTTCCCTATGGCAAATCCCATTATAAAAACACCATCGGGGTAAGGCTCGGCCAATGGCAGTCGTGGGTCGTACGAACTCGAAGAAACCCATTTTCTTTAGCTAAGACTGTTGTGCATCTAAAGAGAGTACTAGCGAGTTTGTTGACCCAGGATTTGTGGACTTATGGGGTACGACAGGAGGACCCCCCCCCCCCCACCCCCGACCGCGATTTCCTATAGCAAAATACATACAAAAAATGTCCATTATATATAAGACCTGAAACATGCACATTTTGTAGTGTATTTATGCAACAGAAGCACCAATTTAAGTCCATTCCAAGTGTTTTGTGATCACAGTATCAGCTTGAGTGTATCAGAGCATAGTTTTGCACCAAAAAAAAGCAGAGAGGCGAAAAAAAAGCACTATATACCCTATTCTTTAAAATATCACTTTGCAGTGCAAATTTGAGGAACAAACCACTTAGCAACTTGCAAATTGGTTCTGCAATTTAAAGGCCTGTAGTGTCAGACTGGTAGTCCCTAACTGATTCAAGTGTTTTGGAATGATTCCTGCAAATACTGATTTATAAGAAAAAAAGAGATTGACAAACAGCATTTTGCTTTATATGCAGAAACAGGCAACTACAAGAGGGTGTCAAACAAGCTGTGAATGTCCCAGGAGGCTACAGAGTACCTCTGGGTATGAATCCAGATGCTCGCAGTACCTGTTCTTAGATGTCCGAAACCACTGTATCGCTGTATAACTGTATACCCTATAAATATCACTTTTTATTGTGTATTTGAGGAACACAACCAATTACAAACTTCATTTGAATTGCTGTGCTATCAGAATATCAGTGTATAACTGGGTATCAAAAGGCCTTCACTTTTACAAAAGGCTGTCAAAATTTAAAAAAGGCTGTCAAAGTTACACAAAAATAGGTGTGCTCCTAACCCAATACTTGTCTTTTTAATTCTGTGCATCCAAATACTTAGTAGTTAAAAGTTTTAAGAATTAAGCCTACTGTTTGTTGTTCTGTCCTAAACCAGCAGTTTGTCACCCAGATGTATTAAATAAACGGGGGGGGGGGGTTTCATCAGATTATTCTTTAGTATTAAAATGATATATTTTCTAACACTTTAGTATTATTTGTTTATTTAGCAGATCGCCTTTATCCAAACAGGGAAACAGCTGCACTTACAGAGACAGAGCACAAGGAGGTTAGGGTGTGGGTGAACAGGGCTGAAACAGCTGCAGAGTCAAATTCTCCATTTATTGTAATTACATCTCACCGATAAAGACAGAAAAAAGGTTGAAAACACTTTGGGAAAAGCAGATGCAAGAAGGAAATCTTTCTCATTTCCCAACATGCCAAGCTGTTTCTGCGGGTGTGACTTTTTTCTGGAGATGCATTTGCTGCAAAACTGAACCTTTATGCTGCACGTGGAATTTGAGCAGAATATCTCAAAAACTGGCCTGAATTCGAAAATGCAGCGTTATCTAAAAACCAAACATGCCCAGAATTTGGGACGTTATCTATAAACCGTCGATTTTAGAAAGCAGCAATTCCAGTTCCAGCTTTTCTCAAATCCATTTATCTGTAATAGGACGTGGAAGCTGCACCAGAACACATGCAAATGGAACTGATTGAACCACAGTGCAGTAGCTCACTGAAAGTTAAAAATTTGATTTTCCACCGGGGCTGAGCAATTGTACCGTCTCCTTCCAATCACATTCCCACAGCTCCTCTGCCCTTCATGCCGCATCCGGAGTCCTGTCAATGTTTGGAAGTACATACTTGTTAGCGAAAGGCGGCTGTTTTTACACATTAATGAAGATCAATAAATCACCTCAAAGATCCCGGTGAATGATGAACACTCTATTTAAATTAATTAGTCATTCCATCCTTAAGATAGCTTCATCACAAGACATGACTCCTGACATCGATAAACTGGTCTCACAAAAACGGTTGTCAGGTTTTTTCTTCAACAAAATGAGCACTTTACTCAGTACAGCAAATAGGTAAGATAAAAATACGTGTGTTTCATCTTAATAATTTATACCAAAACACACACACACATGCACGAATGAATACATAAAATTCTTATATATATATATATATATATTATATATATATATATATATATATATATATATTAGCTCAAAGAGCCAGTAAAATCCACTAAAATGCATGTTTATATGTTTGTAAATGATGCATTTATATTTTGTGGCCCGGGAAGCAAACATGAAAAGTTGAAAACTGGATGGGAACCCATGGTAAAATTGAGTTTGACACCCCTGCTTTAAAATATATTAAAGGCAATTAAGTTTGACAACTTGGCATTGTAAAAAAGTAATTAGACTATTAAGGTATTTAATAATTTGTTCATCATAACATTTTATTTAAAATCACATGTACTGTAGTTTAATTTTCTAAAATGTACACTGAGCGCCCCTTTAAAATATCAAAAATATTATGGGATGAAATGATGTGCGCCATTTTGAGCAATAACTATAATATATGTAACCAAAGTTAGAAAACAATTCTAAGATTCAATGTCATGATTATTTGTAATAGTAAAGGCACTGGTTGTCTAGCAGTAATATTGCATAAAACATTTTTAAACAGATCTTGACATAACCTTTAATCTTTTCAGAAAGATCCTGAATCTGCTTTGTCCAGGCTACCAACCCCCCTCAAGAAAGTCAGTTCCAGGAAGACTGTTGAGCAATACATACTCAGGCATTGTAGTCACTTTAAAACAAGAACTAATGCCTGCATCACATGTTACCATTACATTTGATCTGTGGACCTGCCCCAAAAATCAGAAGCAATTTTAGCAGTAACATGTCACTTTGTTGACCAGAAGTGGAATTTGATTGCAAAATACATTGTCTGCATTCCTTCTGATGAAGCCCATACTGGGGAGAACATTGCCTTCTCAGTGCAAAACATTTGACTCCTAGGATTTAAAGCAAGTCATATGTGCTGTTATTGACTGTGGTGCCAATGTTGTACGTGCTGCCAGCTTCTTCAGTTGAAACGGCACCTTGTTTAGCTCATACATTGCAACTCTGTCTGCAGGAGATGATCTTTCCCAGGCAAGGAAAGCAAGTGTTGCTAGAGGAAATATCTCCAGCGATTGAAAGATGTCGATCCATAGCCACACTTTTTAAAAGGTGACCTAGTGCTGGGAATGCCTATTCAAAGGTGTGCCTGGCTGAACCTGGATCTGAACCAGGGAAGATTCAGAGAGACTGCATTACAAGATGGAGCTCAAGCTTGCCAGTGATTGAAAAGGTGATCCAACAAGCGGAGCAGTTAGAAATTGTAGCCTTTTAATTGAAGAGACCAGAACTAAACATTGCTGCTGAGGACAAGATGCTTCTGGAAGAAGTGAGCGAGATGCTGAAGCCATTTCAGGAAGCAACCACAACTCTTTCTGGGGCAAAGTATCCTACAGCATTTCTCATTGTGCCCACAGTGGCTGGAATTTGTAGAGCACTTGGAAAGATTGATGTGAAGTCTGAACCTGGATCAAAGATGAGTGACTACCTTTTGAGTCAGATCTCTTTCAGTTGAAGGTTATCAAGCCTGAGAGATGAGCTTCATTTTCATTCCCATAGCCACACTGGATCTGAACCTGGATCAACCTGGATCTGATGAGTGACTACCTTTTGATTCAGATCTCAACAAGGTTATCAAGCCTGGAGAATGAGCTTCATTTTCATTCCTGGATCTGAACCTGGATCGAAGATGAATGACTACCTTTTGAGTCAGATCTCAACAAGGTTATCAAGCCTCGAGAATGAGCTTCATTTTCATTCCTGGATCTGGTTTAAAATCTCAACAAGGTTATCTGTCTCTTCAACAGTCAGCAAAAAGAAGCTGTTCTAAAAGGTTTGTTTGTTGCATGTGAACCTCCTGAAAGGGATCCAGTTCCAGCCAAGAGAGCACATCCATGTTGCAGTAAGAGCATCTCCCAGCTACTTAAGCTCTATAAGCATGCTAAGCAAAGCTTTTATATGATTTTCAGCTCTTCACAGATTGAGATGCCAGTTAGAACAAAAGTTTGAAACCAAGTAAAAGAAGCCGGAGCTGGAGCACCAGTGTGGAGCAGAGGCTGCTGGAGCCAGCCTGGAGCTGGAGCTGAACCACTGGAGCCACTCCAGAGCTGGAAGCACCAGTGTGGAGCAGAGGCTGCTGGAGATGAACCACTGGAGCCACTCTGGAGCTGGAGTACCAGTGTGGAGCAGAGGCTGCTGGAGCCAGCCTGGAGCTGGAGCTGAACCACTGGAGCCACTCCAGAGCTGGAGCACCAGTGTGGAGCAGAGACTGCTGGAGCCAGCCTGGAGCTGCAGCTGAACCACTGGAGCCACTCCGGAGCTGGAGTACCAGTGTGGAGCAGAGGCTGCTGGAGCCAGCCTGGAGCTGCAGCTGAACCACTGGAGCCACTCCAGCGTGGAGCACCAGCGTGGAGCAGAGGCTGCTGGAGCTGAACCACTGGAGCCACTCCGGAGCTGGTGCACCAGTGTGGAGCAGAGGCTACTGGAGTCAGCCTGGAGTTGGAGCTGAACCACTGGAGCCACTCCAGAGCTGGAGCACCAGTGTGGAGCAGAGGCTGCTGGAGCTGAACCACTGGAGCCACTCTGGAGCTGGAGCACCAGTGTGGAGCAGAGGCTACTGGAGCCAGCCTGGAATTGGAGCTGAACCACTGGAGCCACTCCAGAGCTGGAGCACCAGTGTGGAGCAGAGGCTGCTGGAGCCAGCCTGGAGCTGGAGCTGAACCACTGGAGTCACTCCAGAGCTGGAGCACCAGCGTGGAGCAGAGACTGCTGGATCTGAACCACTGGAGCCACTCCGGAGCTGGAGCACAACCCGGAGCACTGCCAACCCTAATTTTATTATATAGTATATATATATATATACAGACGTGCTCAAATTTGTTGGTACCCTTACAGCTCATTGAAATAATGCTTCATTCCTCCTGAAAAGTGATGAAATTAAAAGCTATTTTATCATGTATACTTGCATGCCTTTGGTATGTCATAGAATAAAGCAAAGAAGCTGTGAAAAGAGATGAATTATTGCTTATTCTACAAAGATATTCTAAAATGGCCTGGACACATTTGTTGGTACCCCTTAGAAAAGATAATAAATAACTGGATTATAGTGATATTTCAAACTAATTAGTTTCTTTAATTAGTATCACACATCTTGTAATCAGTCATTCAGTCTATTTAAATGGAGAAAAGTAGTCACTGTGCTGTTTGATATCATTGTGTGCACCACACTGAACATGGACCAGAGAAAGCAAAGGAGAGAGTTGTCTGAGGAGATCAGAAAGAAAATAATAGACAAGCATGGTAAAGGTAAAGGCTACAAGACCATCTCCAAGCAGCTTGATGTTCCTGTGACAACAGTTGCAAATATTATTAAGAAGTTTAAGGTCCATGGAACTGTAGCCAACCTCCTGGGCGCGGCCGCAGAGGAAAAATCGACCCCAGATTGAACAGAAGGATAGTGCGAATGGTAGAAAAAGAACCAAGGATAACTGCCAAAGAGATACAAGCTGAACTCCAAGGTGAAGGTACGTCAGTTTCTGATCGCACCATCCGTCGCTTTTTGAGTGAAAGTGGGCTCCATGGAAGAAGACCCAGGAGGACTCCACTTTTGAAAGAAAAACATAAAAAAGCCAGACTGGAATTTGCTAAAATGCATATTGACAAGCCACAATCCTTCTGGGAGAATGTCCTTTGGACAGATGAGTCAAAACTGGAGCTTTTGGCAAGTCACATCAGCTCTATGTTCACAGACGAAAAAAATGAAGCTTTCAAAGAAAAGAACACCATACCTACAGTGAAACATGGAGGAGGCTCGGTTATGTTTTGGGGCTGCTTTGCTGCGCTTGGCACAGGGTGCCTTGAATCTGTGCAGGGCACAATGAAATCTCAAGACTATCAAGGCATTCTGGAGCGAAACGTACTGCCCAGTGTCAGAAAGCTCTGTCTCAGTCGCAGGTCATGGGTCCTCCAACAGGATAATGACCCAAAACACACAGCTAAAAGCATCCAAGAATGGATACAGACAAAACATTGGACTATTCTGAAGTGGCCTTCTATGAGTCCTGATCTGAATCCTATCGAACATCTATGGAAAGAGCTGGAACTTGCAGTCTGGAGAAGGCACCTATCAGACCTGAGACAGCTGGAGCAGTTTGCTCAGGAAGAGTGGGCCAAACTACCTGTTAACAGGTGCAGAAGTCTCATTGAGAGCTACAGAAAACGTTTGATTGCAGTGATTGCCTCTAAAGGTTGTGCAACAAAATATTAGGTTAGTGGTCCCATCATTTTTGTCCATGCCATTTTCATTTGTTTTATTATTTACAATATTATGTTGAATAAAAATCAAAAGCAAAGTCTGATTTCTATTAAATATGGAATAAACAATGGTGGATGCCAATTACTTTTGTCAGTTTCAAGTTATTTCAGAGAAAATTGTGCATTCTTCGTTTTTTGTGGATGGGTACCAACAAATTTGAGCACGTCTGTATATATATATATATATATATATATATATATATATATATTCTCACAATAAAGAGTGTTCAAATCCTATTTATTTAAACAATGTAAAACAAAATAAAAACAAGAGAATTTGCATAAAATTACAATTTTGCATAACATTTTTGTCATTGCTTCTTTGGCAAGCATTTAATACCCTTGTTTAACACATTATGAAAGTCATACAAAACAAAAAAAATGGAATCAAACAGTTGTACCAACAATACAACAGACTAGCTCTTTTAATAGTCAATTAATAATGTCTTCAAGCAGTCTTTTGCACTGTGACAGGACAGCGTCACTGGCAGCACGGAACAGACAGGACGAGACAGCACGGAACACAGACAGGACAAGACAGCACAGAACACAGAACACAGACAGGATGAGACAGCACGGAACACAGACAAGAAGAGACAGCACGGAACACGACAGGACAAGACAGCACGGAACACAGACAGGGCGAGACAGCATGGAACACAGACAGGACGAGACAGCACAGAACACAGACAGGGCGAGACAGCACGGAACACAGACAGGGCGAGACAACACGGAACACAGACAAGAAGAGACAGCACGGAATACAGACAGGACGAGACAGCACGGAACACAGACAGGACGAGACAGCACGGAACACAGACAGGATGAGACAGCATGGAACACAGACAGGGCGAGACAGCACGGAACACAGACAGGACCAGACAGCACGAAACACAGACAGGACCAGACAGCACGGAACACAGACAGAACCAGACAGCACGGAACACAGACAGAACCAGACAGCACGGAACACGGACAGGTTGAGACAGCACGGAACACGGACAGGTTGAGACAGCACGGAACACAGACAATCCTCCACCTCTCACCAACATCAACATTTAACACACTAACCATTTCACCACCCGTCATCACCTTATTTATATACCTGTGGCCTTAATCATTTAAACATTTATTCAATTGATGGCTCCAGCCACATTCCCGCATGTGTTTTTGCAGGGAGGATTTTAACTTCCTCCCTGCCACCCAATATTCCCCCCCACACACACACACGTGCTTTGGCAGAGCTTTCACCCTGCCACACTGCTACAGGCACCAACTCAGTGCTTATCGTGCACACCAGTGCCATCTGAAATTCTGAGGTGAGCTTTCACCCTGCACTCTCCCTGCAGCACACACACAAAGCCCTTGTAAGGATTTGTCTGAGGTGAGCTTTCACCCTGCACACTGCAGCACACACACAGCCCCTGCGAGGATTTGTTTAAGGTGAGCTTTCACCCTGCACTCTCCCTGCAGCACACACACAAAGCCCTTGTGAGGATTTGTCTGAGGTGAGCTTTCACCCTGCACACTGCAGCACACACACAGCCCCTGCGAGGATTTGTTTAAGGTGAGCTTTCACCCTGCACTCTCCCTGCAGCACACACACAAAGCCCTTTGTGAGGATTTGTCTGAGGTGAGCTTTCACCTGCACACTGCAGCACACACAGCCCGTGTGAGGATTTGTTTAAGGTGAGCTTTCACCCTGCACTCTCCCTGCAGCACACACAAAAGCCCTTTGTGAGGGATTTGTCTGAGGTGAGCTTTCACCCCTGCGAGATGCACACTGCAGCACACACACAGCCCCAGCCCGTGCGAGGATTTGTTTAAGGTGAGCTTTCACCTGCACTCTCCCTGCAGCACACACACAAAGCCCTTGTGAGGATTTGTCTGAGGTGAGCTTTCACCCTGCACACTGCAGCACACACACAGCCCCTGCGAGGATTTGTTTAAGGTGAGCTTTCACCCTGCACTCTCCCTGCAGCACACACACAAAGCCCTTGTGAGGATTTGTCTGAGGTGAGCTTTCACCCTGCACACTGCAGCACACACACAGCCCCTGCGAGGATTTGTTTAAGGTGAGCTTTCACCCTGCACTCTCCTGCAGCACACACACAAAGCCCTTGTAAGGATTTGTCTGAGGTGAGCTTTCACCCTGCACACTGCAGCACACACACAGCCCCTCGAGGATTTGTTTAAGGTGAGCTTTCACCCTGCACTCTCCCTGCAGCACACACACAAAGCCCTTGTGAGGATTTGTCTGAGGTGAGCTTTCACCCTGCACACTGCAGCACACACACAGCCCCCTGGTTTGTCTGAGGATTTGTTTAAGGTGAGCTTTCACCCTGCACTCTCCCTGCAGCACACACACAAAAGCCCTTGTGAGGATTTGTCTGAGGTGAGCTTTCACCCTGCACACTGCAGCACACACACAGCCCCTGCGAGGATTTGTTTAAGGTGAGCTTTCACCCTGCACTCTCCTGCAGCACACACACAAAGCCCTTGTGAGGATTTGTCTGAGGTGAGCTTTCACCCTGCACACTGCAGCACACACAGCCCGTGTGAGGATTTGTTTAAGGTGAGCTTTCACCCTGCACTCTCCCTGCAGCACACACACAAAGCCCTTGTAAGGATTTGTCTGAGGTGAGCTTTCACCCTGCACACTGCAGCACACACACAGCCCCTGCGAGGATTTGTTTAAGGTGAGCTTTCACCCTGCACTCTCCCTGCAGCACACACACAAAGCCCTTGTGAGGATTTGTCTGAGGTGAGCTTTCACCCTGCACACTGCAGCACACACAGCCCGTGTGAGGATTTTATTTCACTTTGAATTAGTGTCTTACACTCTGTCTGAACGCCTTTTAGCAGCAGCTTTTGTTGCCTTCAGGTGACCCTAAATTCCTGCCTGTCTCTGTGTAGCGCTTGTCTATCAGACTGTGCCATCAGCCACACCTCTTCCTGGGACACAGACTACACAGCAATTACCACAGCCCGGATAGGATCTTCTTCTAATGCTAATGACCTACATGTTGCTTTGGAAACGAACTAGGGTTACCAATCAAACTTGGATGACTTTATAGTTTAAGGGTAACGATTTTCAGAACGTTTCAGTAACTGAGATGCAATAACTGGTATCTACTGACTTCCAGATTGAATACATACGAGGTAAACCCCTACCCTTAACACAATCAACAATTATTGACATAACATCTATTTATCATGATAACAAACCTATTTTTAAGAATACAGTGGTTTGCAATAAATCCAGGGATTTTGATCCAACTTATACAGTACTCCCAAGTACTGTACTTTATACTTTGGAAACTGTTTATAATTTAACAAGACACAAATAAGGCAAGTTTAAAAACTGCAGGCCTTTATATTAAGGTAAGTCGCTTTTGGAACACCACATTTTTAAAGACAATTGGTGATGGTCTAGCTGCTTGTTCTACCTGTCTACTGTTTGACTACACAACACAACAACAGAAATTGAAACCTATAAGGGTTGCTGCAGAACACGTGGGATATTATAAGAGGTTTCAAAACAGCTGGGAGGGACTTGAAACACAACCATCTGTAACCATTTCTACAAACGCAAGAAACACACGTTCAGTCAAGGGAAAACCCATCCACAGTCCACAGGCTTCTGTAGTATTTGCAATTCTATGGTTTCCTAACATATCAAAGATTTTGACATGCCCAGCACTTCCAGCATTTTCTTTTATTCCTTCATATAAACTGTTTATTAAAGTCCTATGTTCCTGCCTCCAGTGTAAAAGAAAGGGAGGTGGGATTCCATTGACAAATATGTAATGCTTGGGGGGGGGGCCTGTTTTGAATACCTACCTGCTATTTCACTCTGCATTAAAAGCTTCCAGACCACTATTGAACCACGCAATACTGGACTGAAGTAAACAGCTAGTGGTGTCTGCTAAGAAATAATAATAATAATAATAATAATAATAATACATTTCATGAAGCATTCCATGCTCCTGTATAGGAACAACTAATAATACTACTGCCAAGCTCCTTTTGTGCCATATAATAGTCTCTACTTGCAGCTGAAAGTTTGGGAAGAGGAGCTTTATAAATCTATCAGGAAATGCAGAAGACATGCAATGAGACAGACAACAGGAAAGCACAAGATGTTTTCTTTGGTTTGTTCTTTGTTAAAAAAATACAGGAGAGGAAATTCTCATAAGTGGGAATCCCTAAATAGCTTGAAAGAGCAGTTCACAAATAATATAGGCTACTGGATATCCATGAGACAACAACGATGAGAAAACTTTACTTGACTAAATACATTGTTCTGCTTTAGAGGAAAACAAGAAAACTGATTGTCACCTTCTTCCAGGAATTTATTCTGTAATGTTCTTAGCTGCCGTTTTATATAAATGAATCATTAATAATTCACAACTAGAAATGACAGAGGGGCGTTGTAATGTTTTTTGATCATTATTATTTTAATAGGCTACATTAACCATCACAATCAAATGCTAATTATACTAGGGTTTTACAAAGGTCCTTCATTTTCTATCCTCGATTCAAACCACTTAGCTCTTTTACTATTATTATTATTATTTGTTTATTTAGCAGACACCTTTATCCAAGGTGACTTACAGAGACTAGGGTGTGTGAACTATGCATCAGCTGCAGAGTCACTTACAATTACGTCTCACCCGAAAGACGGAGCACAAGGAGGTTAAGTAACTTGCTCAGGGTCACACAATGAGTCAGTGGCTGAGGTGGGATTTGAACTGGGGACCTCTTGGTTACAAGCCTGCGCTATTCTGCGCTTTGCTGTCTCATTGGAAGGAAGTTATGATAAGCAAGACAAACCATGCAGGCTTCTGTAGGGAACTTCAAGGCTATAATTGACAGACTAGCTATTCGGTTACAGCACATTATCCAGTGCATCCATCTGCGCACATGACCACACATACACAAAAGCAGGCTTGGCCAACATTATAAACGTGAGAAAATGTTGAGTGCCTTTCTGCATCAGTCCATTTGCAAACATAATGAACTAATGTATATGAACAAGAATGACAATGAAGAGAAGACTTTTTACTTTCACCTTATTCTATATTCAGGGGCTTTCACTTGAGTTCAGTACAAGCTGTTTAGTTGCCTGCCATAGATATATGTCACCTAGGCTAGATCAGCCAATATGTTTATCAAAGCCAGCAACACTTTGGAAACACATTTCCTTTACCAGTAGTTTTCATGGCAATACAATGCTGGGCAGTACATGGTGCTGCCTCTTACTAATATAAATACACTTCGGTTTATCTAGCCTACCAACTCTATCAGTACTCACAATTCTCAGCAACAAACAAGTAGTGCTCTAAAATAACAAACCACAATCAGATAAGTGTTTTATCTGTATGTGATGTCTAAGGCTGGACCACACGCACTCACTCACTCTTTGTCATATAATATGATTATCTTCTCTGAGTTGAGCAAACGGGGATAACACAATGCAGTTTGATGAGGTGGGGGTTCAAAACCAAACTGCACAACAACCACAATAGGTCTGGTTTGCAAATCAGCTCCCTGATTTAAAGGTTTTGTTTTGTTCTCTTCCCTTTTTGTTTTTGTTTCTGTAAGTCTCCAAATTGTAAGCTTTGCCTCAAGCTGAAACCCTATCTGCTACTGCAGCTTCCTGCGTCTGTCTCTCTTTCTCTGATGCACGTTTACACAAACAGCACTTTTAATTAAGGTAGGGCTGCAACAAAAGACCTGGGAGTCAAGTTTCCACAGCGCCACCCCCTCATTGGAAACCTTATCCAGTAGAATCATTAACAGGAACTATTTTGGTCCTGAACAAATCAGAATGGTTTTCGATTTACAGTGCCTTGCATAAGTATTCACCCCCCTTGGACTTTTCCACATTTTGCAGTGTTACAACCTGGAATTAAAATGGATTTAATTAGGATTTTTACCATTTGATTTACACAACATACTTAACACTTTGAAGGTGCAAAATATTTTTTATTGTGACACAAAAGTTAATTAAACAAAAAAAAGACATTTGTTGGTTGCATAAGTACCCCCCCCCCCCCCCAATACTTGGTAGAAGCACCTTTGGCAGCAATTACAGCTGTGATTCTTTTTGGGTTTTCACATCTGGATCCTGCAATTTTTGCCCATTCTTCTTGGCAAAATTGCTCAAGCTCTGTCAAGTTGGATGGGGACCGTTGGTGAACAGCAATTTTCAAGTCTTCCCACAGATTCTCAATCGGATTGAGGTCTGGGCTTTGACTGGGCCATTCTAAGACATTCAGGTTCTTGTTTTTAAAACACTCCAGTGTAGCTTTGGCTGTGTGTTTAGGGTCATTGTCCTGCTGGAAGGTGAACCTCCGCCCCAGTCCCAGGTCTCTTGCAGACTGAAACAGGTTTTCCTCTGGAATTTCCCTGTATTTGGCTCCATCCATCTTGCCCTCAATCCTGACCAGTTTCCCAGTCCCTGCCGATAAAAAGCATCCCCATAACATGATGCTGCCACCACCATGCTTTACCGTGGGGATGGTGTTCTCAGGGTGATGAGCAGTGTTGGCTTTGCGCCACACATAGCGTTTTGCGCTAAGGCCAAAAAGTTTAATTTTGGTCTCATCAGACCAGAGAACCTTTTTCCACATGTTTGTTGTGTCTCCCACATGCCTTTTGGCAAAATTCAAACAGGATTTGATATGGGTTTTTTCAGCAATGGCTTTCTTCTCGCCACTCTTCCATAAAGCCCAGCTTTGTGGAGCGTCCGGGTTATAGTTGTCCCATGGACAGTTTCTCCCATCTCAGCTGTGGATCTCTCCAGCTCCTTCAGAGTTACCATTGGCCTCTTGGTTGCTTCTCTGACTAATGCCCTCCTTACCTGGTCACTGAGTTTTGGTGGACGGCCTTCTCTAGGCAGAGTCGCGGTTGTGCCTTATTCTT
This sequence comes from Huso huso, assembly GCA_036884735.1. Taxonomy (NCBI): domain Eukaryota; kingdom Metazoa; phylum Chordata; class Actinopteri; order Acipenseriformes; family Acipenseridae; genus Huso; species Huso huso. Next base: position 121,057,823 of record CM072663.1, on the reverse strand, counting down.
TCCATTTTTTAATAATGGATTTAACGGTGCTCTGGGGATGTTCAAAGTTTGGGATATTTTTTTATAACCCAACCCTGATTGGTGCTTCTCCAGAACTTTATCCCGGACTTGTTTTGATAGGTCCTTGGTCTTCATGATGCTGTTTGTTTAGATATGCTCTCTAACAAACTCTGGGGCCTTCCAGAAACAGGTGTATTTAATCTGAGATCATGTGACACTTTAATTGCACACAGGTGGACTCCATTCAACTAATTATGTGACTTCTGAAGGCAATTGGTTGCACCAGAGCTTATTTAGGGGTGTCACAGCAAAGGGGGTGAATACTTATGCAATCAAGACTTTTCAGTTTTTTATTTGTAAATAATTTTTTTCCCCACTTCAACATTATGGACTATTTTGTGTAGATCAGTGACAAAAAATCCTAATTAAATCCATTTTAATTCCAGGTTGTAACACTACAAAATGTGGAAAAGTCCAAGGGGGGTGAATACTTATGCAAGGCACTGTATGTTCCTGTTATTATTTAATATGTTCATATTAATGTCGCCTCCCTCGAATTTAAATTGTGCATCTTATATCCAATATTTCCAATCAAACTACTAATTATGAGCAGATACTAAACTGCTAAAACTACTCACTAATGGCAGATCATTTGGAATGTAAGATTTAATTTATTTAATTTGACATTCCAGGATGGATCATTGATAAATCAATCTTCTGTTCAGGCTCTCGTTAGAGGTGATGATCTTTCATAGACAATGATGCGAACAGCAGCTTATCTAACTTATTAGGGTGAACCAATGAACAATTCCATTAATGCAGGGTACAGGATATTGAGCATTTTAATGAACTGTTCCATTAATTAGGATATTGAGCATTTTAATGAACTATTTCATTAATGAGAATATTGAGCATTTGAATGAACTATTCGATTAATGAGGATATTGAGCATTTCAATGAACTATTCCATTAATGAGGATATTGAGCATTTTAATTAGCTATTCCATTAATGAGGATATTGAGCATTTTAATTAGCTATTCCATTAATGAGGATATTGAGCATTTTAATGAACTGTTCCATTAATGAGGATATTGAGCATTTTAATGAACTGTTCCATTAATGAGGATATTGAGCATTTCAATGAACTATTCCATTAATGTAGGGTACAGGATATTGAGCATTTTAAAAGCTTACAAATCTATTTTAAGACTTTTGATTTTGAGTGGCTTTGATTTGTTACTTAATCTTAAGACATGCTACACGCTGCTGCTGGCAAGCCAATCCACATTTTTTTTTGTTTTTTTTTAGTGGCTAAAAAACATTTTTAAATAAAATGATGAAATGTCTACTAGCAGCAGAGATGTGTTCAGTCATCTACACTTGTATTCTTTCACATAGATAACAAGTGGCCTATATCTATTATTGGTTTAAAATAGCTAAATTAAGCCATGCCTTCAAGAATGAGTGTGGCAAAGTGGTTTGCAGTGCTCAAGTGTAGAGGTGATGCAATGCGTAAACAGATGACAAACAACAAAGTTCCCAGTCCAAACAATCCTTTATTTATTTATAATCCAGGTTGTTTGGCGACCGTAAATAATAATCCCTGGCAACAGTTTAAACTACAGGCTCCAGTCCCAAAATAATAAACACGGTATAAACACACACAGAACACAAACACAATCACAAGTCCAGTGAGCGCTTTGGTGCAAGTGGTGAAATACAATTTATTAGTGAACAGTAGTGCAGTGCTGTCCGGGTTTGTGCTGGCATTTAGCGACAATTCTCAGAACGTGTTAGCTGTCTAATAATGACAAACGTATACTATTAAAACAGCAAACAAACAAACACAAAACACTCACGGTTTCTCTACGGTCCTTCAGCGTTTCTCTCGCAACCATAACAGGAGGAACAGTTTGCTCGGCCACATCCCCTTTTGTACCTTCAGCCATGCCCCCTTGGTTAGCAAGTGAATTGCTTTTCCTCCAATCTGCGATTGCCACATCGCCTTCTGTCTGGGGCAATGACTTGGTGTACTGTGGCTCCGCCCCCCTTTCCAGATGGCCAACTTCCACCTTTCCCTGGAATGAATTGCCAAACCATTCAGTCCGTGGCACACTGTTCCCTTTACACAGCGCCCTCACAGGTCAGGATGGAGATTTATAACCAAGATTCATTCTCTCTGTCACAATGCGATTCTGAGCTAAACATTTTCATTTATTTATTTTTTAACCAGGAAAAGTCGCCATTCTACAACTCATCTACAACCTGGAGTCATTTGTAGAGGGGCTGCTGTTTCAGATGATCTCACCCAAAGTGTCCTACTTCAGAAATGATGATTCAAGTTATGCCTTTCTTCTTTAATGTCTGAGATTTTTTAAAGAGAGCAACATGAAAGTCTTTATAAGCAAGTACCAGCCAAACCAAACAAACACATTTCCAATTTTCTTCTATTTTGTAGCCTGTGGTTTTTTGAAGCATACACATTATTTCAGGTATTTTAGTTTGTAAATTGCTCGGTTAACCACTTTGCTGCTTGTGCAGTTCAGTGAATTCTTAGCATAGCAAATTAGAATGTTACAACAATTAGCACAATCTAATGGGAATAGTACTTTATAATTATGATGTTGTTGACTAACAAATGTTTTTAAATACATCAGTAAAGCTTGTGAAACAAAACATTGCCCTTTAGTAGAAAGTATTTCAATGGCACCTGTAGTGGTTGTGCATATAGAATAATTTCAATAGAACACATGTGGCTGAAAACTTTTGACACAATTTAAAGCACCTGTTTGTCCAGTTTATGATCTAAAAGCATTAAAACAGCATCAAGCTTCTATGCATTGAGTCTCACATGGCACACAGGATATGACGTTGGGCCGTTGAGTTCCCAATTTCCGAACACTGCTAGTCTATAGCTGCAGCTAAAACAATTACTTGCAACAACATTTATCAGATTATTATGGATGAAAAAAGTCAAATAGAAGGGTACTTATATGAACTGTTGAGGTCCGACTGCCCCAGTTTAGCTTTGTCAGGCAGCTATAGTGAATATTCAGACGAAGATAACGAGGACGAATCTGTAACCAGCCTAATCCGAGAAAAATGAACCAAGACGGCTTCCAATACTTGGTGCACTCGTAGTAAAGGTGTTTTATGGAAAACTGCTGCAATAAATTTTGTCTGTGTCAATTATTATTATTATTATTATTATTATTATTATTATTATTATTATTATTATCAGAAGTAGTCGTTTACAGCTTTTATATTGTAAATTGGTCGAGCAGGGTCAAAAGTTTTCTATTATAAATCCCAGAGTTTACAGCCTTATGTAGGCTACCTTGTAAGAAGGTTTATTATCCTGAAACTAAGAGAAAGGGAGAGGTACCGCCCTGAAAGAGAAAGGAGGAAACACACAAACAGGCAGTTTCAACCTAATACAGTAAATACAGTAATTGTAATCGGTAAAACATTACAAGCACCACTCGTTTCAGTACAACAGATACCAACTAGCAATAATATCACTCCAGCAAGAGTAAAATTGCAGCAGAGAGAAAATGATAATTTCTAGAGTGAGAACAGAGAAAACAGCATGGGGCCACTACACACATACACGAAAACAGTGACAAACTGAAGCATAACAATTTCCAAACAGGAAAACGAGAATAAAGAGAAAGCAGAACACTCCTTTTTTCTATAATTCATACAAGCATTCTACTTCTTTAAGCTTTTGTAAACAGCTACAACTGATAAAAAATTAAATACATGGAAGTGCAATAAAAAGCCTGTAATACTAGCATCTCGGGCTTCTAGTGACATTGACCTTCGGTCTCGTCATTTATCTTGCCCACTTTGGTGTTGTTTATTCCTTATTGTTAATAAATACAATTCATTTATATACAATGACCTACCTTTTGATGACTTTGTTGTGCTAAACCAGGGGTTCTCAAACTCGGTCCTGGGGACCCCCCTGTGTCTGCTGTCTGTTTTCATTCCAACCCTTTACCGTGTGATGTTTTCTTCTTGTTGTGGGCAAATATTATTGGCATTGCATCAGGTTTTAGCCTCGTCTTGCATTCATACCCCAGGAGCTCTGCCTGCATGTTCCTTTCGTAGCGTTCAAAGTGTTACTCAATCGAATGGAAAGACTGTCAGTGTATGCCCCGTTCTCAAATTATGTAGTCTTTTTTTTTGTTTTTGCAATGATCTCCTGTTTTGAATTAATATGCTTTGGCACACAAAATAACTTTTTCGTCTTATTTTTAAGCTTATTATTCAAGCACCTGAAAACTTTGCACTCCGCAATGTCGCACGCTATGGGTTTTCACCGCTGTATCCCATAAACCCATGCGTGCAACTTGTGGCCTATCAGGGAAATCAACGACTTAACATCACGTTGCTGCCTGAAAGGCTCCAATATGTCAGCTCCCTCAAGTGTTACTTGACCAAGAAAGTGGACAAAGAAATTGAAAACATCGCTAAACGCGTGACTTGTTGACCAAATCGGTGCAGCAAGAAGCATTTATTAGATATGCAGTGCACAAAGAGAGCTTTTTGGGTACAGGTACCCTTTAAGCTTTCCTTTTCATGGATTGCCAAGTTTTATATAAGACATGATACAATACCATGGCAAGGTGTGTTCAGAGTATTCATTCATTTATTAATCTGCATCCTGTGACTGGGCAGGCCCATCTCAGGATTGTTTAATGAGGAGGTCCTTCGCCACCACTACTTCACAGTGAGAACTGCAGCACACTGAAACTCAGCCAGAAAGTGTTCTTTGTGGCCACTTAACCAGCTGTGAGAGGCACACTCCACCCTGACTCAAACACCCAGACCTGGGCGCCTGTGAAAGGATGGGCTTGCAGTGGTGAGTGTGGTGACGTCATGGACCAGGAAGAAGTGCAAAACAGCAGGGCAGCAGAGTGGAGTAGGGTTAGGGGTTAGGGTGCTGGACTCTTGACCGGAGGGTCGTGGGTTCAATCCCAGGTGGGGGTCACTGCTGCTGTACCCTTGAGCAAGGTACTTTACCTACATAATAATAATAATAACACATTAATACATACATAAATAAAATACACACAAGGGGTGGGCACCCCATCACAGCGCCCCACTGAGTTCAGACTGAAGGGCGGTTTTATTTTTGTAGGAGCATTGTTTTGGACAGTTTGTTTTTGATTATTGGAAATCTGTTCAACTTGTGCCTGCTTGCTGAATGCACACCACAGAGAATGGTTTTAATCTCACATTGTGGACAAAACCTTTCTTGATTTCACAGGCATGTCTCTTCTGTTACCCTCCAATATTAAAACCGCAGAAATAAAAGCCAAGAAATTCTAGGAAAATTGATGCCTGCAGCTTTTTTTTTCAAAACAACTCCTCAATCAGTCGAAAAACATTAACACTGATGTGATCAGTGGTGTGCACAGGGTTTAATTCATGGCTTCTTGTATTTCGTTTCGGATATTTGAAGATTTAATGCTGAATCATTGAAATCTTTCATTTTTAAAGAGTAATGTTTTGTCTCTTTTGCATTTGTATATCATACTGCCACTGCCAAGATGGATATGAGGTGGTTCTGGGTTTAATCATCAGATGGGGACTCAACTAAACCAAAATACAAAAAAAATAAGCAATGGAAGGCAGGTGAAATTAGGACAATCCCTCCAAGAGAGAAACATGTACAGTATACGCTTTGCCATGAAATCCCTTTACTGGCAAGTAAAAAAGAAACTAAACTGTCATGAAATCCCTTTTCTGGCAAGTAAAAAAGAAACTAAACTGTCATGAAATCCCTTTACTGGCAAGTAAAAAAGAAACTAAACTGTCATGAAATCCCTTTACTGGCAAGCAAAAAAGAAACTAAACTGTCATGAAATCCCTTTACTGGCAAGTAAAAAAGAAACTAAACTGTCATGAAATCCCTTTACTGGCAAGTAAAAAAGAAACTAGACTGTCATGAAATCCCTTTACTGGCAAGCAAAAAAGAAACTAAACTGTCATGAAATCCCTTTACTGGCAGGCAAAAAAGAAACTAGACTGTCATGAAATCCCTTTACTGGCAAGCAAAAAAGAAACTAAACTGTCATGAAATCCCTTTACTGGCAAGTAAAAAAGAAACTAGACTGTCATGAAATCCCTTTACTGGCAAGCAAAAAAGAAACTAAAGTTACATTGAATGTAAGAAGTTACACTGAATCTGCCAAACAACTTTACAGGAAAGGACAAAATATTTGCCAGAAAGTCAACTGACACTATTCAGTATTATCTTAGATACTGTTTATGTTTTACAGCCAAAAACATGCACATTGAGTTTATATACAGGATATGTATGCTTTATACAGGCAAACAGTTGTCATAAATATGTCCATTGAGGGATATCCACAAAATGAAATAGCATGACACAGTGAAGTACATTTTCTTTGAGAATTGGTTTGTTTCTGTGAGAAACTGAATCCCAACTCACTCATTATAATCCCTTTTTAGTTTGTGCCTTCAGGTTCCCCAGCAGCAAATCAGCCTGGGTCCTCCCTTCCCTTTACCGCAGTATTAGCAATGTGCAGGAACAGTTTCTCAATTAAATGCAAACAGCTGAAAATGGCCTACACAATGCATTTACCGGTCAATAATGACATTATTAAGGTAAATATGTGAACTAAATAGTACTATTTGGTAGAGTGAATGTGTGACCAGGATGACTGGTGGTGATGTCAGACCAGGAAATGAACGGATATCAACACCACACTGGGGTAATGAAAGCGCTGCTGCACGGTTTAATAATAAATAAAATCTTGAACAAATGAAAACACTTTTACAAAACAAAACGGCATGTTGGCCAAAACAAACAGACCCACAAAACAAACACGGAACAAACACTAAATACAACAAGTAGAGTAGCAATTTTTATTATTCTTTTTAGTTTCTCTGTTACTCACTCTGAACAACCAACCCAGAGTGAGAAAATCGTCCTACTTAAATGCAGCTGTGCCGGGACTTAATTACTAATATTTAATCTGGCCCCGGCACATTCTTTAACCCACCCGTGCTACATAACCCAAACCATACTGAATAATCCAAATACACCCAGGGTCGGGGGTGACCTGTCACAGAATGTAAATTTATTTAAAAGATGGGAAAGGTTTTCCTTGAAATGCCTTTGAGAATAACCAATCACTTCACTGCAAATGTTGTCTGATACCTTGTGCTGCAGAAAATCCAGAAACCTGATGAGGATCAAAATCAAAATGTTTACTTTTTACAATTATAAAGCTTAACATCCTTACTTCATCCCACCTTAGCAAAACAGCTGACTTACTGCCATCATTTGAAATTAAGTATTTGTGTGCTATTTCAAGAAAGGAGTCTACACATGCTTAGATACATAACTTACAGTTTTTATTATTTTGATGTCCTTCCCCAGTCACCGCTAACTGCCAATTGTGTTCTTTTGGAATAAGGGAGCTATCAGTGGAGGCAGCTCTGAAGTCCGCTGTGTCCCTCGAGGTAATCTGCTTCACAGGCAGCTCTGAAGTCCGCTGTGTCCCTCGAGGTAATCTGTTTCACAGGCAGCTGAAGTCCACTGTGTCCCTCAAGGTAATCTGCTTCACAGGTAGCTCTGAAGTCCACTGTGTCCCTCGAGGTAATCTGCTTCACAGGCAGCTCTGAAGTCCGCTGTGTCCCTCGAGGTAATCTGTTTCACAGGCAGCTGAAGTCCACTGTGTCCCTCAAGGTAATCTGCTTCACAGGTAGCTCTGAAGTCCACTGTGTCCCTCAAGGTAATCTGCTTCACAGGCAGCTCTGAAGTCTGCTGTGTCCCTCGAGGTAATCTGTTTCATAAACAGCTCTGAAGTCCACCCTGTCCCTCGAGGTAATCTGCTTCACAGGCAGCTCTGGGAAGAGGCACAAGCATGAGCTCTGTCTTCTCCCTTCTTTATGATGGAGATGAAAGGAATTATTTATGGGTCTGCAAAAGAACAAGCGCTGGAACATCTGAAACCTTCTTTTTTCTGAACTGGGACTCATGCTTCATTAAAAAAAAATAAGAAGAAGAATAGATGTGTTATATATATACACACACATCTCATCGGCAGATCATTTTCATTCTCTCAAAATGAAGTGTAAATATTTATTTTCATTTGAAAGCAATGAGTTAGTGTTTTTGCATAATTCATGAATCTAATGTGTATATATATATATATATATATATATATATATATATATATATATATATATATATATATATATATATATATATATATATATATATATATACAGTGTATGATAGTGACATACGTCAGTTTAAAGGTGCAGCAGCTGACACAAGAATCCTAGTGATACACATACCTCCCAACACACACAGGAGATGCTTAACTAACCAGACTGCTTTTGTGTAAGCGCTGCTTATTGCCTGCTGAATCTGTGGCCTCTTCTGGAAACAAAATATGAACGTTCCAAAGGGCCTACCCAGGAAAATAAAAGCATCTCAATAAATAAAATCAACTTCTACTAAACACTAAAAGTGAATGCAGGACACAGGAAGTGACAATCTTTCATGTTTGGCACTAAGGGGCAGATGTACTAAAAAGGGCCAGTCGCAGCACAAACATACTGCAATTTGCATTTTCGTTACGAAAATTCGCCAACTGCACATTTTGTCGTATATACTATTATTATTAATTTCTTAGCAGACACCCTTATCCAGGGCAACTTACAATTGTTATAATTATATCATATTATTTTTTACATACAATTACCCATTTATACAGTTGGGTTTTTACTGGAGCAATCTAGGTAAAGTACCTTGCTCAAGGTTACAGCAGCAGTGTCCCCCATCTGGGATTGAACCCACAACCCTCCGGTGAAGAGTCCAGAGCCCTAACCATTACTCCACACTGCATTCTGTTCTATTTTCATTTTACCTATTTTAATACTTTAATATATATATATATATATATATATAAATTCAAAGGCAGTTTAATCCCATCAGATTCTATAGTGCGGCCCCACTGACATAAGGAGGTGTCGGGTTTAAAAACAATACAATAAAATCACACACACATACATTTATAGTGCTCAATGTATTTTAAATGTATAAATCATTGCGCTGAAATAACACTGATGTGTTTTGGGTAGGCTACACATTACATTATGTACAAATATAAATCTGTACAGTAGGCCTATACAGTATACAGTACAGTAGTAAAATCAAATGAATACCTAGCGCTTTTTTTGTGCTTTAGCTTACTGGTAACACAAAATAAATCATGCTGCTGCGAATAAAGAGTATTTTAAATTGAAACTAAATTATTTTATTTTTTTTTTTTTTTTTTTTTTATTTTAATTATTATTATTTTTAACTTGGTCTACTTAGTAGCCTAGACAATTAACACACAATAGATCATGAAAATTAGATAGTTGCGTCTCTCAAAAATACATTGAGCACAACTGGCAACACACGAGAAAATGCGGACTGGGAAATGCCAATAACAATTGCGACTTTTTATAACGTGCTTTCAAAAGTTCTTAACAAATTGATGCAATTGTAAGTGTCGCAATTGCCCGCAGCTTTAGTACATCTCATTACAATATTTTTGATCCCTCATTTGCACTCCTCCACACTGTTTTTGTGTATTTCTGCAGGAACGCCCAGAATTACATGTTCATTTAAGGCTGAAGCGCAAATAAAAACTGTGGTTGCAAAGCATTCGTTAAATTGATGCTGACAGCGTTGCGTTTGTTTAGTACATTTCACGCTACACTTCCGACTGGTTTGCAACGATTGCAACAGACGCACCACTTTAGTACATCTACCCCTATGTGTTTTGGAAATCTGTTTACAAGTGGTAACCTGAATGAAACAGCTGTCTGGTTCCATTTCCTCTTTCCCTATCACAGGTGCTATCTTCACATTTCAAAACACCATGTTATTGAAAAAACCTGCTCTGTGGGTTACCAGTATTCAAATACACAATAGAACAAATACCCCTAGGGCTTTACTGTCTGTGATGATTCAAGATGTAGAATCCATTGCCAAAATGAGACACAGCTAAGGATTGTAAGGACAGTCACTCTAGAAACTGCTTCGTCTCAGGGTATACAAGTAAGATGCAGGGCTTTAGTGAAAATGCTGTACTTTCATCACTGGGGCAGCAGTGTGGAGTAGTGGTTAGGGCTCTGGACTCTTGACCAGAGGGTTGTGGGTTCAATCCCTGGTGGGGACACTGCTGCTGTACCCTTGAGCAAGGTACTTTACCTAGATTGCTCCAGTAAAAACCCAACTGTATAAATGGGTAATTGTATGTAAAAAAATAATGTAATTGTATGTACAAAATAATGTGATATATTCTAACAATTGTAAGTCGCCCTGGATAAGGGCGTCTGCTAAGAAATAAATAAATAAATAAAAATAAAATCAATGTTCAGAATCATTTCCCACTGCTAGCATAGAAGTCAGCAACCAACTTTTTAGGTATACTAAAATAAACTAACATTTCATGCAGCGTTACTGAATATTTTAATTGAAATTTACGTTTGAAGGATAGTTGTTTACAGAAAAGAAAAATCCTAGGGTATGTAATTAAATATATTTAATACAAACACAAATCTTACTGGTCCCACCCTCTAAAATCAGTCCCAGAAAGTAACCACAGTGCTAACACTTGACAACCTACAAACCAACCCACAATTACAGCTTCTGTCAACTCTACTAAGCAACCTTCCAACGACTCTTTCACAGGCAGCTGTAATTTCAGGGCGTTCCCCATTTAAGGGCAGCAGTTTTTTAGTGGGAATGGGTTAATTAATTCCACATTGTGATTCAATTCATTAGGAGATATTTAAAAAGCAAAATGGATATTAAACTTAATGTGTTTGGTGATGCCTTTTATTAAACTTAGTTAAATACAGTACAACATACAGCTGGAGAAATACATTTAGAAAGATCCTCAATGACAAAGTTCTACAAATTTAACCTCTGAAGTGTCCATCTCTTTCAGGTGGTAAGGTTAAACCTAGTCTTGCCCTGACGTTACTGAAGCAGTAAGTGTCCATCTCTTTCAGGTGGTAAGGTTAAACCTAGTCTTGCCCTGACGTTACTGAAGCAGTAGGATGTATTTCACATGTAGACCCATTCACAGAAACAGCAGACATCAGGAAACAAGAGAGGAAATTCACAGCATTGTTTTCTCTCTGCTGTTATTAGAAGACAGAATTATGGTTTAAAGTCTAAATATTCAGATTCCTGATTGTATAATCTTAAAAACTGGAATATCAGGCTCTTTTAGCTTTGTAAAGTTGGCTAGATATTCAAATCTGTCCTTTTTTACCACGTCAAGGCTAGGAGCAGAGGACCCTGCAACATGTCATACCCAAAACATATTCAAACACTTTGCTGATCCTGACAAACTACATTATTATTATTATTATTTGTTTATTTAGCAAACACCTTTATCCAAGGCAACTTACAGAGACTAGGGTGTGTGAACTATGCATCAGCTGCAGAGTCACTTACAACTATGTCTCACCCGAAAGACGGAGCACAAGGAGGTTAAATGACTTTCTCAGGATCACACAATGAGGCAGTGGCTGAGGGGGGATTTGAACCGGGGACCTTCTGGTTACAAGCCCTTTTCTTTGACCACTGGACCACACAGCCTCCTACATTGCATATTAAAAACGTTTCTGATGCTCCATATTTGTTTTTCAATTATCCCTGATGGCATTTTTGATACAGGACTAATGATGAATGAAATTATGCTCCATGACAGCCCCATTCTAATTAGTTGACCGTCCCTCCAGATAGTTCCCTAAATAATACCGCTTTTCCTTTTTAATTCATACCGAACAACAATGCAATCAAAGAAAGATATTGCTTAAGACAAAATTTAAAAAAATAAAAAGTATTGTATTATATATTGTATATTGTACTTTAGGTGGTGTGGGGGGATCAGGTAAAAATGTGTTGCTTGCTTGCTTGTCTGAAGCATGATAACAGATTACATTAACATTGTTTATAACATTTACATTAAAATGAATCCGTAAAACACCACATCCAGGACAGCTGCTTCAGTAAATTCATTCATTAACTTTACTTTTTAAACTTTACTTTTTTTATTTTTTTTAAGGTGTTTATTTTAAGCAACACATAATAAAATCTTACTGTAATCAGTCAGACAGTACTTGGAAGTTATGTGGTATGATGGTTAAGATGTGTCATTGATAGTATTATACATGTTTTATTAACAAAGTAGAATCTTTTCAGTCACTCATTGCATTCTATTAGTCTCTTTGGCTCACTCAAGGTGACTTCTGAACAGCTATTGTACTTTGATTAGACACAATTCAGCACGACTGGGAATTTGTGCCTGAGAAAAGCCCAGGTCTGGATATCCGAGTATCTGGTGAGTAGTGAGGTGGATGTGCAGTGCTATGCAGGTCTTACTTGAATTCGAATGACCTGCTCTACGCTGACATTATCCATTCTTAAATCTGATTACTAAGCCACGCTGATTTACTGCTGATATCCATTTGCTACAGAAGTGTAACTTAAATCTTGAAGAAGATGACTGGTCTATCTGATGATGTACATTAGGATTCAGTTACCACCAGTCACGGTCAGTGCAATAGCTTATCGGTCTGCTTCTGAAACAGAGCTGTCCTCATTAGTAATGTTTTCTATTCAAATTGCAAAGTTTAAACCATGCGCATTTATGCCTTACAGTTGCTCTTCTTTTAAACCCTGAAACATCCATCGAATCTACCTTAAATAAGCTCTTAATGTTTCTTTATAGCTCTTACCTAGGCGTTTTTGCAAACCTTACAATACACAATAGGGCTATTATTGTAATGACATGCTTCAAAAGCAGTGTACTAGTTCTGCCGGTAAGACCTCCTCTATTCTTTCTTGTTAAAGGTATAGTATGTCCTTTTAAAGAATGATTTATGAGCAAACCAGCTAATAAAAGCAATGCAAGTCAATCAAATGGAGGAAATGACTCTGAACTTGCCTGTGATTATCAGAAATAGATCTGTTCTCCAATAAATTATATCTCTTAGCTATGGACTAATGAATAGTGACTAAAACTAAATCAAACCACATCCTAAAACACAATAGCTTTATAAAGATCAATAAATATAATGAATGTACTGTAATACACATATGATTATTGTTCTCTCCAGCACCTTTATGAATGCAGCTTTGTCACAACCACATTTAGAAGTTAACAGCAAACAATATCTAAGAATAAGCCAGATTTTGTCTTATCAAAAACTCAGACTGACCGAAATGAACAGTTGTCAAGAAATACACTGGGAGCTTTAATTACATTGTTAAAGTATTTCTTGTGAAAAGCAGCTAAAGAAATATTGAAGGCAGCATGTGCAGAGCTGCAATTTAAAAATGACATTCTTCAGGGGTTTTAGGCGTATTATTTATGCAAAGAGAGATTTCCTTTGCTGACAGTGTTCCAAGCCCTTCTGTTCCGCGCTCACTGAGACAAGATGACACATGCTGCAGATCTCTGCAAGGTATCGAAATACACAAAGGCACTTTTTTTCAAGCATGTTATTCAGAACACAACACAGGAAGTAATGGAATAATGCAGCATGTAGGTTAAATAATATTTAGTGTAAAATGCACTTCTCAGAAACTGAGCACTTATGTTAACCCTCAAATGGCTTGTGCATGTCTGATCTAGTTTTTACCCTCTATCTGATCTAGTGATCAAGGGATATATACCTCAAGGGAATAAGGTTCGTGTTCTAATAGGGTTTAATGTTTTATATCCCTTTTCTAGATATTTGATCTGCTTTGGACAAACAAGTTGATTCTAATGGCCTCCAATTTTAGGGATAGCGTGAGCAGATTCCCCATACATCAAAGGTAAACTCTTGTTCATTTAGACCATCCATTGCCTGGCTCTTCAGCAATCGCCTTGATCTCTCTTTTTGAATCCTTCCAGTGAAGACTGTCTTTATAGACCATATACCACACTCCTGTGCACCTCTGTCATTTAACATGCTTTGTGCCGACATTTAAAACAAAAGTGCTAAATCATAAGCTTCCTAAAGCTATCAAAAGTAGTTGTATTGAATATGAATATTCACAACTATTCACGGCTATAGAAAGTCAATAAATCGTCTACCCAAGCAGTAGATTCTGGCAGCATTTGTCATGCAGAGTCTGAGTTAGGAACTATGAATTCAGAAAGGGCTAGATTATGTTTAAAAAAATAAATAAATAAAAAGTGTAAATGTATATATATAACATTAAGTTCAGATGAAAAGCTGCATGCTAAATGTAATTATTTATTTATATTAAAAACATGTTTTATAACAACAAGATAGTAAAAATGGACTACCATTAGAAGAGGGAAAAAGTATGGCATGTTTAAGCCAATACTTAATTTAAGAAAAAAATAAATAAATAAATAAATACAGCTCTCAATGTTGTTAAATATCCTTATTTAATAAATAAAGTTAAAAGCTTGCACTCTGCAGTCTGCAGTCTATAGTCTTTCACTTTCAACCAAAGAAATCACAGGTTTGAAAACGAGTCTAGCAAATTTAGGTAATCCAAAGCTCCCGTTTGATCAAAACTGCCACTCCACTAATGAGTATGAAAATAGTAATTAGGGATGTTGACTAATTTCCACATTTTATACCACATACACTTTTATGCACAACTGAAGTCATTTATGAAACGATCCCACTATGTAACACAATTTTTGTTCCTGGGTAGTAAGTGTTATTTCCTAATTGCTTATGCCTCAAAAGTATAGAAAATGGCTATTATTCCCCACAAACTTTGATTTTGTGACCAGGACAGTGATATTTTGAAATTTACCTATTTCCAATGAGAAAACGGGCGAATTTGTGTCTTTTCGTTCACATAAAGTCAGAAAAAAACAACATATGAATCCAAATTAACATGTATTTATACTAAAGTAATACAAAAATGACTACAAAGGATTTAGAAGTGAGTAGTTTTTCGAGATTTACGATTATACTGTAAATCACTTTCATGAATCAGCCCCCAAATGTAGTCTCCGTCATGTTCTCGTTATACTGTCCTTGGTAGCGGCGTTCAAAGTCCAGTATATCCTGGTGGAAGCGCCGCCTTGCTCCTCCGAGTGCGCTCCCATGTTCTCCTTGAATTTATCAAGATGAGCATCAAGGATATGGACTTTGAGGGACATCCTACAGCCCACTGTGCCGTAGTTCTTCACCAGAGTCTCAACCAGCTCCACATAGTTTTCGGCCTTGTGATTGCCCAGGAAGCCCCGAACCACTGCAACAAAGCTGTTCCAAGCCGCTTTCTCCTTACTAGTGAGCTTCTTGGGGAATTCATTGGACTCCAGGATCTTCTTTATCTGTGGTCCGACGAAGACACCGGCTTTGACCTTTGCCTCAGACAGATTAGGGAACAAGTCTTGAAGGTACTTGAAGGCTGCCGACTCCTTATCTAGAGCTCTGACAAATTGTTTCATAAGGCCCAATTTGATGTGCAGTGGTGGCATCAGCACCTTCCGGGGGTCCCAGCCGTACTCATCATACTTCAAAGGCGTCCAGCAAGGTCTTGATGCTGTTGTAATCCTCTTTGAGGTGCACCGAGTGAGCCAGGGAAGAGACGGGTACTTGTTACCATTATGGAGCAGCACGGCTTTGAGGCTCCTGGATGAGCTGTCAATGAAGGACAGTATAACGAGAACATGATGGGAGACTACATTTGGGGGCTGATTCGTGAAAGTGATTTACAGTATAATCGTAAATCTCGAAAAACTACTCACTTCTAAATCTTTTGTAGTCATTTTTGTATTACTTTAGTATAAATACATGTTAATTTGGATTCATATGTTATTTTTTTTTGTGAACTGACTTTGTGAACGAAAAATATCACTGTCCTGGTCACAAATTCACCCATTTTCTCATTGAGGCAAAGCAATAGGTAAATTTCCCAAAAAAAAAAAAAAAAAAAATATCACTGTCCTGGTCAACAAATATCAAAGTTTGTTACACCGAATAATGTACACACTCAAATTAAAACATTTTTTATACTTTTGAGGCATTTCTAGCAATTAATGTGTCAAACAGTTAAGAAACACTTACAATATCCCACTGGAACCAAAAAAAAAAAAAAAAATTGTTTATCTTTACTGTTGAACTTTTGTCAGAATTATGTGGGAAAAAAACATATAAACTTTAATGAGGCTGGCACCGGGTCACTTTGCAATCGTTACCATAAACAAATATTCAAAGTGTTTTTTTTTTGTTTGTTTTTTTTTTGTAGTTAAAAAAAAAAGTACTGAACCTAAATATGAAACACTCTGTCCAGGAGAGCTTTCTTAAGCAGTCAGGGATGAGACATCAGATGTACACTCAAATTAAAACAATTGAATACACAGCATTTTAATCAGCATCTTGTAAGCAGTGGATGAAACATTTCTCCAGGAGAGCTTGTTCTTTCCATAAGTCCACTCTGCAATGTGTCATAACAGTTAGTGTAGAAACACCAGGGACAAGACATAGATCTCCCTTCTCCACAATATCAATGCTTATCACTGGTGACCAGGGATGAAACAAAAGAAGAAAACTGTACTTTTTCAGGTGGAAGAAACTTATTATCTAACAGTCTGAGGCGTGGTCAAGAGGACTTCTCAAGAGCTAATCCAAGCAGCCCAATCCATGTTAACCCTCTTTACTGTTGAACTTTTGTTCTGAATCCATGACAAAAATTGGTCAAATGTTAAACTATTTTAAAATTGGAATTGTTATTGCAAACAGAACATTTTCCATGTATGTGAGTGCCTGAGTTACCATAAACAAATATTCAAAGTGTTTTTTTTGTCATTGAAAGCAGCCAATTTAGAATGAGGATCATCACTGGACTGACGAGCTTGCTTGTTACAAAAACACAGCATTTCCCCAATTACTCAACATGTAGCTAGCTCAACCAAACAACAGTCTCAACCTCATTGTAAAAATCCCCAATAAAACAATCCAATTTAGATAAAGGCTGTCTCTGCTTTGGCACCAAGCGTCTGCACTGTCAGTGATGAAAACCCTTGTGCCTCTAGCTATCATTGGATAAATCACATGTTTTATCTGGACACACAACAAATGGGCTTCAAGGGAAGAGGGGGTTATGCAGGTAGCTTCCAGTGTTTGTCAACCACAATCAAAGTCCTTCTCAGAACCATCTCTAAGGGCAACATCATGGGTGTGAAGAGGGAGACTTGAAAGGGTGAACTAAATAATAATAAATAAAACCGAAGATGCTTTGTGTTACTACATAAACAGACTGGCCCTCTTTAAAATACGGTGCTGATTTTAATTTAGCAATGATATCTGTGTTTTGTGAAGGTTATAAATAAAATAGTATGGTCATGGAGTTTGTTATAATGATAGAAAAACTCCTATACGTCAATAATAATACCACGGAACATTGTTAATGATTGTGATCTTGTGGCAAGCTGCACTGAGCGGTGACAGCAGACCCAGAAGAAACACACACAGCACTGCGAGTGAAATGGTGAATGCGCTTGCTGGCGCCGGTTTATTGTAAAATAAAAGGTTTAAACAAAACAAAACACTCAAAATAAACGGTGCAATGGCCAAACGAACAGACAGACAAAACAGTGGATGAGCAGACAAGCAAGTACCGTGCTGGAGCTTCCAGCACGTCGCAGCAATTGTTATTTCTTTTACTTTTTATTTCTCCTCTCCACACTGGTTCTTCACTGAACACACAACACCTAGTGAGTGAATTGTGCAACTATTTATACAGCTGTGCTGGGATTCAATTACTAATGAATTATTCACTTCAACCCCAGCACTTGAACTAATTTGTGCAATCCCCTTGCTCACATTTTATTACATACTTGATCTGCACGTGAAGTGATTGTGCAATCCCCATGCCTAAATACAAGTATATATTTTAAATCACTTGTGCTACACAGACCCATTTATATCCCGTGCACCAATACCTATACAGCAACATTAACACACCACACACAACATCTAACACAAAAATACACATAGGGGCGGGGCTCTTTGCCACAGATCTTTAAAATATTTTAGGCTTACCGTTTAGAAAAAAAACAACATCAACATTCACATTTTTTAACTTTGTATCCAAACATGATTCCCTTATCAAATTCCAGGATAAATGGGTTTGAGGTTGGAGGGACTCAACCTATATTGCCTAGAAAATAGAGGGTTAAGTAAATTCCAGTCCATATTTGAAACTCAGCATAGAGACCTCAGGACTATTGCACACATTGGGACGTTAAGCTGAGACAGATTCAGGACTAGTGCTCACATTGAAAGGGTAAGTAGAGACAGATTCAGGACTAGTGCTCACATTGGGAGGGTAAGTAGAGACAGATTCAGGACTAGTGCTCACATTGGGAGGGTAAGTAGAGACAGATTCAGGACTAGTGCTCACATTGGGAGGGTAATTAGAGACAGATTCAGGACTAGTGCTCACATTGGGAGGGTAAGTAGAGACAGATTCAGGACTAGTGCTCACATTGGGAGGGTAAGTAGAAACAGATTCAGGACTGGTGCACACACTGGGAGGTTAAGTAGAGACAGATTCAGGACTCACCCTAGCCACCCCCTTCCCTCCCTTCCTCCCTATCCACCTTCTCCTTCCTTCCCTCCCTACCCACCCTCTCCTTCCTTCCCTCCCTACCCGCCCTCTCCCTCCCTCCCTCCCTCTCCAGGTAGTACAGATAGCTAATGGTCTGTATGAAGTTTTTAAAAAATGAGAGTACAATGAAGAGACCAGCCCCTTTGTTTTACCCCCTGTATCTAGTATTTTATGAATTGGATGTAATGGTAGTGTTGTCCCCCAGGGAACCCCATAGGCACGTATAGCTGAGCTGAAAGGAAAGAACCAGTATGTTGTATATCTGTTGAAGGTCCTGGAACGTGCGAAGATAGCCTCAGAAATACCAGCAAGGGTGTGTATTACCCCATTCCTCCAAAGAGGAAAAATGAAGGGTCGATCCCCCGATAGGAGCGCAAAGTTAAGGAATATAGATTGAGAGTTTAAGTTGAGAGTTTGTGTGTTTTTCCATAGCAGTCCAGATTGATATTAACTGAGTAATTACTGGACCGAACTTTAATTTGCAGTGCCTAATAGAGATATTTGAGTAGATCAAGTCTTGTAATCTATATGGATAGATTATTATTTCCTCTAGCAGTCGCCATGAAACAGAGATGTTGGGATTGAACCAAATAGTGAGTGGGCGCAACACAAATGACCAAAAATACAGTTTGAAATTCAGAAGGGATAAACTTCCTGATACTTTTTCATGTTGCAGAGGAGAAAGTTTGAGATGGGTCGTTTTCCTCTCCAAATAAATTTGGAAGTCAGGGAATGAAGTTTATCCCAATATCCAATTGGGGGAAATAAAGGGAGCATAGAAATGAAAAAGATAACCCATGGGAGCACATTTATTTTAATTATAGCGATGCGGGCCTGGAATGAATTAGGGAAGTGTGACCAGTTGTCCAGATCTGATTTTACCTGAGCGAAAATTTTAATTAACTTAGAGAAGGGTAAATATCAACACCAAGGTATTTGAAGTGTCTTCTACTGGAATATCTGAGGGAAGGGTATCCTCACCAGACACGGAGTTTAGGGTCATAAGAGCTGATTTAAGCCAATTAATTTTGTATCCCAAGATTGAACTAAAATTGTTAAAGATATTTAAAAGGTGAGGGAGTGAGCGGGGAACGTTTTCAATAAACAAGAGTACATCATCTACATATAACAAGATATGATGTTGACTGGAATTAATAGTAATAGGAGCAGAGAGAACTGACTGATGGACAGCTTGGATGACTGGATAATAAAGGAGAGAGTTGGCAGCCCTGGCGTGTGCCCCTAGAGACAGCAAACTGGGGGGAGCATGTGTTCCCTGTTAACACCACTGCAGAAGGGTTAGCCTATAGGACTTTGATCATATTAATGAACCCTGAGCCCAGGCCCATGCAATCCAGTACCTACCAGAGATAGCCCCATTCTAGTTGGTCGAAAGCCTTCTCTGTGTCTAGTGAGAGAACAGCGCATGGATCGTCATTGTCTAATGTAGAGTGTATAATGTGGAGCAAATGGCGGATGTCGGAGGCCAGACGGGTCTTAATGAAACCAGTTTGGTCATGATGTACTAATTTCGTCTTGTGGATCTCAAAGCGATGTTTAAGGTGGGATTCCTGTATTATGGCGAGATCTATTTTTTTTCTGTGTAGGAGATCTAGGCAGGCAGTGTGTTTAACAGGTGAATTTAGACCTCGCACTTTCTAGACGGTGATGGCGCCTGTGAAGAAGGTCGTTTTTTCTGCAGTGCCGACATTCTTGGGTGTCCAGGAGACCGTAGTAAACTTAACGGGTAAGTGGCAAGTTAGTATTATTATTTTTCTTTCCCTTTCTCTCCTTTTAGAGTGTATATTAGGGCAAAAAGACGACGTGGAGAGGAGCGAGGTTTCTATGCAGCCATTGAACCAACAGGTCCCGTGGCCTCCTTCCAAGCAAAAGCTCATGATTAAAACCACTTGACAAAATGCAAAACTCTTTAGGGAAGCATCTGATTCTTCTGGGTGCAGCCTGGGTGTTTTGCACAGAACTGTCTACACAGTTGATGTAACAGAAAGAACCGCATTGCAATTTCAAAAGGGTTTAAACTTCCTCAGGCTCAAGAGACTATATAGAGGTTCAAAAGACTTGAACTACTCTCATTTTCAAAGGATTTTAAATGAAAACGCATCACTTAAAAAGTCTTTGAATGTGCCTTGGTTCAACACATGCTCAATGCCACAAGGCTTTCTAATCCCTTCATAAATGTAATTTTTTTTTTGTTTTAGTATCAAAGGATTCAAACATAATGGAGCCTGGAAATTAATTGTTTTATTATTGAAAGACTGTCAGTTGAACAGTAGGTATTCTTTAAAACTTGTAATTAAAACTGTGATGAAACCTTTGAAAAGGTTAACCTAAATATACAGTTCTTCCCAGATTGAAAAGTGCGGATTCCCTTAACGTGTTGATAGGGATTATATGCAGAGCACATTTTCAAGGAAAGTATCTTTACAGAAAGTCTGCTACTCTGCCAAAACAATTATTCCAGGCGCATCTGAATTTGCTGCTGTGCCATTTCCTGAGTAAATATGGCAAATGCATTCCAGTACTGCCAATCCAGCTGAAACGTTTTTTTGTGATTATTTATTCTTTTATACTTGAGTTATTAAACATTTAAAACTGGGACAGTCTGGAAAAGATTAAAGAACCACTTTTGATCAAATATACTATTGCATTCAGTTTTGAAAGTGAATTCCTTTTTTATGCAGACAGCCTTTATATTAGGAATATATTAATTCGGAATAGAAAAAAGCAAAAATTCTACAAACTATTTAAGATACAATGTTTTGTGAGAATTGACGATAGTTATATTGTGAAAACTGACTCTGCTGTAGCTGAAAGACTTAAAAAAAATAATAACTTCAAATCATAACCCCATATTTTCTCTAATATCTTTAAGAAATGTAAAAAAAAAAAAATGATGATTCTGTTTCTTATTTTTGTATCCCTAATATCATTAGAACTGCTTGCTTTTATTTTGAGGCAGGCCTGATTTCCATAAATGGTGTTTGTTTTTATAGAGATTCATTTATTAAGAACACTAAGGGCCCCATTTTGAAACGAGTGCAAAGTTTCCCCTCATTTTCTGAAAAGAATAAAAACATTTTGAAGATTGTAAAACTAGTAAGAAACAACTCAAAAGAATAATGTAATTGCTCCAACCTGCAACAAATGTGTTTCTTGATAGCCAGAAGTTTCTATCCCTGTTTCAACAGGGATCGATAGTGCCTCTGGTGTTGTGTCAGAAGTTGCTGGGTCTGATGGCCGTGGCTTCATCAGCCCTACAGCTGGGGTTACTCCATATGTACCTGCTTCAAGCATGGCTAAATGCCTTCTGGCTACATCCCAAACAAGACAGACACAATCGGCTGACCGTTTTCTCGTGTATGCTGGGAAGCCATGCGCTGGTGGAGGCAAACCTCTCACATGCGCGAAGGTGTAAGATGACAGACGCATCCAACTCAGGTTGGGTTGCAGTCTGGGCAGGCAGAGGAGTCCACAGGTCCTGGACAGACCATTGGACATCCCTGCATATAAATGCGCTGGAACTGCGGGCGGTTCACCTTGTTCTCCAGCATTTTCTTCCAGTGCTTCAAGGGAGACATGTCCTTGTCCATACGGACAACATGTCGGTAGTGGCGTATGTCAACCGCCAGGGAGGGCTTCGGTCCCCGGGGTAACATCACATAAGCCTTCAAATTGTTAACCTGGGAACAACGGAACCTGTTATCCCTCTGAGCTGTTCATCTCCCCGGAGTAGCGCATTGGGCGATGGGCCTCTTCTCGAGGGAGGGTTCTCAAGGGAGGGTTCCCATCTGTCATAATGGTGACTCCACTCTCAGCTGGTAGAGCGCATATGAGAATGTTTCGGGAAGGCTAAGGTCGATCTCTTTGCCATGGCAGAGACGACTCACTGCCCCTATGGTTCTTCCTCCACCGCTGCAGATGTCCACTAGGCGTCGACGCCCTAGCCCACGAGTGGCCCAGGACGCTCTTGTACGCATTCCCGCCAATACTGTTGCTCACGGCCTTCCTAGAGAAGGTCCGGAGAGAGAAGGCAACAGTTCTCCTGGTGGCCCCCAGATGGTGCAGAAGAATCTGGCTTTCGATCCTTTTGCCTGCTACTGGAAGGCCTTCCCTGGGAGATCCCGCTACACCTGGATCTCCTCAGTCAGGCGAGAAGGACTCTCTGGCATTCAGAACTGGGCAGACTCCAACTATGTGTCTGGATCTGAACGGGACCATCTGTTTGCCTTAGGGCTCTCAGATGCAGTTGTTAGTACACTGCAGAACACTAGGGCCTCCTCCACAAGGTCGTTGTATTCCTACAACCCTATCTCTTGCCCTGTGGCGAGCATTTTACAATTCCTGCAATAACTGCTAGAGGCGGGTAAATCTCCCTCTACACTGAAACTGTACTTGGCAGCCATATCTGCATGCCATGTCTCCGTGGACTTGGTGTCCCCAGGCGCTCATGTCCTGGCGACCCGTTTTCTCAAGGGTGCTCAGTGATTGCATCCTCCTAGAAAGGACGCCCTCCCCGAGTGGAGTTTAGATGTGGTACTGGAGGCTCTCACTAAGGCCCTGTTTGAGCCTATGCATTCCGTAGAGTTATCACCTCCACAAAGCGAGTCAGTGAGCTACAGGCTGTGTCGGTGCACAGCTCCTGTATGCGTGTTTGGGACAATGGAAACAGGGTGTCATTATGAACCCCGCTTTCCTCCCTAAGCTGTTTACGGCTTTCCACTTAAATCAGTCAGTGGAACTAGAGGCTTTCCATCCCCCTCCATTTTCTTTGGAGGAGGATCAGAGATTAAACTCCCTCTGCCCAGTTCGGGCATCGAGATGTTATGTTAGCAGAACAAGAGCTCTGTGTCAGTCTGACCAGCTCTTCGTCTGTCATGGTGAAAGGACCCTGGGTCAAGCCCTCTCGAAGCAGCGACTGTGCCACTGGATTGTGGACATAGTCTCGACTGCATATACCAATGCTGGCCTACCCCCACCTGGGAGGGTGGCTACATCATCAGCCCTCTTTAGAGGGGCCTCATTGACTGACATATGTACTGCGGCTAGCTGGGATACTCCGCATTCTTTCACCAGATTCTACCGACTCAATGTGGTAGATCTCTCTATGCCTTCATTAGGCACAAGGGTCCTTGAGGTTGCACGCTCGCACCACAAACTCTAGTTTTGCGGTAGCGAGACATCTCTCGTCTGATTTTTTTTTTTCATGTACAGCGAACACACACGCCGCTTGAAGGCACGGCCATCTTTAGTACTGCCGGCGACCTCTGGCTTCACAGAAGGAGGTGGGAAAAGAGAACCGCCATCATCGTTAATGGCAAAAGTCTCTATTTATTTTATTGGTTGGTGGACGTCTTCGAATTGATGAAGATGACTACCAAATCTTGTGAGGTTGCATCGGTCGTTTCCACGGGTTTGATGCAAAAGAGGAAGTGAGCTCCGTGGAGTGACTCTGTGCTCCCTCGGGAGGCGAGACCAAGGACGTCACTCCCTGGAGGGGCCTATCGGCAGCTCTGACATAAAATGCTCAGTGAATACCTGACCTGTGGCAGGCATATCCCAAAAGTTGGTGGTATGGGAAAAAGTAAAGAGCAATCTGAAAACCTTAGACAGAAAATTACAAGAAGATTTCCAAGCATTTGAGTATCCCAATTTCATCTATTGTTTCTGTTATCAAGAAGTACAAGATTCAATCACAATGCTCCCTCGGTCTGGAGAAAAGAAGGTTCTTTCACCAAGAACAAGTAGAAGAATGTAAGGAAGGTTAATAATAATCTTAGATATTCAAAGTGAATAGGCTGCAAGTGGGACTGGGGTTTCCATTTCAACCACAGGTCGGGTATTGCATGGTGAAGGTCTCAATGGTCGCAGGCCAAGGAAAAAAAACTCTTAGGAAATCGTAAAAAGGACAATCATTTAAAGTTTGCAAAACAGCATTTGAATGATTGATATGAGTTCTGGTCAATGGTTTTGTGGAATAAACAAATATCGAGCTATTGGCCACACTGACAGTCGTTACGTTTGGAGAAAGTCTGGTGAGGCGTACAAAGAAAAGAACACCATACCTACTGTCAAGCATGGAGGTGGTAATATCCTTCTATGGGCCTGTTTTTCCTCTAATGGCACATGGAATTTAGTTCAAATACATTGTATAGTAAGCTGCAGGTTTCCACTACCAAGCACAAGACCAAAGCAACATTGGAGTGGCTCAAGAACAAAAAGGTGAATGTCCTACAGTGGCCCAGTCAAAGTCCTGATCTCAATCCCATTGAGAATCTGTGACACTATTTGAAAATTGCGGTCCACAAGCGTCGTCCAACCAACCTGAACAACCTGGAGCAAATCTGCCAATAAGAATGGGCCAAAATCACTCCGACACTGTGTGCAAAGCTGGTACATACTTACCCCAAAAGACTTAAAGCTGTTATTGCAGCGAAAGGTGGCTCTACCAAATATTAATGTGTATTCATTTTTTTATTTTTCTTAAAAATATTTCCCAACATAAAACCAATGTCACCTTACAATAATTGATTTTGAGTTTCAGTGTTTTAAAATAAAACATCAAACAGAACGAAATTTCAATGTACAACAAAAAGAAACACAAAAATACAAATGAAAAAAAAGATTTAAAATAAAAGAAGAACTATTTAGATTAAGTTTATTTACAGTGTTATAGGTTTAAAAATGTTTTTCATTTGGGATTTTTCTTAAGAAGTGATAATAGTGGGGGATCACAGTGCCTAACACAGCTGAACAGGTGGACCTCGGGTAAAACACTTTGGGAACCCTGCCTACGTTTTTAACTCCAACCCAACTTGACCTTCTTGGAGGCCACTACAGTTCTGGCTGTAAGACTTGATGCCACTCAGTCCAAGAAGCTTGTAGCGTATAATACCATTTAGGTAGTCATCATTATGTTGGAAGTTTGAAATGCTTTTTTAAATGTATTCTAGACAAACATTACAAAGGATTTAAGAGACCTATATAATCACCTTCACAGCAGGACCAGCTGCACCCTAGAAATTCACAAGCGTTTGCCAGAGTCACATCGGGCTAATGGTACTGGGGTCATTCCTTCATTAAACCTGCTGTCATAAAAGACACATACTGCACTCCCATTAACCAGACATCTCCTTAAAAATTAAAAAAAAAAAACAGGATTCCTTAGGTAATAAAAAACTGATGCTGGTAGGGAGAACTCTTTGGGATAAACTTGCATTTTGTTACACTCTGCCTTCAGGCTTAAAACTCTTCCAGATTTACTGCTTTCTCAATTTTACTGCCATACCTAGTGATTAAACGTTGGGTTTTTAGCTGCACACCTGTATTACTTCCACTATGAAACATCCAACAGACTTTATCTGTAACTCCTGCAGAAGGGAATAGAAACATGTTTTAAATTCAGCACACTCTGTAAACGTTCTGGATCGGGGATTCCATCTGGCAATATTCATATTTGAACACACACACACACACACACACACACTGATACACACACACACACACACAGTGACACACACACACACACACACACACACACACACACACACACACACACACACTGATACACACACACACACACTGACACACACACACACACACACTGACACACACTGACACACACACACACTGATACACACACACAAACACTCACACTCACACACTGACACACACACACTGATACACACACACAAACACTCACACTCACACACTGACACACACACTCACACACACACACACACACACACACTGACACACACACACACACTGACACACACACACACACTGATACACACACACACACACTGACACACACACACACACACACACACTGATACACACTGACACACACACACACACACACTGATACACACACACAAACACTCACACACACTGACACACACACACACACACACACTGACACACACACACACACACACACACACTGATACACACACACACACACACACACACACACACACACACACTGACACACACACACACACACACTGACACACACACACACACACTGACACACACACACACTGACACACACACACACACACACACACACACACACACTGACACACACACACACACACACACACACACACACTGACACACACACACACACACACACACACACACACACACACACACACTGACACACACACACACACACACACACACTGACACACACACACACACACACACTGACACACACAGACACACACACACACACACACACTGACACACACACACACACACACACACACTGACACACACACAC
This sequence comes from Huso huso, assembly GCA_036884735.1. NCBI lineage: Eukaryota > Metazoa > Chordata > Actinopteri > Acipenseriformes > Acipenseridae > Huso > Huso huso. Next base: position 121,030,868 of record CM072663.1, on the reverse strand, counting down.
ACACACACACACTGATACACACACACACACACTGACACACACACACACACACACACACACACTGATACACACACACACACACACACTGACACACACAAACACTCACACTCACACACTGACACACACTCACACACACACACTGATACACACACACACTGACACACACACACACACTGACACACACTGACACACACTGACACACACACACACACACACACTGATACACACACACACACTGACACACACACTGATACACACACACACTGACACACACACACACACACTGACACACACTGACACACACACTGACACACACACACACACACACTGATACACACACACACACACTGACACACACACTCACTCACACACACACACTCTCACTCACACACACACACACACACTGACACACACACACACACACACACACACACACACACACACACACACACACACACTCACACACACACACACACACACACAAGAAAGATTAGCAGTGATTGTTTGCAGCATACTGTAGTTGAAGATATTAAGATATACAAAGATGCATATTTGCGTTGATGTTTTCCTACAGTATATTGTAGTACAGTATCTTACAGTTACTTGTTTAATTGAAAAAACGGGTGTGACATGCCTTGACCCCAAACACATTACGGGGATGAAATGACCTAGGAAGAAAAAGAGTAACAGACTTCCTGAAGTTAAGGCATGCAAACAGTAAGCTATGTAGTAGTATCATGGTGCCAGATTTCATTTAGATATAACATGAAAGCACATGACAGGTATGATTTATGGAACTACTGCACTAGCTGTAACCTCTGGGTTTATTTTCTTTATTAAGAATACAAACTATGGTAACCACATAAGAAGCCGTACAGCAGATCTCATCTAGTGAAGATGACACTTCAGCAGAAAGAGAAAAATGCTGCCTGACATGTTTTATTGCAGGTAGATAATACATTTAAAATAGCTGCCCAAATCTTGAACTGTCATTGTTGTGTTTTATTAGCCTTTTGGCCTTTAGGCTTAACACTTTGCAAGATTTACAACTTTGCTTCTCTTTTTTACTATCACACATTGTGAGTGGGCTGGTTCAGTTCAATCCATACCCGTTCCCAACCTGTGAACGGTACTTAATTTGCTTAATTTCTTTATTAACTCAAGAATAGACTTCAAACAAACATATGTAAACATGTTTCATCAATAAGAAGATACATTCACAAAATAAATACTGACCCACCGCACTGTCTCAGACAAAGTCCGGAAGCGACTTCAATCATTTTAACTTTCGACCGCTAGGTCTTCCTCATTGTCTTATTTTCTAAAGTTACAGTTCTGGCTGAGAGAGTGCTGTCAATCTTTATATTGGGAATGTATCCGTTTTGGGGGGGGGGGCGGTTGAGGCACCTCACCAATTGTTGATGAGCGCTACACCTTTTTGTAATTTATCAATAAGAAGATGGTAATCCAAACATTACTGCGCTTTACTTAAATGCATCCATACAAATACAAATGAATGGTACAGGCGCACAGAGTGGAGAAAAAAAAGCTAGTAATGCTAAAGCATCAAAGTTATTTTTATTTTACATGAATGTTCAGGACAAGGTGCAAGTGCAGTTAAAAGTGAAAAAGTGTAAATAAGTCCAGACAATTCAGTCACAACCATGACTATCCTCTTGGTTCTCCCCTCTAAAAACAATAGGGGGAAAATACATTAACATAAATTATAAAGAAAAAACTGAGGTTCAATTGATAATGTGCCCTGAACAGAAATAATAATGACAGTAGATGTTTGTCTACAGCTCTCTTCTACACCGTTGTATTTGAAACCTGGCTGAGAAATATTGGTTCTATGTGAAAAACAAGCAGAGGTTTGACGATGTTCTCCAGGGATAACCAATAACTGTTTTTTAAGAAGTGTCCTAGGGCAGGACAAGCTAAAACCCCTCAAACAGATATTTTCAAAGAAGGGCTATCATCAGCTGTCAATGAATATAATGGCTTTCGGACACTTCTCTGTTATTGGCATACATGGTTTATTAATTGGTCCTACTGTACCTGCAGTAGTAATCTCCTTAGTAATATCCTTTAAGTTACATAAAGATTATGCGATCTGCTGAAAAGAAATGGAAGAGAACCAAACTCCCTGCTGCCCTAGACCTTTACCGCACTCTCCTCTCCTCCTTCTCCTCTACTCTCTCCTCTGCTAAATGTGCTTATTTCCAATCTGTAATCGAAGCCTCCATAACAACCCACGTAAACTATTCTCTACCTTCTCCTCCCTCCTAAACCCTCCCCCCCTCCTCCTCCCTCCTCTATCTCCCCTGACGACTTTGCCTCCTTCTTCTCTTCTAAAATCTCAGATATCCGCAAACTCTTTAACACCTCTCCCTCCCCCGCACCCCCTCCTGCTCCAACCCCCACACCCACTACATCCCCTACTAACTCGCCCTCCTCTCCACCTTCTTGCCCCTCCCAGACTCTGACCTCTCCTCCCTGCTCCAGGGTCACAAACCCACCACGTGTGCCTTGGACCCCTCCCCACTCACCTCTTTTTCAAGCTGCTGCTCCTGCTCTACTCCCCTTCATCTCCTCACTCCTCAACACCTCTCTACTTTCTGGCATCTTTCCCTCTGCCTTCAAAAAAAGCCTCTATCACTCCCCTCCTCAAAAAACCTACCCTCGACCCCACCTCCCTCCAGAGCTACCGTCCTGTCTCCCTCCTACCCTTCCTCTCCAAAACCCTCGAGCGGACTGTACACCGCCAGCTCTCTGCTTTCCTGTCCAACCACTCTCTGCTTGACCCTCTCCAATCTGGCTTCCGCTCTGCTCACTCCACTGAAACCGCCCTCCTGTCTGTCACCAAACTCACTTAAGTGTGCCCGAGCTGCCTCTCTCCTCTGTCCTAATTCTCCTCGACCTCTCTGCTGCCTTTGACACTGTTGATCACTCTATTCTACGATCATCTCTTGCTGACCTGGGGATCTCTGGCACTGCTCTGGCCTGGTTCTCCTCCTACCTCTCCAACCGCACGTACCAGGTAACCTGGCGTGGAGCAACCTCCACACCTCACCCTCTCTTAACTGGAGTCCCCCAAGGGTCAGTCTTGGGTCCTCTCCTGTTCTCTGTCTACACCCGCTCCCTGGGCCCCCTCATCGCATCCTATGGTTTCTCATACCATTTCTATGCTGATGATGCTCAGATTTTCCTCTCCTTCCCCACCTCTGACTCCACCATCTCCTCCCCGTATCTCTACCTGTCTGTCTGCTATTTCCTCCTGGATGCACTCGCATCACCTCAAACTCAACCTCTCTAAATCTGACCTCCTTTTCTTTCCCTCCTCCTCCCCTCCTCTGATCTCTCTATCTCTGTTCCTCTGGAATCTACCACTCTCTCCCTCTTCCTCCGCTAAGAACCTTGGAGTCACCCTGGACCCCTGCCTCTCTTATTCCCAGCACATCTCCACTCTGGCACGCACTTGCCGATTCTTCCTGAGCAACATCCGAAGAATCCGACCCTTCCTCACCAACTATGCTACCCAGCTCCTGGTCCAGGCCCTGGTACTCTCCCGCCTAGACTACTGCAACTCCCTCCTGGCTGGGCTCCCTGCGTCCGCCACCCGTCCGCTCCAGCTCATCCAGAACTCTGCTGCCCACCTGGTGTTCTCTCTGCCTCGCTTCGCCCACGCTACTCCACTACTCCGCTCGCTCCACTGGCTCCCGATCACCGCTCGCATCCAGTTCAAGACTCTTGTACTAGCCTACAGATGCCTTGACCAGACTGCACCCAGCTACCTCCAGACCCTCATCTCTCCCTACACCCCCACTCGACCTCTCCGCTCCGCCTGCACTAGAAGACTGGCTCTACCTCCGCTACGCTCCCCTGCCTCCAGAGCCTGCTCCTTCTCCACCCTTGCTCCGCAGTGGTGGAACGACCTTCCTACAGATGTCAGGACTGCCCAGTCCCTGACCACATTCCGGCGCCTCCTTAAGACTCACCTCTTCAAACAGCACCTGTAGAACTCCTCTGTTTGTATCCTGGGACACTATCACCCTTCATTTAAATATGCTTTATTTTGCTCTTATCTGCCCCCTATTTTACTACATTTAATCCTGTACTTCAGAATATTGTAATCTGCCAAGTGTTTAACTAGTATTTTGTACTTAATCATATCCTGATGTAACTATCACTATTTAATCATATCCTGATGTAACTTTCACTATTATCTGCTGTATTATTGAATTGTGGTTTGTCACACTTGAAAAAAAAAAATTATTGTATTTCTTGCTCTTATTGTATAACTTGTATTGTAACACTTGAATGTATTTGTATTTGCTTGCGATTGTAAGTCGCCCTGGATAAGGGCGTCTGCTAAGAAAATAATAATAATAATAATAATAATAATAATAATAATAATAATAATTATTATTTTGCAGTACAATATTAACTATGTAAAAGAAAAACAGGCTGTTAAGTTTATCCATGTATGTGTTTGCTTACAAAATCTACACAAACAGTTAAAAAAAAGCCACTCATTATCTTATTTGCTGTATCAATTTAAAAGTAAGTTGATAAATGACAGCTTTGAAATTGTACCCTAAAAACTTCTGTTGCTTTTCCTTTTTCAATCAATCAACCAATCAATCAATCTTTATTTTTGTATAGCGGCTTTAACGAGGGCCGCCACAAAGCCTTTTACATGAAGAAAAAAACAAAAGAAAAAACAAATTGTAATAATAACAAGAACAATGCATATAAAATAGTTAAGTAAAGTATGCCATGAAGAGAGGAGAGAATATCATTTGATATAACTGGATACGCCAGACTATAAAAAAGACTACAAATGACATCGTCATGAATATTTTGTAGTTGTATGTTTTTTTGTTTTTTTTTATGTTAGAGGTGAGCTGAAAAAAATTAAACAGTGTGGCAACATTGCAATGGCTTTGATATTTTTAATAAATGAAGGTACTCTTTTATGTGTTGATATAAACAGCATATACTTCAAAAGAATGACACAAGAAAGAAAGAAATACTGCTGGCAAATATGATAAGATCTTACCACACATTCCTTTTTTGTTATTTGGTCTTCGAAGAGCAGCAATTTCCAGAAGGCTAATGCCGTACGTCTGAAAGGTTAGAATGTTTAACTTCCCAGTAAAAATTAAAAATGACATCAAGGCACTTCAAAAGAAGCTTCCTCAAATTGTCACATATTGATGTTGAGCTTTAAACTGTCTTCTTTAGGAAATAACAGTGAAAAGCCTGTAATGATCTGTACTAAGAGTTCGTTTTTTATTTTTATTTAATTTTTTTAAGTAAAGCACTAAAAGAAGAGAGAAGCCCCTCCAAAAAGCACTCAGGTATCACTGTTTCAATTTAACTCAAACAAGTCACTGGAACCTGTCTCACAAGAAACAATATTATTATTATTATTTTATTATTATTTATTTCTTAGCAGACTTCCTTATCCAGGGCGACTTACAGTTGTAAACAAATACATTTCAAGAATCACAGTGCAAATAATAATACAATTAAGAGCAAGATGAATACAATGACTTTGGTTCAAGCAAGTACAAGTGTGACAAAATACAATTCAATAATACAGTAGATAACAGTGTCAGTGATAGTTACATCAGGATATAATTAAATCCAAAATACTACAGATTAAACACTTGGCAGATTATAGTACTCTGAAGTACAGGATTAAATGCAGTAAAATAGGGGGCAGATAAGAGCAAGTAAAGCGCATTTAAGGAAGGGTGATAAGTGTCCCAGGCGAAGAACAGAGGAGTTCTACAGGTGCTGTCTGAAGAGGTGAGTCTTGAGGAGGCGCCGGAATATGGTCAGGGACTGGGCATTCCTGACATCTGTAGGAAGGTCATTCCACCACTGCGGGGCGAGGGTGGAGAAGGAGTGGGCTCTGGAGGCAGGGGAGCGTAGAGGAGGTAGAGCCAGTCTTCTAGTGCAGGCGGAGTGGAGAGGTCGAGTGGGGGTGTAGGGAGAGATGAGGGTCTGGAGGTAGTTGGGTGCAGCCAGGAGGGAGTTGCAGTAGTCTAGGCGGGAGAGTACCAAGGCCTGGACCAGGAGCTGGGTGGCGTAGTTGGTGAGGAAGGGTCAGATTCTTCGGATGTTGCTCAGGAAGAATCGACAAGTGCGTGCCAGAGTGTAGATGTGCTGGGAATAAGAGAGGCAGGGGTCCAGGGTGACTCCGAGGTTCTTAGCGGAGGAAGAGGGAGAGAGTGTGGTAGATTCCAGAGGAACAGAGATAGAGAGATCAGAGGAGGGGGAGGAGGAGGAGGGAAAGAAAAGGAGGTCAGATTTAGATAGGTTGAGTTGCATCCAGGAGGGAATAGCAGACAGGCAGGTAGAGATACGGGAGGGGATGGTGGAGTCAGAGGTGGGGAAGGAGAGGAAAATCTGAGCATCATCAGCATAGAAATGGTCTGAGAAACCATAGGATGCGATGAGGGGGTCCAGGGAGCGGGTGTAGAGAGAGAACAGGAAAGGACCCAAGACTGACCCTTGGGGGACTCCTGTTGAGAGAGGGCGAGGTGTGGAGGTTGTTCCACGCCAGGTTACCTGGTAAGTGCGGTTGGAGAGGTAGGAGGAGAACCAGGCCAGAGCAGTGCCAGAGATTCCCAGTGTTATAAGACTGTGCCTTTAAATGGGGGAATTCTGGGTAAAGTGAGGGAGGGGTGTCTGTGTTGTCAGGGAAGTGCTCTGAGTTTTTCTCTCTCCTGGCCATGCTGTGAGTAAGACACGTGTTGATCTTGTATTCTCTGGTAATAAACCGCAGATATTTTGTTCTAATTACTACAGTGGTCATTGTTTGTTGTTATAAGGTGCATCGCTATTATCATTATGCAAACTGTTTAGGGGTTTACCCCAGAGCTATATAAGTATATAAACTTGGAGTTTATTCTGCTCTGGCCCTTGGAGCTTGTTAGTTTTGCAGGTCCCTAAAGCTGATTATAAGAAGATAATCAAAAAGGTAACACCAGGTCAGCGAGAGAAGATAGTGAATAGAGTGATCGACAGTGTCAAAGGCAGCAGAGAGGTCGAGGAGAATTAGGACAGAGGAGAGAGAGGCAGCTCGGGCAGAGTTTAGTGAGTTGGTGACAGACAGGAGGGCGGTTTCAGTTCAGCGCGGAAGCCAGATTGGAGAGGGTCGAGCAGAGAGTGGTTGGACAGGAAAGCAACATTTGTGTTTGATGATAATAATGATAATGATGATGATAATAATAATAATAATAATAATAATAATAATAATAATGATAACACTATGTAACACAATTTTTGTTCCTGGGTAGTAAGTGTTATTTCCTAATTGCTTATGCCTCAAAAGTATAGAAAATGGCTATTATTCCCCACAAACTTTGATTTTGTGACCAGGACAGTGATATTTTGAAATTTACCTATTTCCAATGAGAAAACGGGTGAATTTGTGTCTTTTCGTTCACAAAGTCAGAAAAAAATAACATATGAATCCAAATTAACATGTATTTATACTAAAGTAATACAAAAATGACTACAAAAGATTTAGAAGTGAGTAGTTTTTCGAGATTTACGATTATACTGTAAATCACTTTCACAAATCAGCCCCAAATGTAGTCTCCCATCATGTTCTCGTTATACTGTCCTTCATTGACAGCTCATCCAGGAGCCTCAAAGCCGTGCTGCTCCATAATGGTAACAAGTACCCATCTCTTCCCCTGGCTCACTCGGGTGCACCTCAAAGAGGATTACAACAGCATCAAGACCTGGCTGGGCCTTGAAGTATGATGAGTACGGCTGGGACCCCGGAAGGTGCTGATGCCACCACTGCACATCAAATTGGGCCTTATGAAACAATTTGTCAGAGCTCTAGATAAGGAGTCGGCAGCCTTCAAGTACCTTCAAGACTTCTTCCCTAAGCTGTCTGAGGCAAAGGTCAAAGCCGGTGTCTTCGCCGGGACCACAGATAAAGAAGATCCTGGAGTCCAATGAATTCCCAAGAAGCTCACTAGTAAGGAGAAAGCGGCTTGGAACAGCTTTGTCGCAGTGGTTCGGGGCTTCCTGGGCAATCACAAGGCCGAAAACTATGTGGAGCTGGTTGAGACTCTGGTGAAGAACTACGCACAATGGGCTGTAGGATGTCCCTCAAAGTCCATATCCTTGATGCTCATCTTGATAAATTCAAGGAGAACATGGGAGCGCATCGAGGAGCAAGGCGAGCGCTTCCACCAGGATATATTGACTTTGAACGCCGCTACCAAGGACAGTATAACGAGAACATGATGGGAGACTACATTTGGGGGCTGATTCGTGAAAGTGATTTACAGTATAATCGTAAATCTCGAAAAACTACTCACTTCTAAATCTTTTGTAGTCATTTTTGTATTACTTTAGTATAAATACATGTTAATTTGGATTCATATGTTGTTTTTTTCTGACTTTATGTGAACGAAAAGACACAAATTCGCCCGTTTTCTCATTGGAAATAGGTAAATTTCAAAATATCACTGTCCTGGTCACAAAAGCAAAGTTTGTGGGAAATAATAGCCATTTTCTATACTTTTGAGGCATAAGCAATTAGGAAATAACACTTACTACCCAGGAACCAAAAAAAAATAAAAAAATTTGTTACACGGTGTAATGATGATGATGATGATGATGATGATAATAATGATAATGATGATGATGATGATGATGATGATGATGATGATGATAATAATAATAATAATAATAATAATAATAATAATAATAATAAGTTTCCTAGACTGACCAGCAGCAGATTTATATATACTTTTGAGGGAAAATCCTACCCCTTTACTAACCCCCAGTCTACTAACCCTCATCTGTCTTTTATAAAGCAGACACACCCAATTCAAATTAAGCAAATGACCAAGCATTCCCATACAGAATGAATCCAACATCACAGGTACTTTATCATTCCTCAAATAAAAATACTTCTTGAGGGGTAAAATCTAAAGTTCTCAGCTGAAGGAGAATATTTTGAGATATTAATCGCATACATTAAAAATCATGGGACACGATTCACTCAATCAAGAGAGCAGGATTTATAGCATTCCGTTGAGTCTGTTCATTCGTACTTGACAAACATTTAACATCACAGTCAGAACACATATGACCCTACACTGCATCCACTTTTTATATTGTCTGGACTTTTAATCAGGAATGGTGATGCTGGTAACCTGGTTTTCCAGGGAGAAAACCAAGTTTTATAGAAATATATTTGAAATTCTGAGTCTGTTCAAACTACATTATGTTTTGTATGAGGAGTTTAATGCGCACCCAACTAATCATAAATCCAAATCATCTCAAGAACAAGCAAACGGTATTTCATAGCAGATTTGGCGCCACCTGCTGTTACCTTGGTAATCTACTCCCAAGACTGACAGGACAATACAGTAATTACATTTTAAATACTGTATAGGAAAATACTTTATTACAGCAGACACGAACTAGCACCTCCTTCTATCAGACCTAAAATTGAATTAATGTTGAAGAATGTATGTGTATATACTTTCCTAACAATGTACTAGCATGTGCTGCATTTAAAAATAATATGAAATCAATCCATTGCAGTGGTGGGAGGGTTATATATATATTTCTTGTTACTTGAGAAAACTCTGAGTTTTTTAGGAAGTAAGCTTGATTATATTTGACAATAAAGGCCCAGTTAAAAAATATTTTACATTTTTTTCAGTGGTTGATATTGCAATTATTCACATAACATGTTATTAAAATATGTTTTGATAAGTCTGTGTTTAAGGTGACCTGAGTTCGGAAGTTACTCTTGTTCTTGTTGTCCTCCTTAGACATATGTCTAATAGTTTAGTTTATTATATATGTTTTAAATGTATAGTAATTTGTAATTCTTCATATAAAATGCAAACTAATGTCAGCAAACCATTTCATTGTGAAGGTCTGACTGAGACAGATTTAAAGTTATATTTTCAATTTGCAATATTTACCTCCCTTCATAAATACAGGACTAACGCATATGGTCACAAACACAATACAGTCAAACTACTTTTTTTCTTAAATAGTGAGAACTTCTTTTGGGTTTTGGCAATAAAAAGTGATAAATCCAGAATGTCATCTCATTAATCTCCTATTGTCTAATCCTATCCTGCCATTCTTATGTAAATGGTTCATTTGAAGCTCTTTGGTCAGTCGATACGAAGGCTGTTGGAAACCCTAGGGTGCCACTGCAGTCCCCATTGCATCGCTCCATTCAGTGGCGTGTGTTAAACATCACAGCTAATGTGTTTGACAGTCAAATCAGGTCCAATGGGGGTCAAAATAATCGGACTACTCAGCTGCCCGGCTCACTTCCTCTGCTGAAGCAACGATTCCCTGGGGTTTTAGCTCTCTTCCAGGGCAGCCTACACTTAGAAAAAGGCTTAAAGTACTGATCTAGAGGAAGTGATGTTAAAACATAGGGCCATGATATATCAGTTCTCACTTTCATAAAACTCTCTAGTTTTCTTTGCATCGTGGAGTGACGTGCATTCCAGGAGAACAGATTCACTGAGTGATGAAAAAACTGTACAGAGCAAAGCTGTCAAACTTTTGTGACAGTCTTCTATCATAGTCTTTAAAACGAATACCGTACATGTATTTTCTATTAGCATCTTCTACTGCCCATCGGCTAGTGCATCGGGGGACTGTGGCTATTCAGAAGATCTTCAAAAGTGCGTGCCGGCATTGATGAACTAGCATCTGCGCTTTCGGGTCCACTTGTAGGTATATGAAAACAAGTCATGTAAGGTCTGTAGACATCTTTTAATGTCTTGCTTGATTTCCCTCGTCTCATATGCAGTATTTACACTCCATCCGAGATAAAACCAGATGAAAATCCAATCACCCTTTACCTTGTCAATCAGATCTGGGGATGGTTCATGGCTGCCAAGAGGGTCACATCCCTGAGCTGCTCAATCCCATCCATTTCAGTCAACAAGAACACAGTCAGCAACCTTCTCAGAACTCAGAGCTGCCAGCAACATTGGAAACCTAGAACGTTCTTGGTTAAACTTGACCCATGTCAAAGCCATCGACAGCTTAAAAGGTATAAAACAAAAATCATAACATAATTGGAGGACACCAAACCAGTGTGACAGATGCAGCACTACTGTGAAGGCAACAGATGCTCTCCACTGTCCCCCCTCCCCCTGTGCCTCTGAGCCAGAACAGACAGACGGTCAGGCTGCAGACTTTTGTACAAAATTCAAGCAACACAAGTATCAAAGTTGTATAAGACATTGAAGGGTATGTGATGTGAAAGAGAATCAGACAACCATATGTTATACAGTTTTATTCCCAGGCTGTACAAATAAAAAATATCAAAACAATTGTGGTGATGTAGAAACATATATGACCGTCAGATATATAACGCAGGAGACATCAAAAGGTAAAGCATTTGTGTATTTGTTGTAAACACTGTTGTGTAGCTCTTAAAAGTAGAATGTTCTACTAAGGCTGAACATATGCAATTTTGATCTCACTTTAGAAATCACGTCAACATATTATGACGTTTGTTCTTTTCTTAAAATAAAACCAGTGCCTGCTCAACAGGCCTGAAGTCATTTAAAAATAGATTGTCCTCCTACAGAGGATATTGGGTCACCACAGACATCACTCATTTGGGCATCAAATTAGTAGCCAAACAAAATGAAAACAGCAAACTGTGACCCTGTATTATTTTCATAGCAGCCCTCGTATCCCACTGACTTTTACCCACATGCTGACATCACATAGCCAGAACAGAAGTGACTCACAGGATACTCTTCCTCTGTGGATGTTTATACTGTGCTGCAGGGATTAGAAAAGATACAATTCCATCATTCGCTAGGTTCTCTTTCACAACTCCATCATTCAGGGGTCCACACTAATGTGAGTTACACAATCTGAGTACCCTCAGTCACCTCTTTATTGGCAATGCTCCTACTCGTCAAATCTCAAACACTAACAAATCGGTTCAACTCAACCCAACCCAATTCCATTCAACTGAGCTGTCAAGAAGAATTTGGTTTGAAGGAAGCTATTGAATTTTAACATGAAACCACCAAAAGCCAGACTGACCTTTACTGGTGAACTAGCTTGCTTTCAACAGTTTGTTTTTACAAAATCCACATACTTGCTGTCACTTCAGATAAAATAACAATTCTCAAGGTTTTCTTTTTTTTCATTTTCAGGCTGTAGAGCGTTCTTAATAGTTTGCAGTGAGCTGGTAATGTAATGGTTTGACAAAGGTATCTCCAGTCAAGAGTCCTGCTGCTCAGACAGTCTAAAGGTAAGGTAATGTAAAGGCAAGGCAAAGTAAAGGCAAGGTAATGTAAAGGCAAGGTAATGAAAAGGTAAAGTGATGTAAAGGTTTGACAAAGGTATCTCTAGTCAAGAGTCCCGCTGCTCACACAATCTAAAGGCTTGTATTGACTCTCCAGGGGAAAGCTGTCAACATGGTACACCTGCCAACTCCATGATAGTAATTAACTGGCACACTGCTCTGTTCCGTCCTCTCTAACTCTGTTGAAATTGGCAGTTCAGGGTTTCCATGGTAAAAAGTAACCCTCCTCCAATATTAGCAGGAAATGGCATACACTTTCCCACAAACTCAAACATTTGAAAAAGTTCATTTGACTGGCAAATCTTTTAATTTATTTTCTCTCAAAGAAGACATCAATTTAAAAGAAATGCATTTTGTCATTACTCTAGTTCCTCTCTGTAGCACTTACTGCAATGTGTGAATACATATTTCTCTTTAGATAAATCACAATGTAAAATGAAAAGCATGACCAACCTTAATATGCAATACATAATACACTAATGACTAATTAAGGTTCCGTTCCATTTGCAATTGCTTCCTTAATACCAACATACAGTATGAGTAAATGGGGTATGTTTGAATTCTCTACACAAAGGCAGATCTGAATAATAAATGAATCGTAACACTTTCTTACACAATATAAATTGTGATAGAGCTGTGTGTGAAAGAGGACCCTAAGCACGACTCACTACTGCAGAATGATGTGGGTTATAGTTGAGCTGAATACATGCTTACTCCTAATTTAAGTTCTGGCTTTTACAAAATACAATCTAGAACCTATTTTTCATGAATATTTATACACTTAAACAGAGGGTACACTTAAGCAGGTTGGCGATCTGCAACCCCAATTCTTCTTATAAAATTACTGTACCGGTAACAAAATGCTACAGTCCTAAGTATCTAGTGTTTCTTTGAGGCTTCACTTAATTCAGGCCAGCAATTCATTATTTTACTTCAATAAGAAAACACAGAACCATCAGTTTATAACGTAAATGGTAAAGAATGCACAGTGGCATCACGTAAAATAATGGAGGCCGGGATAGAACACTACTCCAGGGTACCGTGTGAAGTCTCATTTGAATTTATTATGTTATTTTTAGGTGCGTTGTTCATAATTCAATGCTGCACTTTTGTGCCCCTGCATTCCTGCTTCGAGGAGTCACATGAAGGAACACATTTAGTACCAGACAAAAGAATGTTCCCTAGGTCTGCACTTCAAATTGTCAATTTCTGTGCATCCATTACTTTAATATTGATTTGCAAGATTGCTTCCTCTTCATAGCAGGCACAAATGAGCCTTGGTGGTCCAGTAGTTAAGAAAAGAGCTGCTACCAGGAGATCCCCAGTTCTAATCCCCGCTCAGCCACTGACTTACTGTGTGTGACCCTGAGCAAGTCACTTAACTTCCTTGTGCTCTGTCCTTTGGATGAGAATTAAAACCAAGGTCCTATTGTAAGTCACAGCAGCAGTTGTTGATGCATAGTTCACCCCCTAGTCTCTGTAAGTCGCTTTGGATAAAAGCGTCTGCGAAATGACTAATTAATAAAACAGTGGCCATAACTTACAAACGTTGCATGAGTAAAGTATTCATTTAGTCACAATGATCTGACATCTGGTCAACTGGTCAGTCCTTATGGTTATCTGTCTGTAATAGACATTTATATTTGTTTGAACTGAGACCATTTGGTTGCATTCACATATTTGCTTCCTCCGAATAGACCTTACTGTAACAGAAACAAATTTAATCAGTGTATGATCTCCTCAAAACACACACACACACACACACTGACCTTATATAAAATCCATCTTCTAGGTAATGCAATGTCTTTTACCTTGAATCGATTTGATCTCTGAGAATATGACTATCATGTGGACAAAGAAACCCCACCCAGGACCCAATAGCAGAGGGGTGTATAAGACAGGACAAAGTGCATTCCATTCAGAGGCACCAACATTCTACATTTTTAAAATGAGCCTGGGTAGATTGGCTATTCTGATGAAATAATGTATAAAATGCTCATAATAAGAAAATATCGATTTCATGATACACATGAAATTCATTAAAATGAAGACAGCTCACATGAACTTGATGAATGTGTTCAGCATGTGTTTACAAGACAGCACACGCTTTCATTCTCCAAGTAATCTTGAGAATTATGTTGCCATATTTATATTTAATAAGGCCAGCTTGTGTTATACAAACAACTTTCTTTCCTTGCTAACTACATTTTAATGACTGGCGTTTCCAGTTTGTACAAATCTCCCCCGACTCCAGTGTAAGCACCTATGGCTCAAACCCTGACAGGTACTCCCGGAGAAGGCATTAGTTGGGTCCCTAAACAGTTAAAGAAAAATGCCCCGATGCATCTGCAAATTCCCAGCGTGCCGAATCTGCTTGAAAAGTGAGCAGTTTGAAGTAACTGTCTTGTCTGTGTTCCCACACCATTTAGTTTCAGTCGAATTTAATGAGAACTGTGCTTCACATTCAGCTTCCCATCTGGTTCTGATTTCACAATGAAACTCCCTGAATTCTTCAAGCTCCCCATCACAGATGTGCCATGTATATGTACTGTATTGAGGCAAAAATCCTTATAATGTAACACACATGCATCAAAAATCAGTAACCATAGTTGTATGAAATCACAGCAACATGCATAAAAAATTATCTTCTAAAAGAGTTCAATATTTACAGGTGTTATCATCATGCACATTATATAGCCCTATTTCTTTATGCTGTTACTTTATGAGTTATTTTGTGTTCTTTGCGGTACTTCTTAAGCCTCAACGGTCATGTGACAGTCAAGCAGCATTTGCTGGATCAGTACACATGAGCAACAGCAATGTGTTGACATTAAAAAACCGTGTGCTCCTAAATGCTGTGTTAGGCCAAGAAAGAGAACATTATAATGTGAATATGTAATTACAATGTGAATATGTAATTACAATGTGAATATGTAATTACAATGTGAATATTTAAATAACACAATCTAAGAACATAAAAAAGTTGCAGATGAGAGAAGGCCATTCTGCCCACCAATGCTGGTACTCTTCCAGATTGATCCTAGAACTTTGGATTCCAATTGCTCAGCAGCAGGTGGCTTTGAAACCCATTCCATTCTCTGTGTATCAAAATGACAATTCTGGTCGCTCTTCTTTGCCCACTTTCTAGAGCAGCAATATCCTTTTTGTAACGAGGTGACCAGACCTGAACACAATATTCTAGGTGAAGTCTTACTAATGCATTGTAAAGTTTTAACATTACTTCCCTTGATTTAAATTCAACACTTCAACACTTATCTCCCATATGATATTTATGATGCACATTTTTATTGCCTGCGTGCAGTACCTTACACTTTTCTCTATTAAATGACATTTGCCATGTGTCTGCCCAGTTCTGAATGCTGTCTAGATCATTTTGAATGACCTTTGCTGCTGCAACAGTGTTTGCCACTCCTCCTATTTTTGTGTCGTCTGCAAATTTAACAAGCTTGCTTACTATACCAGAATCTAAATCATTATTGTAGATTAGGAATAGCAGAGGACCTAATACTGATCCCTGTGATACACCACTGGTTACCTCGTTCCATTTTGAGGTTTCTCCTCTAATCAGTACTTTCTGTTTTCTACATGTTAACCACTCCCTAATCCATGTGCATGCATTTCCTTGAATCCCTACTGCTTTCAGTTTGAGAATTAATCTTTTATTCGGGACTTTGTCAAAAGCTTTCTGGAAATCTAAATAAACCATGTTATATGCTTTGCAATTATCCATTGTTGATGTTGCATCCTCAAAAAAATCAAGCTGGTTAGTTAGACACGATCTCCCTTTCCTAAAACCAAGCTGACTGTCTCCCAGGATACTGTTACCATATAGGTAATTTTCCACTTTGGATCTTATTATAGTTTCCATAAGTTTACATATAATAGAAGTCAGGATTATTGGTCTGTAGTTACCTGGTTGGGTTTTGTCTCCCTTTTTGTGGATCAGTATTACGTTTGCAATTCTCCAGTCTGTCGGTACAATCCCTGCGTCAAGAGGCTGTTGCATGATCTTGGTTAGCGGTTTGTAAATAACTTCTTTCATTTATTTGAGTACTATTGGGAGGATCTCATCCGGCCCAGGGGATTTGTTTATTTTAAGAGCTCCTAGTCCCTTTAACACTTCTGCCTCTGTTATGCTAAAGTTATTTAAAACTGGATAGGAACAGGTCGACATGTGGGGCATGTTGTCCATATCCTCCTTTGTAAAAACTTGTGAAAATTAATCATTTAATATATTTGCTATTTTTTTTTTCTTTGTCTATGATTTTGCCATTTGTGTCTCTTAGACATTTAACCTCCTCTTTGAATGTTCTCTTGCTGTTATAATATTGGAAAAACATTTTGGAATTGGTTTTAGCCCCCTTAGCAATGTTCATTTCTATCTCTCTCTTGGCCTTTCTAACTTCCTTTTTGACTTGTGTTTGCAGTTCCAAGTACTCTTTCTGTGTACTTTGTTTTTGGTCCCTTTTAAACACTGTAAAGTGCCTTTTTTCGCTGAATATTTTTTTTAAATTGATCTATTAAACCATTTTGGCCATTTTGTTTTAGATTTAGATTTGTCTACTTTTGGGATGTAATTGTTTTGTTCCTCTAGTACTACCTTTTTAAAAAACAGACATCCTTTTTCTGTGGATGTTTTCTCTATGTTACTCCAACCTACTTCTGTTAGTCTCTGTTTCATACCTTCATAGTTTGCTTTTCTAAAATTGTAAACCTTAGCTTTAGTCATTACTTTTGGGGTTTTAAAAAACACTTCAAATGAGACCATGTTGTGGTCTGAGTTTGCCAATGGCTCTCTGGTTGCTGGTTTTAAACTCGCTATCAGCAGAGATGTTAAAACTTCTACTGTTAAAATATGTATTTAGTCCAGCTCAGCGTTATAAAACTGGAGATTGAATACTAACTACCCAGTTAATCTTATTGCACTGGCATAAAATTATTTTGATGTTGTTGAGATTTTTTTTTTTACTTATTTCCTTAAAATGAATGTCCAGATGTTTTCCTTTAAACCAGTCTTTAAGTACATTAAATGTCCATGCTGTAGTTTTTTTTTGTTTGTTTTTTTCAATCTTTGCTTTCTTCTATTTCATTGAGCTGTTCCTTATCTGCTGTTATGTGTCTACTCTTGAACATTGTGAGTTTTACTCCAATCTACTTCTGTTAGTCTCTGTTTCATACCTTCATAGTTTGCTTTTCTAAAATTGTAAACCTTAGCTTTAGTCATTACTTTTGCTGTCCATGTGCTCCTTTGCAAGGTGCCGGCAGTATCCCAGAAAATACCACCGTTTTGGTCTTGTCTTTTAATTTCCTTCCTAGCTCTCTGAATTTGTTTTGCAGGGATCTAGGTCTGTTCGTTCTAAGAGCCTGTCTCAGTGATGTGCGAGACAGAGGCTCCTGGAAGGCAAGTCACCTTGGCCCCCGGTCATTGCTGCTTGCAGCTATATTTATAAAATTGTTTCTGTTAATATCCACTATCAAGAGCAGATACTTTTACATAAGAACATAAGAAAGTTTACAAACGAGAGGAGGCCATTCAGCCCATCTTGCTCGTTTGGTTGTTAGTAGCTTATTGATCCCAGAATCTCATCAAGCAGCTTCTTGAAAGATCCCAGGGTGTCAGCGTCGACAACATTACAGGGGAGTTGGTTCCAGACCCTCACAATTCTCTGTGTAAAAAAGTGCCTCCTATTTTCTGTTCTGAATTCCCCTTTATCTAATCTCCATTTGTGACCCCTGGTCCTTGTTTCTTTTTTCAGGTCAAAGAAATCCCCTGTTGGGCATCTACATCGACTTTAATAATGCCACCAAAAAAAGCAAATGCAATAATAGTTAGAAAAGCTCTATCTTGAAAAAAGCAGTCACTCATTTAAAAAAAAAATCTAAAGAATCCCCATACACAACCTTCCAACAATTAGCAGAAGTACTATATTAGTGACGTCAATATTTATTCAAGGCTTACATAACTCAAACTATATTAGTGACATCAATATTTATTCAAGGCTTATATAACTCAAACTATATTAGTGACGTCAATATTTATTCAAGGCTTACATAACTCAAACTATATTAGTGACATCAATATTTAATAGAGGCTTACTGTAGTTCTAGGAGCGAGGCTCAACTCGTTACGCTAATCCTATTGGTTCCTCAACCTATATGGTCCAGGCTTACCTTCCTATACTTGTTCTACAAGTCTTTCTTCTGAGTAAGTAGCTACTGAACTACTGATAATTTACATGATGATTCTTATGTCTACAACCAACCTGGATCCGAATCATGACCAGATCACTCCTACATCTCCAACCGCTTCTGCGGTTTTCAAGCTGTGTATACACACTGATGAAGGCTTTTTGTCTGAAAAATGTTTGTGACTTTCCTTATGGATTAGAATTTTAATATGTTTGTTCTTCAAAAAGTGAAGCTGTGAAATGAAGAATAAATAATGAAAATGACTTTTTGGAATTAATTAATTTTTCTTATGAGTGCGGACCTTCGTCACATTGCTTTGAATTGATATTCTTTTTTGGGTCGACGTGCCAATGAGTTAAAAGAGAAATTTGGAAATTGAGCGCGGTGGTATCTGTTGTAAAAATTTTTGATAACATAACCTAATAAATTACTCTGCTATTATCTTGCTGAGCACACCGATGCAGTTTTGTACTTAAAAACAAGGGACGATTTCACAATGTTACTGTTTCTGACGGGACAAAAAATGAAGGCTGTTTTTTCTGCTTGCTTTCAAACTACACGTAAAATGTTTGCTTCTGAGTGGAGTTAGCTGTATAGTTTGTTTTGATTGTGTGAAGCATCTCGTGGTTTCTGTTTGATATTTTTCCTACCTAAAGCAATTAGAAGGAGAAGCGGTATCGCAGTCTATTATTCTTTTTTTTTTTTTTTTTTTTTTTAATTTAGTCGTTGCCAATTAGTTTTTATTATTTTCTCCCCAATTTGAAATGCCCAATAATTTTAGGCTCAGCTCACCGCTACCACCCCTGCGCTGACTCGGGAGGGGCGAAGATGAACACACTCTGTCCTCCGAAGCGTGTGCCGTCAGCCGCCCACTTCTTTACACTCTGCAGACTCACCGTGCAGCCGCCTCAGAGCTACAGCGTCGGAGAACAACGCAGCTCTGGGCAGCTTACAGGCAAGCCTGCAGGCGCCCGGCCAGACTACAGGGGTCACTGGTGTGCGGTGAGCCGAGGACACCCTGGCCGACCTAACCCTCCCTCCCCCCGGACGACGCTGGGCCAACTGAGCGCCGCCCCCTGGGAGCTCCCATCCAAGGTCGGCTATGGAATAGCCTGGACTCGAACCGACGACGTCCAGGCTATAGAGCGCATCCTGCACTCTAGCGAGTGCTTTTACTGGATGCGCCACTCGGGAGCCCCACAGTCTATTATTCTACCACCAAGTAATAAAGGGGAATAGTTGTGTGCTTTATGTAAGTTTAAAATAAAGCACATTCAAATATAAAATAAACCAAAACAAAATGTATTTATTGTCATTGCTATTTAATATAGACTATTAATAAATAGTCTATATTAAATTTGTGATCTTCTCTTTTCCTCAATATCCAGCTCGCAGTTTGTTTAACATGCTGATCCAGCATGTGTGTGTTTGTTAACATGCTGATCCAGCATGTGTGTGTTTGTTAACATGCTGATGCAGTGTGCATGTGTTTGTTAACATGCTGATGCAGTATGCGTGCCTTTAAAAAAAAAAAAAAAAAAAAAAAATTATATATATATATATATATATATATAAGAACATAAGAAAGTTTACAAACGAGAGGAGGCCATTCAGCCCATCTTGCTAAATAGTCTATATTAAATTTGTGATCTTCTCTTTTCCTCAATATCCAGTTCGCAGTTTGTTTAACATGCTGATCCAGTGTGCATGTGTTTGTTAACATGCTGATCCAGTGTGCATGTGTTTGTTAACATGCTGATCCAGTGTGCATGTGTTTGTTAACATGCTGATCCAGTGTGCATGTGTTTGTTAACATGTTGATCCAGTGTGCATGTGTTTAACATGCTGATCCAGTGTGCATGTGTTTGTTAACATGCTGATCCAGTGTGCATGTGTTTGTTAACATGCTGATCCAGTGTGCATGTGTTTGTTAACATGCTGATCCAGTGTGCATGTGTTTGTTAACATGCTGATCCAGTGTGCATGTGTTTAACATGCTGATCCAGTGTGCATGTGTTTGTTAACATGCTGATCCAGTGTGCATGTGTTTGTTAACATGCTGATGCAGTGTGCATGTGTTTGTTAACATGCTGATCCAGTGTGCATGTGTTTGTTAACATGCTGATCCAGTGTGCATGTGTTTGTTAACATGCTGATGCAGTATGCGTGCCTTTAAAAAAAAAAAAAAAAAAAAAAAATTATATATATATATATATATAAGAACATAAGAAAGTTTACAAACGAGAGGAGGCCATTCAGCCCATCTTGCTCGTTTGGTTGTTAGTAGCTTATTGATCCCAGAATCTCATCAAGCAGCATCTTGAAGGATCCCAGGGTGTCAGCTTCAACAACATTACTCTATATACAGACGTGCTCAAATTTGTTGGTACCCTTACAGCTCATTGAAATAATGCTTCATTCCTCCTGAAAAGTGATGAAATTAAAAGCTATTTTATCATGTATACTTGCATGCCTTTGGTATGTCATAGAATAAAGCAAAGAAGCTGTGAAAAGAGATGAATTATTGCTTATTCTACAAAGATATTCTAAAATGGCCTGGACACATTTGTTGGTACCCCTTAGAAAAGATAATAAATAATTGGATTATAGTGATATTTCAAACTAATTAGTTTCTTTAATTAGTATCACACATGTCTCCAATCTTGTAATCAGTCATTCAGCCTATTTAAATGGAGAAAAGTAGTCACTGTGTTGTTTGCTATCATTGTGTGCACCACACTGAACATGGACCAGAGAAAGCAAAGGAGAGAGTTGTCTGAGGAGATCAGAAAGAAAATAATAGACAAGCATGGTAAAGGTAAAGGCTACAAGACCATCTCCAAGCAGCTTGATGTTCCTGTGACAACAGTTGCAAATATTATTACGAAGTTTAAGGTCCATGGAACTGTAGCCAACCTCCCTGGGCGCGGCCCGCAAGAGGAAAATCGACCCCAGATTGAACAGAAGGATAGTGCGAATGGTAGAAAAAGAACCAAGGATAACTGCCAAAGAGATACAAGCTGAACTCCAAGGTGAAGGTACGTCAGTTTCTGATCGCACCATCCGTCGCTTTTTGAGCGAAAGTGGGCTCCATGGAAGAAGACCCAGGAGGACTCCACTTTTGACAGAAAATGCATAAAAAAGCCTGACTGGAATTTGCTAAAATGCATATTGACAAGCCACAATCCTTCTGGGAGAATGTCCTTTGGACAGATGAGTCAAAACTGGAGCTTTTTGGCAAGTCACATCAGCTCTATGTTCACAGACGAAAAAATGAAGCTTTCAAAGAAAAGAACACCATACCTACAGTGAAACATGGAGGAGGCTCGGTTATGTTTTGGGGCTGCTTTGCTGCGCCTGGCACAGGGTGCCTTGAATCTGTGCAGGGCACAATGAAATCTCAAGACTATCAAGGCATTCTGGAGCAAAACGTACTGCCCAGTGTCAGAAAGCTCTGTCTCAGTCGCAGGTCATGGGTCCTCCAACAGGATAATGACCCAAAACACACAGCTAAAAGCACCCAAGAATGGATAAGAACAAAACATTGGACTATTCTGAAGTGGCCTTCTATGAGTCCTGATCTGAATCCTATTGAACATCTATGGAAAGAGCTGAAACTTGCAGTCTGGAGAAGGCACCCATCAAACCTGAGACAGCTGGAGCAGTTTGCTCAGGAAGAGTGGGCCAAACTACCTGTTAACAGGTGCAGAAGTCTCATTGAGAGCTACAGAAAACGTTTGATTGCAGTGATTGCCTCTAAAGGTTGTGCAACAAAATATTAGGTTAGCGGTCCCATCATTTTTGTCCATGCCATTTTCATTTGTTTTATTATTTACAATATTATGTTGAATAAAAAATCAAAAGCAAAGTTTGATTTCTATTAAATATGGAATAAACAATGGTGGATGCCAATTACTTTTGTCAGTTTCAAGTTATTTCAGAGAAAATTCTGCATTCTTCGTTTTTGTGGAGGGTACCAACAAATTTGAGCACGCCTGTATATATATATATATATATATATATATATATATATATATATATATATATATATATATATATATATATACACAGTATATATATTACATATATATATGTGTTGATCATGAAAGTGAGTTGGAGCAGCCCAGCTGTGCTCTCGTAACCTTTGGTTGCCGCAGCAGTCCAAAGATTGCATAAACTAACTTTCGTTTTTCCACAATATGACCTTGAGCTAGCCGTCTGGAGGAAGGGCAGTCTGTCTAGCCACAGATTCCCCAAGGTTCCATTTCCCCTACTAACCTTGATTAGGTTTTTTTTTTTGTTTTTCCTCTCCTGAGTGCTAACGGACCACGCTGGCACCAAAGTGAGCGAGCATAGATGGGCCAAATGGCCTTTCCTCGTTCTGGAAATTCTTATTTTCTTCTGGATGATTTTCTTCTTATAGACTCGCTGATGCAGCCCCAGCCAAGGCCATGTCAACACTCAAAGAAACCTTCTCTTCATTAGATTGTGTAAATGTGCATCTTATATCATGAGTCATGCCAGTTACATGTAGTTAGTCAGTATAATACAGTATAAATCCAGTCCATACTTTCCTACTGTAGTTTACATCCAAAAGTGTGAACTTCCATGTATAATTGAGCAGTCCCAGCCTTGACAAACAGGACTTATAACTCATACCAAAAACCTTTAAAAGCTTTCATTCCCTGCCAACAGTAGGCAATACTGTGAAATCAACACATTTCTAACACTAAATCATTCTCGTTATGAAAGCCCTATTGAACACATGCCACTGTTTAGAAGACTGCATTTGGATGTACAACGTATCTCTCACCACGGAAGAAATACAAAACAGAACACTGTCCCTTTATAGCCAAGAAGTTGAGCCTACTCTCATTGGTCACGGAGCATCCAGGGGGTAGTACAGGAGGTCTTTAGGGGGCTCAATGCCCATTCTAGTGAAAGGTTCTGGGTGCTCCAATGGCTATTCAACTGCCTGCTGTAAACCATGCACCTCATTCCCTCTAGATAAATGCTACCAAATGTACACATTTTTATATGCGTGTACAGCGACTTGACTTAGGAAAATAGATGTGTCTATCTGACAGACTTCAAATAGAGAGACTCCATAAATAGCTTGAGATGGTGAGACCAGTTGGTCTGAGGAGATTGTTAGAGCGATTGTTTGCAGTGGGGTCAGAGTGAACTCTGTTTGTATCCAACCCCACAACACAATACTTGGTTTCAAACAAAGTGTTTTATTAAGAAACAATTCAGCATGCAATTTTAGTATAAAAAGATTGGCTAAGATATGAAAATTGTACTAAAAATGACATAAAAAATCAGTTTCTAATTCAAATTACGTCAAATGTCAAACCACCTTGTTTTGAAAACTAGAGAGCAGGGAAAACTGTGTGTGGTCTGAACTGTGAACCCCACTGTGTGTGATTTGAACTCTGAACCCCACTGTGTGTGGTCTGAACTCTGAACCCCACTGTGTGTGATTTGAACTCTGAACCCCACTGTGTGTGGTCTGAACTCTGAACCCCACTGTGAGGTTTGAACTCTGAACCCCACTGTGAGGTTTGAACTCTGAACCCCACTGTGTGTGGTCTGAACTCTGAACCCCACTGTGTGTGGTCGGAACTCTGAATCCCACTGTGTGTGGTCTGAACTCTGAATCCCACTGTGTGTGGTTTGAACTCTGAACCCCACTGTGTGTGGTCTGAACTCTGAACCCCACTGTGTGTGGTCTGAACTCTGAACCCCACTGTGTGTGGTCGGAACTCTGAAACCCACTGTGTGTGGTTTGAACTCTGAACCCCACTGTGTGTGGTCTGAACTTTGAACCTCACTGTGTGTGGTCTGAACTCTGAACCCCACTGTGTGTGGTCTGAACTCTGAACCCCACTGTGTTGTTGTTAACAAACTGCACATCTGGGTATTGATAGCTCAGTAAACACTACACTCCCATCTGGACTAGAAGTGGCCGGTCTGCATCCTACTTACTGATAAGCAGCACACTCCCAGTTTACCAACACTGTGGTATATACTGCTGTCATTCAGAGGGGACATGCATGCAAGATCTCTCCTGAAATTATTAGCCATTTATGATTAGTAGTAATACAACTCTAAGAGTCATAGTAATGGTGTATAGTACTGAGCTTGCGGTGACAGTGGCAAGTCTGTTTTGAGGGCAGCACTGGTTGTGTGTGACAGGATGATGGGTCCCTAGCCTGCATCTCCACCCCCACCCCCCATCACCCCCACCCCATGTGGCAGCTTGGGTTGCGTGCACATTCTAATTAGACTGTTTACTTCTTGCTGCTAAATAGAAGGTCGAGAGCTGCCGCGTTGACCATACCTTTTTTAATACTGTATATAGATATATATATATATATATATATATATATATATATATATATATATATATATTAATAACACACATCAGATTAAACTGTTTTTCACCTGCCATTCTGGCAAGTTGGTAAAACGCAACATTTTAGGGTTGTCAAGTAAATAAAATGCAGCTTTAGAAAAATGTAGCCTTATTCTGAATTTAAATGTAGTTTATGAGCCACATTTCAGTGATAGCATGAGAACTGAAGTTTGGTAGTTGTTCAGCTAACAGATTGCAATCTGCACCGGTTTTCAGTTTTTTGGCAGTTGATCATCTGCTTATTTATGGGCCTATATTTCAGCAATAGTTAATGTGAAAAGAAACCTGACTCTTCAGGGAAATATTTTCTTTCCTGATGTTAAAGATAAGAAGGTCAGCTTCGTAGAATAGTTTCCTTTCAGTGAATCATTTCAAAGTTTGCAACTAACATATCGCAGCCCACCATGGTTTGTTGCCAACTAATAAAGTAACTAATGGAAAACTGGCTTCTATCCACTTACTGTGAATACTACATATTAAAGACAGCAGGCTTCTGCATTTCTAGAGCAAAACATTTTCTCCAGTCCCTGCCAATGCTTGGCATGCTGTAATGGAAATGACTGAACAGGTATCGCACATTTAAAATGCTTGTGTCCGGTATATGTTCCTATCAAAATTAAGAACAAAATCAAGTTAAGAAATGGTTCTCCGTGCATTGCATGTATCTGTATTTTTATATCAGCTAAAAGTTAATGAAATCTAAATCAGAACCTTGGTCTAGCTAGCTGTCCGGGGTCTGCA
Source organism: Huso huso (assembly GCA_036884735.1). Taxonomy (NCBI): domain Eukaryota; kingdom Metazoa; phylum Chordata; class Actinopteri; order Acipenseriformes; family Acipenseridae; genus Huso; species Huso huso. The sequence goes on along the minus strand of CM072663.1, from coordinate 121,005,144 downwards.
TCCAGAACCAATAGGAGACCGCAAGCACACTCCCAGTACCTAAACACAGCTCTCTGAAACACAATACAACTGCTTTCAGGCATGCATCTTCGTCCAGCATGACCACAAAAAAATCTTTAAAGGATTTCTATAAATGGATTATGACCAAATGCTTTATTACACATGGATACAATCACTCTGCCTCTGTGGCAGGCCCCTCAGCTGCATGCACAGTTTTTTTTTTTTTTTTTTATCTAAGATGTTTATGTTATTTGGCCACAGAACCTCAAATGGTGGCCTCCCAAAAAGACTGCAGGAAAGCTTTTGATTAGTCTGATCACTAAACTCTACAATCCTGCATTAAATACATGCTATTCACACCACCTTAGTTATTAAAATAATACACTGAAATGAACATTTAAAATACAAGAAATTCTTATCTATGAGCGGTGTCATAAGAGCTACTGTTTTCATCTTGCATCGCATGCTTTGCCTATAATGTATATTGCTCAGTTAGGCTGCCGGTTATGTGTTTGAGTAACTGTCCAACACCCAGGAAACCATGCAGGCAAAACACGCACCGGGTTAAATAAGAAGGCTCTACTTCTGTAAAACTAATATTGTTTAAATTGCGTTACGCCAGCTGAATTGAGTTTTTCCAGAATTATTTTATTAGTGTTCTGCCAAACATATTTTGGGGACATCAACTGCACCCTCCCTCATGGCAGTGGGTGTGACATCATTGCTTGCTTGCTGAAAGTCATGGAGAGTAACTGCCTCTATTCCCATCACCTGAATGTCTGACGGTTGTGTGTGTTTGCCTAAAGCTCGACGCAAAGCATACAGCCCTGGAAACACAAAATAAACAGGCATCTTTGTTATAGATATTCAAAGAACACTGAATTTGAAAATATTTTTTCATCAACAGATTTGGGACAACTTAAACGCCCAAGACCACTGGTTATCTAACTGGGGTCCACTGAGGTTGGTCAGAGGGCCCCCAGAAGATGTAGAAATACTAAAAGAACCCTAAATTCAATGACAAGCATTTCAACTCCAGACAATGACCCCAGAAAAGTATATATATATATATATATATATATATATATATATATATATATATATATATATATATATATTGTGCAAAAAAAGTTTTAGGCAGGTGTGAAAAAAATGCTGTAAAGTAAGAATGCTTTCAAAAATAGACATGTTAATAGATTATATTTATCAATTAACTAAATGCAAAGTGAATGAACAGAAGAAAAATCTAAATCAAATCCATATATGGTGTGACCACCCTTTGCCTTCAATACAGCATCAAGTCTTCTAGGTACACTTGCACAAAGTCAGGGATTTTGTAGGCATATAGTCAGGTGTATGATTAAACAATTATACCAAACAGGTGCTAATGATCATCAATTCAATATGTAGGTTGAAACACAATCATTAACTGAAACAGAAACAGCTGTGTAGGAGGAATAAAACTGGGTGAGGAACAGTCAAACTCAGCTAACAAGGTGAGGTTGCTGAAGACAGTTTACTGTCAAAAGTCATACACCATGGCAAGACTAAGCACAGCAACAAGACACAAGGTAGTTATATTGCATCAGCAAGGTCTCTCCCAGGCAGAAATTTCAAGGCAGACAGGGGTTTCCAGATGTGCTGTCCAAGCTCTTTTGAAGAAGCACAAAGAAACAGGCAACGTTGAGGACCATAGATGCAGTGGTCGGCCAAGGAAACTTACTGCAGCAGATGAAAGACACATCATGCTTACTTCCCTTCGCAATCGGAAGATGTCCAGCAGTGCCATCAGCTCAGAATTGGCAGAAAACAGTGGGACCCTGGTACACCCATCTACTGTCCGGAGAAGTCTGGTCAGAAGTGGCCTTCATGGAAGACTTAGGCCAAAAAAGCCATACCTCCAACGTGGAAACAAGGCCAAGCGACTCAACTATGCACAAAAACACAGGAACTGGGGTGCAGAAAAATGCAGCAGGTGCTCTGGACTGATGAGTCAAAATTTGAAATATTTGGCTGTAGCAGAAGGCAGTTTGTTCGCCGAAGGGCTGGAGAGCGGTACACGAATGAGTGTCTGCAGGCAACAGTGAAGCATGGTGGAGGTTCCTTGCAAGTTTGGGGCTGCATTTCTGCAAATGGAGTTGGGGATTTGGTCAGAATTAATGGTCTCCTCAATGCTGAGAAGTACAGGCAGATACTTATCCATCATGCAATACCATCAGGGAGGCATCTGATTGGCCCCAAATTTATTCTGCAGCATGACAACGACCCCAAACATACAGCGAAAGTCATTAAGAACTATCTTCAGCGTAAAGAAGAACAAGGAGTCCTGGAAGTGATGGTATGGCCCCCACAGAGCCCTGATCTCAACATCATCGAGTCTGTCTGGGATTACATGAAGAGAGAGAAGCAACTGAGGCTGCCTAAATCCACAGAAGAACTGTGGTTAGTTCTCCAAGATGTTTGGGCCAACCTACCTGCCGAGTTCCTTCAAAAACTGTGTGCAAGTGTACCTAGAAGAATTGATGCTGTTTTGAAGGCAAAGGGTGGTCACACCAAATATTGATTTGATGTAGATTTTTCTTCTGTTCACTCACTTTGCATTTTGTTAATTGATAAATATAAACTATTAACATGTCTATTTTTGAAAGCATTCTTACTTTTTACAGCATTTTTTCACACCTGCCTAAAACTTTTGCACAGTACTGTATATATATATATATATATATATATATATATATATATATATATATATATATATATATACTATATATATATATATTTATATATATATATATATATATATAATTTTGTATAACACTTATAAATGAACAAAAAGTGGTAAGACCCAGGCCTTGATATGCCTTTTTCCTCAGTTTTCGTTGGGGGTCCCTATTCAAAATCATTAATAAAAAGGGTCCCCCTAAAGCAAAACATTTGAGTCCAAGAGTACAGAATTAAACTGGTAAAATGTTATTGTCCTGTGAGGCCTCAGTGAAGCAGTGGATCTACTAGTTGTGCATGAGACAGATTTTAGAGATATTTTAATGTATATCTTATGGATAAATAGACTGTATACCTCTAAACGCAGACTATACATGTTGGAATGAAGGGTTGAAGTCTATCAGTGGCTGATGAGAACACTTGGAAAAGTAGAAAGATGTATTTCCTAGGCTGCCAAATAACCTCCCACGCAAGAAGCAAAATGTTTGCCATCTATTAAAATATATATCACAGTGATTTTACAATAAGCCTGACTTCTATTATATGTAAACTTATGGAAACTATAGTAAGATCCAAAATGGAAAATTACCTGTGTGGTAACAGTATCCTGGGAGACAGTCAGCATGGTTTTAGGATAGGGAGATCGTGTCTAAGTAACCTGCTTGAATTTTTTGAGAATGCAACATCAACAATGGATAATTGCAAAGCATATGACATGGTTTATTTAGATTTCCAGAAAGCTTTTCACAAAGTCCCGCATAAAAGATTAATCCTCAAACTGAACGCAGTAGGGATTAAAGGAAATGCATGCACATGGATTATGGAGTGGTTATCATGTAGAAAACAGAAAGTACTGATTAGAGGAGAAACCTCAAAATGGAGTGAGGTAACCAGTGGTGTACCACAGGGATCAGTATTAGGTCCTCTACTATTCCTAATCTACATTAATGACTTAGATTCTGGTATAGTAAGCAAACTTGTTAAATTTGCAGATGACATAAAAATAGGAGGAGTGGCAAACACTGTTGCAGCAGCAAAAGTCATTAAAAATGATCTAGACGGCATTCAGAACTGGGCAGACACATGGCAAATGACATTTAATAGAGAAAAGTCTAAGGTACTGCATGCAGGCAATAAAAATGTGCATTATAAATACCATATGGGAGATACTGAAATTGAACAAGGAATCTATGAAAAAGACCTAGGAGTTTATGTTGACTCAGAAATGTCTTCATCTAGACAATGTGGGGAAGCTATAAAAAAGGCCAACAAAATGCTCGGATATATAGTGAAAAGTGTTGAATTTAAATCAAGGGAAGTAATGTTAAAACTTTACAATGCATTAGTAAGACCTCATCTAGAATATTGTGTTCAGTTCTGGTCACCTCGCTACAAAAAGGATATTGCTGCTCGAGAAAGAGTGCAAAGAAGAGCAAACAGAATTTAAAAGGCATGTCATATGCAGACAGGCTAAAAGAATTGAATCTATTCAGTCTTGAACAAAGAAGACTACGCGGTGATCTGATTCAAGCATTCAAAATTGTAAAAAGTATTGACAATGTCGACCCAGGGGACTTTTTCGACCTGAAAAAAGAAATAAGGACCAGGGGTCACAAATGGAATTAGATAAAGGGGCATTCAGAACAGAAAATAGGAGGCACTTTTATACAAAGAGAATTGTGAGGATCTGGAACCAACTCCCCAGTAATGTTGTTGAAGCTGACACCCTGGGATTCTTCAAGAAGCTGCTTGATGAGATTCTGGGATCAATAAGCTACTAACAACCAAACGAGTTTGTAAACTTTCTTATGTTCTTATGTTCTGCTTATGTTCTACAAAACAAACCATTAAGCAGATGATTTTACATTTTATTTGAAATTCCTACATGTTCTGGAAGAAAAGTGCATCCATTCACCTCTTACCTGTAGTTTATTAACACTTTTACACCCTATCACTGTGTATGTTTCCATTGTGTTCCCTTAGCTTCCTAGAGGTTTGAAGATTCATCAAGAGAGAATGAAATGCTTGAGGGAGAAGGGACAAGGGCCTTGCATTGATCAGTACTTCTTACAAAGTCAGTCAAGTCAGTCGAATGAAATCCAGCAACAGGAAGCAAACCACAGTTTGCAGGATATCAGCACCCCTGTCATAGACATGAGGAGGACTTGCATGGACACAGTTAGTGATGAACCTAATGATCCTTGTGAACCCGGTCAGACAAACCAGCATAAGAGAGAAAAGAACCTCAACGGCCACAAGCCTGGAGAAAACTGTGTAGGACACAGTAAACACTGATCTCTGTTTTGCATTGGAAAGGAAAACGCTACAAAAAGAAGGAGCGTGCGAGAACTAACTTTTATAAAAATCCATTCAAATTTGTAAAGAAGTTATTCACCAGTGAGAAAAATGGCACACTAAAATCATCTAAGTTTGAGCGGGAGAGATATTTGGAGGAAACACATACAGATTCAAAAAGGCCGGAGCCTATGTCAATTCCTTCAGACATCCCACCTATCAATCCACCAGAATACCAAATGGAGGACTGTGCACCTAAGTGGAAAGAAGTAGAGCAAGCTGTGAAGAAAGCAATGACTTCATCATCTCCAGGGCCTAATGGAGTTCCGTACAGAGTGTACAAGAGTGCTTCAGGAGTTCTACAAATCCTGTGGAAATTGATGAAAGTGGCATAGGAAAAACAGGTTGTACCAAGAGCATGGTGCCGAGCAGGTGGAGTCTTTATACCTAAAGAAAAAGATTCTACAAGCATTAGTCAGTTTCACCCTATTTCCCTATTAAACGTAGAAGGCAAGATTTTCTTCAGCATTATTGCTCAGGGATTGTCAACTTACCTATTAAAGAACTGCTTCATTGACACTTCAGTACAAAAAGCAGGCATTCCAGGTTTCCCAGGATACCTAGAACACATCAGTGGGATCTGGCAACAAATTCAATCAGCTAAAAAGAAGAGGAAGGAGCTCCATGTGACATTCCTGGATTTGGCTAATGCATATGGTTCAGTGCCACATGAAGTTATTTGGGCAGCATTTGATTTTTTCAGTGTACCGATGACAATAACAAATTTAGTGAAAGCCTACTTTGGAGATTTGCAATTTTTGTTTTTCAACTGCAGCACTACATGGCAATGCCTAGAAGTTGGAATAATGGCAGGATGCACCATTTCTCCACTGGCTTTTACCATGGAAATGGAAGTAATTATTAGGGCATCAAAATGGGTAGTGGGAGGAGAGCGCTTGACTTCTGGAATGCGACTACCACCAATTCGAGCATACATGGATGACATGACAACCATAACTACAGTAGTCTGCACTAATCGGTTATTGGGCAAATTAACCAATAACATTGAATGGGTACGAATGCAATTCAAGCCCACTAAATCAAGGAGCATCACTATAATTAAAAGGTAAAGTAGTAGATAAAAGGTTCTACATTAATGGTGAGGCAATACCAACAGTGTCTGAGAAGCCAATGAAAAGTTTTGGGAGATGGTACAACAGGGATCTAAAGGACACAGTTTGTGTGGGAGAAGTAAGACAACAAGCAGTGGAAGGGTTGAAGAGCATAGACAGCAGCGCTTTACCGGGCAAACTGGTGCTTTCAGTTTGGTCTACTGGCAAGGCTGCTGTGGCCACTGACTGTGTACAAGGTTTCTTTGACAACAGTTGAAAGCTGGAAGATTTAATCAGTTCATACATCAAGAGTTTAAGTGCGCCAAGGTCTGACTGGAAATTACATTAGTAGATTCACGCGACAAATGCGTAAGGGAGGCAGCACCTGTGTTGAAAACTGGAAGAAAGTGGGCAGCAAAGAAAGCCGTGGAAGATGCAAAGGCTGCCCTTCGAATCGGTGATATTATGGGGCAAGTTCAGCACGGAAGAGGGGGTCTTGGTCTCAGTTCAGCTCCTCCTACATGGCACAAGGCAGCCCCAGCTCAACGGAGGAAGCTGGTAGTCAACGAGGTGCAAAAGCAGAAGGAGAGGATGAGGTGCGTAAAGGCTGTTTCCCAGGCCAAGCAGGGAGAATGGATGAGATGGGAGAGTGTGGAACAACGCAAGATCAGCTGGTGAGACCTTTGAACAATGGAACAGAGCAGGATCAGTTTCCTCATCAGGTCAACATATGATGTTCTCCCATCAACACAGAACCTAAACCTCTGGATAGGCGAGGATCCCTCATGTCCTTTGTGTTCATCACCTGCAACATTAAGGCACATTTTGACAGGATGTAAGGTGGGCCTTAGCCAAGGACGGTTTACTTGACACCATGACCAGGTGGTGCGATGTTTGCCCTTAGCATTGGAAGACAAGCGTAACATGACCAGTAAGTTGCCACTAGTTCCATCAAAGCATTACACGCAAAAGACAATATTCCTCCTTCCAGGAGAGCAACAACCAAGAAAAGGTGTTAAAACCAAGCCTCGCCCAGGACAACTGGAAGCTGCTAGAGACTGGAAAATGCTGGTAGATGTTGGTCAATGGCTTATTTTTCCATCTGAGATTGCCACCACTAACCTTCGACCAGACATTGTCTTGTGGTCTGGATCAGCACGCCTTGTTCACCTGGTAGAGTTAACAGTGCCGTGGGAGGATGCTGTGGATGAGGCGTATGAGAGGAAGAAACTGCGGTATGCTCAACTAGCTGCTGAAGCGGAACAGCGAGGATGGAGAGTCCGGGTTTACCCAGTGGAGGCGGGTTGTCGAGGATTTGTGGCACACTCTACAACCCAGTTTCTCAGAGATGTTGGGTTCAGTGGCCAAGAGTTGCCTAGCACAGTGAAGAACTTTTCTGAAGCAGCAGAAAGGAGCAGCAACTGGCTGTGGTTGAGATGGAAAGATTCTGGCTGGGGATCTCAAGCACAATAGAAAGAAAGAAACGCTGATGTACAGGTAAATAAGCTGGGCTGAGTTGAGTGGGGGACGGAGGGGGGTGATGCTGGAACGCCAGAATCATTGTCGAGCCATCTTGAGGTGTCGTGGGCTAGTCGACAAAACACAGAGGACGGAAGGTGCCCACTTGAAGACCTCAGAGATGTACCCTACTTAGCTCAATCCAGTCGGTTGTCATGCTGATGTGCTGGGGAGACCGCACTGTGGTTGATCTCCGGAGCCAGCATTGCAGCCGTTGTGTGTGCTGATGCGCTGGGAAGGCAAAATAAGCCGATCCCTGGAGCCAGCATTACACTTCAGTCATCAACACCAGGCAGAAGGATATCTACATCATCAGATGGAATGCAAATGGATGGAGATGCAGATGGATCACATTAGTTTACTGTAAAGCTACATCTTAGTTGGTGCTTATCTTGGCGAGAGCCGAGTTCAAATCAGCATGAAGTTTTAACATCTACTCTCATGTAATGGAAATCGGAACAGAATATAACAGAATATAATCTGGAATACAGTGGTTACAGTTAATCATTGACAGAAACGTCTGAATATTTTCTATTAAAATGCTGTTGCTGTTGCTTTTGTATATCCCAGGAAATCTGTGTCAATGCACACACAAGTGAAAAAGGGCCTACAGTACCGTTACAAATTATGGAAACAACCAATGATTTAGAGCAAGCCGAGGGGTGGGGATTGTATTCCCCATTTTCCCTCACTCAGACCCTTTAGTTACTAAATATCTTGGTATCCCTGAATAGATAATCGCCTCCTCTTAAAAAATATGCTAAGGATTTAAATGAGCAATCCATCTCACAAGTTCAGTGGTACCCTAAATATGATTACCATAAAACTTCAAATAATCGCCGGTCTCCAATACTCGCCGGGTCTCTAATAAGCACAGGGGCTTCTGGGTTATAAATAATAATATAATGCGCGTCATACTGAATGTTCCAGCCAATACACACACGGCTGTACAGTGAGCCTACCAATGTGTTTTTCAACAGCGATGAAGAGACCCTGAGGCTCAGGATGAATGATAAGAAAACTGAATTTAACTTATTTTAAGGTACATGTAATGCATACAGTTTTTTCGGTTTTTTTTTTTACGACATTATTTATTTTAAAACCAGTTATGAAGCTTTTTTGAGCGTGCTGAAAGTAAGTAAAATATAAACTTGTTTTCTGATATTAACAGGGTTGCCTTTTAGTGTATTTGTACGTGGTTTTTTTTTTTGCATTAACAGTATTTCGTGCATTGAGTCTTGCAATGAATATTTGTATTTTGCTCCTTTTCCATCGTTCTTATTTATCAATGTACACATTATAAAAACAAATTAGTTACTTTTGCTTTGATTTTGTGATAAAACTGGTACTTGTATTGATTATACATGCTTGTGTTCCGATATTTACAGGGCTGTCTTTAGTGGATTTTACTGTTTTTTTTATTGTTATTACAATACAAACTGTTATTACCCACTGACACAACCTTTAATGACGTTGCTGGAATGTTGTAATTTACTTATGTCATTTCTATAAGGTTGTGTGCAGGCAGCTTTTTCATGATTGCATCTGAAGTATTTGCAGATGTTAGTGATCTTACATAATAAACGCAGAGTCTCAAATAGTCGCCGGTCTCCATTAGGCACCGGGGCTACTGGCAAATATTGTAAATAAATGTAGGGGAGTTTATTTAAAGTTTTACGGTTATTTGCTAACAATGCTGAATGACTGGGTGGAGCATGTGTTCTCTATTTTACCCAAAAAATGATTTCCTCAGTGGTGAGAGTGCCAAGACTGGTACAATATTCAATGCAGTGTTGTACTGGGCAGTCTAGCCAGAAACCTAACGTAAAGGGATCCCAAGATATTTAGTGAGCAAGTAGTCTGAGTGAAGTTATCCGGCAACAAACTTCTCATCCCCAGCTGTACAGCTTTCCAAGAAAAAGGAGATGTAACAGGGGAGATCTGTGCTGACTATCTGGCACATGCATATTACTGCAGGTAGAGGGCAGCAGTCTCGTAGGATCTGCCTGTCAGTCATGGCGATGACATGGAGAGGTGGGGAAGAGGTGTGTGTGCTTTCCCTCTCTCTGAGTGGCTGAGAGGCTGGTCTTGGGAGATTGCTCGGCCCTTAAGAACTGCGCTTGGTTGTGCATTCAGGGGGCCGTATTGGGGAACACACAGAGACACTGACAGAAGACGTCAGTTTTAAAAACAAGAACGAGGCAAGCCTGGCTGGGGAAAACAGCCTGCCTTAAAATAATTTAAAGAGAAAATAAATAGAAGAAATAATCACGTACCCAAGGGGACGTGTTTAGTTGTACGGGGAACTCCAGCCATCCCAGTGTATAGGGTAACTGAGTGTAGGACGGAGGCCCGTTCTGATCGGCTTAGCGGCAGTGGGGGCACTGCGTAAGCAGCACTTTTGTTTGTAGTTTTATTGTGTTTTATTTTCCCTTTTTCTTTCGCCTTTGGTTTTCATTATTATTTACGAGCACTTGTATGTGCACTGGACTGTGTACCTGTATTGGTAACACCGTGGTCCTGTTTACTGTTGCCAGTATTCAGGCCACGGACAACAGCGCCCTCTATGGGTAAAAATAAATCAGTGCGCCGTTACAAATAAAGTATTATTATTAATTTCTTAGCAGACACCCTTATCCAGGGCGACTTACAATTGTTACAAGATATCACATTATTTTTACATACAATTACATTATTTTTTTACACATTATTTTTACAAACAATTACCCATTTATACAGTTGTGTTTTTACTGGAGCAATCTAGGTAAAGTACCTTGCTCAAGGGTACAGCAGCAGTGTCCTCCACTGGGGATTGAACCCACAGCCCTCCGGTCAAGAGTCCAGAGCCCTAACCACTACTCCACAAGTACTGTCTCCTTTGTGTCAGTGAATTGCCCACCACCCTTCCACAGGAGAACATTTGTGGTACCATTCTACTAGTGAGATGTCTTACTCATTAAAAGATTGAGCATATTTTTAAAGAGGAGACGATTATCTATTCAGAGATACCCGGGTATTTAGTAAGTAAGGGGTCTGAGTGAGGAAACATGGGCTATACAATCCCCACCCCTAGCTTTGCTGTAAATTATTTGTTGTTTCCATTTGTGCAAATGCTGTATGTGTGTGTATGGGTGTGTGTCTTAAACGCCACACTGGAATCCAGAACACACATAGAAAGTCAAAGCTGTCTAAATAACGTGAGTAATCATGACGTTGTGTCTAACATTACTCAGAACTGGTAATACAATGTGTTAAAAAATAAAACCCACAGACTGGAAATAACAAAAACATCTTCCTATTTCCTACAGTTATTCTCATCCTACCCTGTTTACAAACGCCTCACTAAAATGACACGCAGTTTAACTTGTGCTCCTCTGGAGTGCATGACAATTCGATGGCTTGTATAACTGTCATGGTTTACTGTACAGAGCTCCAGTTGAGGTGCGAGTACATTTGGATTGTTGAATTGTTATACAATGCACAATACAGAGAGCACGGTCTATGTGCCTTATACAATTCACAATACAGAGAGCATGATGTATGTGCCTTATACAATTCACAATACAGAGAGCACGGTCTATGTGCCTTATACAATTCACAATACAGAGAGCATGATGCATGTGCCTTATACAATTCACAATACAGAGAGCATGATGTATGTGCCTTATACAATTCACAATACAGAGAGCATGATGCATGTGCCTTATACAATTCACAATACAGAGAGCATGATGTATGTGCCTTATACAATTCACAATACAGAGAGCATGCATGTGCCTTATACAATTCACAATACAGAGAGCATGATGCATGTGCCTTATACAATTCACAATACAGAGAGCATGATGCATGTGCCTTATACAATTCACAATACAGAGAGCATGATGTATGTGCCTTATACAATTCACAATACAGAGAGCATGATGTATGTGCCTTATACAATTCACAATACAGAGAGCACGGTCTATGTGCCTTATACAATTCACAATACAGAGAGCATGATGTATGTGCCTTATACAATTACAATACAGAGAGCATGATGCATGTGCCTTATACAATTCACAATACAGAGAGCATGATGTATGTGCCTTATACAATTCACAATACAGAGAGCATGATGTATGTGCCTTATACAATTCACAATACAGAGAGCACGATGTATGTGCCTTATACAATTCACAATACAGAGAGCACGATGTATGTGCCTGTAACAGGGCGAGCAGCCCTGTACATTGTTGTGTTTATTTTTAGAACGGAGTCCCCTCCGCCCCTGTGCAGATTATTGTTTTTTGTGTATTATGATTTATTGTATTTATGTCGGCGAGCGCCGTATGTTTTATTGTTTGTATTTTGACGGCGTAGCCGATTTGTTTTGTTTAGCGTGGATGGGAAGCCCCATCCACAAGATAATTAAAACTCGTGCAGAAGGTGGCCATCTCCCGAATTAATTAGGTGATTTAATTTGTTGCTAATCGGGAGATGGTCACCTGTTATAAAAAGCCTGCAGCTCTCTAGCTCGGTGTGGGTGTTTTAGGTGGGTGTTTGGAATGAGAGGAGAGAAACAAAAGAAAATGAAACTAAATTTACAACATACAGGAACAGTGACAGCGACTGCCCAGCCTGACCTGTATGGTTTGTTTAGTATTTTTGATTTTGTGTGCGAGATTTGTGTTTGTTTACTCTTTTATTTTGCTCGGTGAGCGAGTGTTTTTTGTTTAAATATTTATTTTATTTTTGTTTGCTTTAAATAAAACGGCGCCCGCGCCACTGCACCATACGTTTTTGTTTTGGTTGTCCCTTCTTCTGCCGTGACGTCAGACCACTCAGCCATTCCTGTCACACGTGGTGGCAGCGGTGGGATCGCAGCGCCTCCAGGACGCAGGCAGAAGTAGGGTACTGCAGGTTTTTCGTTTTTTTTTTTTTTTTTTGTGGAGAGGAAGAGTGAAGAGGAGGATGGGAGGAAGGAAGATGGGAGGAAGGAGGATGAGGAGACAGCAGCCGCTGCAGCAACAACAGCAGGCACAGGAGGAGATGAGCTGGGAAGCCCTCCTCCATAGCATAAGCCAGCTGAGTTGTTGCTGCATCTGTGGGGAGCGGGGGCATTTCCCAGTTAATTGCCCCCTCCCTGAAGACTGGGATTACAGCTGCTGGAGGGGAGACAAGAGGGAGGAGTTGGTGCGTCCTGCGCCTGAGTGGGAGGAGCCCGAACGTCCTGCGCCTGAAAGGGAGGAGCCCAACGTCCTGCGCCTGAGTGGGAGGAGCCCGAACGTCCCTGCGCCTGAGTGGGAGGAGCCCCCGAACGTCCTGCGCCTGAGTGGGAGGAGCCCCAACGTCCTGCGCCTGAGTGGGAGGAGCCCGAACGCCCCTGCGCCTGAGTGGGAGGAGCCCCAACGCCCTGGCGCCTGAGTGGGAGGAGCCCAACGCCCTGGGCCTGAGTGGGAGGAGCCCACAGCCCAAGAGGGGGAGTCGGTGCGTCCACAGCCCAAGAGGGGGGGGAGTCGGTGCGCCCACAGCCCAAGAGGGGGAGTCGGTGCGCCCACAGCCCAAGAAGGGGAAGGCCGAAGGTCCACAGCCCAGGTACCTGCCAGCAGAGGGGGGAATACCTGCTGGTGCCGCCTCCCTCCATGGGAGGACTGTGAGTCGCTCCCACCTCCGCCAGCAGAGGGAGAATACATGCTGGTGCCGCCTCCATCTCCATGGGAGGACTGTGAGTCGCCCCACCTCCGCCAGCAGAGGGAGCATTCCTGCTGGTTCCACCTCCACCGCCCTGGGAGGACTGTGAGTCGCTCCCACCTCCGCCAGCAGAGGGAGCATACCTGCTGGTTCCACCTCCACCGTGGGGGAGGACGACATGTCCTCCCACCACCACCAGCAGAGGGAGAATACCTGCTGGTGCCACCTCCGTCTCCATGGGAGGACTGTGTGTTGCTCCCACCACCACCAGCAGAGGGAGCATGCCTGCTGGTTTCCCTCCACCCCGTTGCAGCCAGAAGGGAGGCCGCCCCAGCAGAGGGAGCCCTGCTGCTGCCAGAAGGGGAGGAGCCGTGTTTACTCCCACCCAGAAGGGGAGGAGCCGGTTTCCTGTTGCAGCCAGAAGGGGAGGAGCCGCCTGGGCAGCCTGAAGGGGAGGAAGCCCCAGAAGGGAGCCTTGGCAGCCTGAATGGGAGGAAGCCCTGCCGCCTTGGCAGCCTGAAGGGGAGGAAGCCCTGCCGCCTTGGCCCTGAAGGGGAGGAAGCCCCTGCCTTCGCAGCCTGAAGGGGAGGAAGCCCTGCCGCCTTCGCAGCCTGAAGGGGAGGAAGCCCAGCCTTCGCAGCCTGAAGGGAGGAAGCCCTGGCCCGCCTCAAGAGCCTGAAGGGAGGAAGCCCTGCCGCCTTTGCAGCCTGAAGGGGAGGAAGCCCTGCCCGCCGCCTGAAGGGGAGGAGCCCCGCCGCCTTGGCAGCCTGAAGGGGAGGAAGCCCTGCCGCCTTGGCAGCCTGAAGGGGAGGAAGCCCTGCCGCCTTGGCCGCCTGAAGGGGAGGAGCCCTGCCGCCTGAAGGGAGGAAGCCCTGCCGCCTTGGCAGCCTGAAGGGAGGAAGCCCTGGCGCCTTGGCAGCCTGAAGGGGAGGAAGCCCTGCCGCCTTGGCAGCCTGAAGGGGAGGAAGCCCCTGCCGCCTTGGCAGCCTGAAGGGGAGGAAGCCCTGTCGCTTGGGCAGCCTGAAGGGGAGGAAGCCCTGCCGCCTTGGCCGCCTGAAGGGGAGGAGCCCCGCCGCCTTGGCCGCCTGAAGGGGAGGAGCCCCTGCCGCCTTGGCCGCCTGAAGGGAGGAGCCCCTGTTGCCTTGGCCGCCTGAAGGGGAGGAGCCCTGCTGCCTTGGCCTTGGCCAGAAGGGGGAGCCCCTGTTGCCTTGGCCGCCAGAAGGGGAGGAGCCCCTGCCGCCTTGGCCGCCAGAAGGGGAGGAGCCCCTGCCGCCTTTATCGTCAAGAGGAGAGGAGCAGGAGCTACCTCTCCACCACCACCACCACCATTGGGAGAAGTGGAGCCCTGCTGCCGCCTTCATGGCCAGGGGCCCCCTCCCGCCGGGCATCGCCTGGGGTCGCCTGTGTCTCCCCCCATCTCCTAGGGTTGCTGCCGGTCCTGAGTCGCCTCCCGAGGGTCCGCTGCCGTCGCCTCCCGGTCCGTCCGCTGCCGCCGCCCCGAGGGTCCGCTGCCGCCGCCTCCCGAGGGTCCGCTGCCGCCGCCTCCCGAGGGTCCGCTGCCGCCGCCTCCCGAGGGTCCGCTGCCGCTGCCGCCGCCTGGGGTCGCCAGGGATCCTGCTTCCGCCTGGGGTCGCCAGGGATCCGGCTTCGCCTGGGGTCGCCAGGGATCCGGCTTCGCCTGGGGTCGCCACACTGTGGTCGGAGCCCCACGGAGGGGAGCTGCCGCCCATGAAGAAAGGGGAGGTCAGGAGACCAGCTCCCAGCCGCACTTTCAGCCGGAGATCATGTGGTCGGAGCCCCACGGAGGGGAGCTACCGCCATGAAGAAAGGGGGAGGTCAGGAGACCAGCTCCCCCCCAGTCGCACTTTCGGGCCGGAGATTGTGTGGTCAGAGCCCCACGGAGGGGAACTGCTGGCCATGAAGAGGAGGGGGAAGGTCAGGAGACCAGCTCCCCAGCCGCACTTTCTGCAGGAGTTTGTGTGGTCAGAGCCCCACGGAGGGGAACTGCTGGCCATGAAGAGGAGGGGAAGGTCAGGAGACCAGCTCCCCCAGCCGCACTTTCAAGGCAGGATAGAGTGTGGAGGGAGCCCCGAAGAGGGAGCTGCCGCCACGAAGAATTGGGGGTGCCGAGATTCCACCATGGCCACCCCCAGAAGCAACTTGCTTCCCCCTTCCAGGACATTGAGACTGAGGGGGAGGTGGCCGTTGGGGCCATGTGCTTCGCACAAGGGGATATGTAACAGGGAGCAGCCCTGTACATTGTTGTGTTTATTTTAGAACGGAGTCCCTCCGCCCCTGTGCAGATTATTGTTTTTTTGTGTATTATGATTTATTGTATTTATGTCGTGAGCCGTGTATGGTTTATTGTTTGTATTTTGACGGCGTGAGCCGATTTGTTTTATTTAGCGTGGATGGGTAGCCCCATCCACAAGATAATTAAACTTCGTGCAGAAGGTGGCCATCTCCCGAATTAATTAGGTGATTTAATTTGTTGCTAATCGGGAGATGGTCACCTGTTATAAAAAGCCTGCAGCTCTCTAGCTCGGTGTGGGTGTTTTAGGTGGGTGTTTGGAACGAGAGGAGAGAAACAAAAGAAAACGAAACTAAATTTACAACATACAGGAACAGTGACAGCGACTGCCCAGCCTGACCTGTATGGTTTGTTTAGTATTTTTGATTTTGTGTGCGAGATTTGTGTTTGTTTACTCTTTTATTTTGCTCGGTGAGCAAGTGTTTTTTGTTTAAATATTTATTTTATTTTTGTTTGCTTTAAATAAAACGGCGCCCGCGCCACTGCACCATACGTTTTTGTTTTGGTTGTCCCTTCTTCTGCCGTGACGTCAGACCACTCAGCCATTCCTGTCACAGTGCCTTATACAATTCACAATACAGAGAGCATGATGTATGTGCCTTATACAATTCACAATACAGAGAGCACGATGTATGTGCCTTATACAATTACAATACAGAGAGCATGATGTATGTGCCTTATACAATTCACAATACAGAGAGCATGATGTATGTGCCTTATACAATTACAATACAGAGAGCACGATGTATGTGCCTTATACAATTCACAATACAGAGAGCATGATGCATGTGCCTTATACAATTCACAATACAGAGAGCATGATGCATGTGCCTTATACAATTCACAATACAGAGAGCATGATGTATGTGCCTTATACAATTACAATACAGAGAGCATGATGTATGTGCCTTATACAATTCACAATACAGAGAGCATGATGTATGTGCCTTATACAATTCACAATACAGAGAGCACCGTGTATGTGCCTTATACAATTCACAATACAGAGAGCATGATGCATGTGCCTTATACAATTCACAATACAGAGAGCATGATGTATGTGCCTTATACAATTCACAATACAGAGAGCATGATGTATGTGCCTTATACAATTCACAATACAGAGAGCATGATGTATGTGCCTTATACAATTCACAATACAGAGAGCATGATGTATGTGCCTTATACAATTCACAATACAGAGAGCATGATGTATGTGCCTTATACAATTCACAATACAGAGAGCATGATGTATGTGCCTTATACAATTCACAATACAGAGAGCATGATGTATGTGCCTTATACAATTCACAATACAGAAAAAGCATGATGCATGTGCCTTTGGTACAATTCACAAAGACAAAAGAGATGAATGATGTTTACAAAAGCATGTGCCTTATACAATTCACAATACAGAGCATGATGTTTCTTTAATGTATCCTTATACAATCAGTCATTCAATAAAGAGAGCATGATGTATGTGCCTTATACAATTAACAATACAAAGAGAGTCTGAGGAGATCAGAAAGAAATAATAGACAAGCATATACAATCTCAAGCAGCTTGATGTTCCTGTGACAACAGTTGCAAATATTATTAAGAAGTTTAAGGTCCACACTGTAGCCAACCTCCTGGGCTGCGGCGCAGAGGAAAAAATCGATGTATGTTGCCTTATACAATGGTCAAAAAGAACCAAGGAGAGAGATACAAGCTGAACTCCATGTGATGTGTTTTATACAATTCACAATTTTTTGAGCTTATGATGTATGGAAGAAGACTTATCCACTTTTTGAAAGAAAAACATAAAAAAGCAGAGAATTTGCAAAATGATGTTGACAAGCCACAATCCTTCTTATACAAGATGAGTCAAAACTGGACTTTTGGCAGAGAGCATGTTCTGAGCGTAAAATGTGCCTTATACACCATTACAATACAGAGAGGCATGATGGGGCTGTGCCCTGGCACAGGGTGCCTTGAATCTGTGCAGGGCACAATGAAATCTCAATTTAGACTATCAAGGCATTCTGGGCAAATGATGCCCAGTGTCAGAAAGCTCTGTCTCATACAATCATGGGTCCTCCAACATAATGACAGAAAACACACAGCATGATGCATGTGGATAATACAAAACATTGGACTATTCAGAGAGGCCTTCTATGATGTATGTGCCTTATACATCTATGGAAAATAAACAGAGAGGCACCCATCAAACCTGATGTGGATTTGCTCTTAACAGGTGCAGAAATCTCATTGAGAGCTACAGAAAACGTTTGATTGCATGATTGCCTCTAAAGGTTGTGCAACAAAATATTAGGTTACAATTCCCAATTTTTGTCCATGCCATTTTCATTTGTTTTATTATGTATGTGCCTTTGAATAAAAAATCAAAAGCAAAAAGTCTGATTTCTATTAAATATGGAATATGATGCATGTGTCAGTTTCAAGTTATTTCAATTGTGCATTCTTCGTTTTTGTGGAGAGAGCATGATGTATGTGCCTTATACAATTACAATACAGAGAGCATGATGTATGTGCCTTATACAATTACAATACAGAGAGCATGATGTATGTGCCTTATACAATTCACAATACAGAGAGCATGATGTATGTGCCTTATACAATTCACAATACAGAGAGCATGATGTATGTGCCTTATACAATTCACAATACAGAGAGCATGATGTATGTGCCTTATACAATTCACAATACAATACAGAGTATGTGCCTTATACAATTACAATACGATGTGTATGTGCCTTATACAATTCACAATACAGAGAGCATGATGCATGTGCCTTATACAATTCACAATACAGAGAGCATGATGTATGTGCCAATTCACAATACAGAGAATGTATGTGCCTTATACAATTCACAATACAGAGCATGATGTATGTGCCTTATACAATTACAATACAGAGAGCATGATGTATGTGCCTTATACAATTCACAATACAGAGAGCATGATGTATGTGCCTTATACAATTCACAATACAGAGAGCACCGTGCATGTGCCTTATACAATTCACAATACAGAGATGATGATGCATGTGCAATTTATACATGATGTTGTGCCTTACAATACAGAGAGCATGATGTATGTGCCTTATACAATTCATACAGAGAGATGATGATGTATGTGCCTTATACAATTCACAATACAGAGAGCATGATGTATGTGCCTTATACAATTCACAATACAGAGAGCATGATGCATGTGCCTTATACAATTCACAATAAGACAGAGATGTGCCTTATACATGCATGATGCCTTATACAATTCACAATACAGAGAGAGATGTGTATGTGCCTTATACAATTCACAATACACATGATGTATGTGCCTTATACAATTCACAATACAGAGAGCATGATGCATGTGCCTTATACAATTCACAATACAGAGAGTGCCTTATACATGATGCATGTGCCTTATACAATTCACAATACAGAGAGCATGATGTATGTGCCTTATACAATTCACAATACAGAGAGCATGATGCATGTGCCTTATACAATTCACAATACAGAGAGCATGATGCATGTGCCTTATACAATTACAATACAGAGAGCATGATGTATGTGCCTTATACAATTCACAATACAGAGAGCATGATGTATGTGCCTTATACAATTCACAATACAGAGAGCACCGTATGTATGTTACCTTATACAATTACAATACAGAGAGCATGATGCATGTGCCTTATACAATTCACAATACAGAGAGCATGATGTATGTGCCTTATACAATTCACAATACAGAGAGCACGGTCTATGTGCCTTATACAACTCACAATACAGAGAGCATGATGTATGTGCCTTATACAATTCACAATACAGAGAGCATGATGCATGTGCCTTATACAATTCACAATACAGAGAGCATGATGCATGTGCCTTATACAATTCACAATACAGAGAGCACGATGTATGTGCCTTATACAATTCACAATACAGAGAGCATGATGCATGTGCCTTATACAATTCACAATACAGAGAGCATGATGCATGTGCCTTATACAATTCACAATACAGAGAGCACGATGTATGTGCCTTATACAATTACAATACAGAGAGCATGATGTATGTGCCTTATACAATTCACAATACAGAGAGCATGATGCATGTGCCTTATACAATTACAATACAGAGAGCATGATGTATGTGCCTTATACAATTCACAATACAGAGAGCATGATGTATGTGCCTTATACAATTCACAATACAGAGTATGTGCCTTATACAATTCACAATACAGAGAGCACCGTGTATGTGCCTTATACAATTACAATACAGAGAGCATGATGCATGTGCCTTATACAATTCACAATACAGAGAGCATGATGTATGTGCCTTATACAATTCACAATACAGAGAGCACGGTCTATGTGCCTTATACAATTCACAATACAGAGAGCACCATGTATGTGCCTTATACAATTCACAATGTGCCTGACAATAAGCAGCGTAAGCCGTTTCACTTAAGTATGCATTGTCTTACAAGACACAGACTACAAGTTGCATTAAACAATGCTGAACAGCACAGTTTACTTCACATAAATTGGCTACATTCAAAAAGTAACATAAGCTACTTGTTAACAGCAGCCCGGATATATTCAGCAGCATTTAAAAGCCAGCTGAGAGGATTCCTTAACAGAGGCTTGAAGCAGATGAGAAGGATTTACAATCAGGCATGGCTGTATCCTGTTTATATTTTCCAGGATCTGACCGAGGCTTTAGAAAGCACAGTTAATACCACAGCAAGCACAAGGTCAATGTGTTCCAGCTCTGCCCTTGTGCGCTCCCTCGAGCCACACATCAATACTGCCAGATGAGACGGCAATCACTTTAAATGAATGTTCTTTAGCAGTACAAAAACATCTGCTCCAGACTTAGTCAATAAAGCTAAATCACATTACAGGCCAACTGGCTGTGTCTAGGGTTTCTTAGACTGTGCTGATCTTCTGCTGGTAGCAATGCAATGCTTTCATTAATAAGAAAGTCACTTGACATTGTAAATGGCTGTAACCCCTTGTGGTGATTAGGTCCTTGTCTCTGGATTTTTAAGATTCAGATGAGTGCCTCTTTCTCTCCTGAACTATAAATCCTAACAACTAAATTGTAGGAAATTGCTTTCAGTGCGTCACAAATATGGTCATTGTAAAGCAAGCTCCCTGATTATAGCAAGAACATTAGAAAAAGGCTACTTTAACTGCCGGGAGCCGAAATGTTGATTTATAGTTTTAAAAAACTGTGTATATAGAAAATGTCATCTATTCAAGACACACAAGATAAGAATGAAAAAATCCTATTCTAAAGATCCTATTCAGAGTAGTGATTTTAGAGTACTGATTGAAAAGTATCATTTTTAAAAGCACTGTGAATTTAATTTCGACATTGCATTGTGATGACCAAAAATGCAACTTTGTACCATTTTTATTACAAATGAATTTGTTTTTGTTCTAATTGAGCTATGCAGTTTATTCTGATTCGTTTAAGGCTCGTTCCAATCCCTGTACCCCTAGTTTATGATTACCCTGCTATTTTAGACCATGAATCCCAATACTCCCTATTGTTTGTAATGTGTATTTTTCCATCACCCGGGAAGGTGCTCATAGAGTTTGATCTTGGGGTTTTCAGATATAAAAAAGCATATTCAGGTTTGTATTGCAACCTGCGAAACATGACAGATGCCAGTGCTTATGTGAATATACGGGGGGATCAATGTAGATGGATGAAAGAAGCTTCAATGTTACTGCAAGAATATTCTGAACACCCTGTCTTGTCAAAGTTAATGCACAGCAACTACTGTATATGAACAATCGCATCAGTCATGTGTTGCAATTTGCAATAAAACCTCCAGTCCCAAGATGAAATGTTCCCTGAAGATCTGACCTACTAAGAGCCAGTTACTACTAACCCATGTATTGCTGTGCAGTTCAACATGCATTTACTCTGGTCTACTGTATTCATTTAAGTAATTCAACGTGAATTTAGTCTAGGGTGTTGCTGTGCTAATGTATAGAACACAAATGACAAAAAACTCCTCTTGGAAACAATTATGATCCATCTTAGAAAAGCAATTTGGGGATTCTGATTAGATGAACCATTGCATGGTTTATAGTTTCATTTGTCTGCCTAAGGGGATGGGAATGTAAATGATGGCACCATAGTGTTTCTGGTTCAACTTCTGCATGACTCAACAAGCTTAATTACAGAACATAATTAGAAGCATGTCCGTGTGATGCTCCTGAAATGTTTACAAACACTTTTTTAGAGGAAAAGCACACCGGGAATGTTGCACTGACCTGCTCCAAACTCAGGAAAAGCACACCGGGGATGTTGCACTGACCTGCTCCAAACTCAGGAAAAGCACACCGGGGATGTTGCACTGACCTGCTCCAAACTCAGGAAAAGCCTGTTGCAAACCTGCTCCAAACTCAGGAAAAGCACACCAGGAATGTTGCACTGACCTGCTCCAAACTCAGGAAAAGCACACTGGGAATGTTGCACTGACCTGCTCCAAACTCAGGAAAAGCACACCGAGGATGTTGCACTGACCTGCTCCAAACTCAGGAAAAGCACACCGGGAATGTTGCACTGACCTGCTCCAAACTCAGGAAAAGCACACCGGGAATGTTGCACTGACCTGCTCCAAACTCAGCTTTGATCAATAGAGAATGGAGAGGTGGTTTATTCAGCAAGTCGGATTAGTTTGCTGCTCATGTTTGGTGCAGAGCGATCTCAACACGATCTGAGTTAGGACTCTGAAAGTATGAAAAACATACAGTATGTATAGAACCTAAACAGAATATCGTATTGTAATATGCCTTTTCTTACATCATGATTGAAGCAGGATCAATCTGGTCTTTGAGGTTGTGCATATTGGTCAGAACAGGATCGATTTGAAATTAGGGTAGTGTCCTTTTCATAGTATATTAACAAACCCTGGGCAACAACAACCATGTTCAGATAATGCACCAAATAGCTTGCTTACAAGATGAATCTGAAAAACAAATGCAACATTCTCAGTTAACTGAAAAAACAGACTGAAGAGTGAAGAGTCACGTACAGCTGCTTCCTTGCTGAATTATTTACTCAAATTAAACAGGTCTGTCCGTCGTGACACCTTTCATGCATGCCAATGTCATTTAGATCTTCAAATAAATAAATAATTTATCTCCTGCAAGAGCATGAAACCGATTAACCGATTTCAATATTAATCATTCAATGCAATGCTGTGGGACATGTACAAGTATGTATAATCAATAAAGAGTATAATAATTACCCATAATGGTTTTAAGGGGGTTAACAGACTAGCATGCCATCAGTGTGTACTGTACGTGGGCCAGACAGGAACAAAGTAGCTTTTAAATACATCTAAATGCAGTAGAAGAGCAATACTCAGAAAAGAAAACAAAATATGTCTGGTAGGTTTTGGAAGCAAAAACATATAACTGGGGGTAAAAACAGAGTGCCTTCAACACCCCCAAGGCTGAGAAAATTCCCCAAATCCTCAATTGTAATTTATAATTCGAAATGAAAGAAGGCATAAAAAAACATTTTCTTAAAAAAAATGATTGTGTGCACTGAAAAAAATATTAAATAAAAAAAATCAGCTGGTAGCATTTACCTAACGTGCATGTTCTTTGCTGAAGGCAAGCTAGCTTCAACACTTTATCACAAAGTGGGAATGTTTTTATTACTTTGACGTGTTTCCAAAAAACTCCTGGCACCTGTATTTGGGTCATTCCATACCAACTCAAGCAGAGCCATTGCTCGACCGTCTCAGATTTTGCTAGAAAAATTCACCTGGGGGTTTTTGGGCCCACTGAGTTCAGAAATGGAAATCATTTTTTTAATTTAAATTTCCCCTTTGAGATGTGACCTGGCAAAGGTCAACCTAAAGTGAAAAAGTAACGCTGACCAGAAAAATCACCCTGGGCTCAACTTAGACGCCACCATCATGTGTAACACCTCATTCGACTCGTAATGAATAGGGCTTTGGAGAAAAAAAATACCAGGCGCACCTAACTCACTTTTGGCAAGTTGCCAGACGAGGGGTAAGTGATGAGTTTTATTCGAACTTCAGCCCAACCCTTTACCCTGTAGGGGATGTGGGTCCTAAAATATAAGTATTGCTGTAAGACCCTTAGAAAATTTTGTGAAACACCTTTGGTTTCAAATCCCCGCCACTGGTCATTAACCCCCTCTGAAATTAGAATTTTTGGTAATATATTTTCACCAAAATAAATTTTTGGATAGATGTTGATGAGATCTACAAGAATCAAGCAAACATTTTGGTATCCACGGATTTTGGATTTTTGGCAGAATTTTGAAGTTGCACTTGTCATGCATTCGAGCATTGCTTATGGCCACTTTGGTACCAGATAGTCCTAACCAAACTGCCATTATTCTTCAATATTACATTGTCTGGGGTTAGATCAAGAGAGACAGGGTGTGCTTCCAGTGGCACTAGCTTGGAGCTGAGGGGTTATGAACTTGCATGTGGAACTTAGATTTCTTTGTTACAGTGACACATTTGAAACTACCAAAACTTCACTTAGCAGTTCTGAACTCAGCGGGCCCGAAAAGCCCCAGATGAATTTTACTAGCAAAATCTGAGACGGTCAGGCAACAAAATGCCCCTTTCTGGTTGAGTTGGTGCGGAATGACCCATTTTCAATAAAGGGCAGAATTTCCAAGTAGCAGTGATGTAATTACATACCCCCTTCAAAACAGAAGTGACCATTAGCTATAGGTAAGGATAGCGCGTAGAGAGAACACGCTATGAACATTTCCGGATATTATAAACAGTCTGGCTAAATAGACTTGGTGTACTCATCTTTGATGTACTGAACTAGGTGCTATTTAAACTAGTGGGACTGAAATGTCTTAGCCTTAGAAGGGTATGTTTGAAACAAACTGCTATATTAGGGAAGCTGTATTTCCTAACACCATCTAGCATTTAGCCATTCTTATGTCATTAATGGCTTAGCTTTTAATTTATATTAAACATGATGGCCTCAAAAAGTTAAAAGGTTACTGTACTGGTGTTTAATTTATCATCGTTGTGACGGTGATCGTAAATTGACTGTTGCGCATTGCCACATACCAGTCCTGTCCTCCTTTTCGTTTTGTCTTTGTTTTATCCTTGGAAACAAAGAGATTAATAGAGTAATGGACACCGACTGATTTGCTGCTAACTGGACAATAAAGGAGAGACACTGTTAGTGCCTGCGTGCACGCTAAATGTTTGTTTATTATTTTGGTACCATGGTTATTTGTTGGTGAACCCACAATATTAATTACTGGACACCTTGTGTTTTATATATGGCTGTTTCTAATACCGTGGGGGTTAGGATTTAACAGGGAGTAAAAGCCAACTGGAAATCACACACATCTTTGCAAAACCTTTGATAATGAAAGGTCAAATTAGCCAAAGTAATTTAGATAATGTCAAAATCAAAACATGATCATCAAAGCCATTATCTCCCCTAATTTTCTTGAAATAGTTCTGCTTCATTAACAATCAAAGATCAAAGAATGCATTAACATACACTGTAATTACAGTCTCATGATCATCGTATGTGATAAAAGAAAAACAAGAAGCAGTAATTATAGTTGTGCTGCAGTCACAGCGTTTCATTTTAACATTTACTAGGCTATATCCACTTCTGTTTCAGTGGTTCAAAAAAGAGGCACACACTGTATCTCATATCACAACTAGCATTAGCTAAGCCCTTCACACATGCAATTCAAGCTAAAAAGGAGATATAGAACTACACAGTATTGAACAATAAAGCTTACCGTCATCATTTTTCTCCTCTAATTTTAGGGTGCCTCAACAACAAGGAACTGTTTCACCACCAGAGGTCACTATACACACTTTACAAACACAAGTGCAATGAATATTTATGTGAGCACTTCACCCAGTTTACTCAGAGATAAAAACAGACCTACCATAGTTCAATGTTAATTTAGTGCTTTGCATAAACTTTGAAGGACTTCATTCTTATCAACAATACATTAAATGTTATGTTGCTAGTTTTTTTGGATTCTGGTGTCAGTTTAATTCTGGATCAAGTAACTAACTGTCCCACAATGGAACCCTATACAAACTAGCTTTGGAATTGTAATACCAATTCTAGAAAGCACCAGCACCATTTTCAGAACATAATGTTACAAAAAGTAGTGTGTGAGGTACTAAACTGAAATCCTTACATTAGGGATTGACCAATCAGTCCTGTCTTTGGTACCAAATGCCTAACAGTGGCTAATCATCCTTCTTGTTATGAGTCACTCCTGAATGAGTCATTAATCCCAACATGGCACCCCAAGAAGGGACCACCTGTCCTTAAATGCCCCTTACTAAACTCTCCAGGTTTACAGTTCGTGCTGTCTGAGGATATTATTATTATTATTATTATTATTAGTATTAGTAGTAGTAGTAGTAGTCGTAGTAGTTGTAGTAGTTGTAGTAGTTGTATTACAAATCAAATATTATTATTATAAACAGACTCAATTGCTGAACACAATAGTTGACAATGGGGTGCTTTTATACAGCATTGCATCTAGAAGTTAATTTTGATATATTAGCAACAAATTGTAGCTTTAAATGACAGCCACATACTGCACGGCTTCACACGCACACCCACACTAGCGAGTGAAGTGTGAGTGATGCTCCAGCAATACATGTAGTGGTGGAGGCTGCTGACAACTCTCGGGACGGATGCCCAGATCCTTGTTCCCAGCGGGGTTAGGGTTAGGGTTAGGGTTAGGGTTAGGGTTACTGTTAGGGTTAGGGGGTTAGGGTTACTGTTAGAGGTGAGTAAGATTCAAGAAGCCAGGCTTTTGGCTGTGGTTCAGTTTTTTTTGTATTAAGAATACGGAAGACTCCCTTTTTAGAAAATCATTAATATATTATCTGAAACAAAAACACATTGGAAATATCAAAAAAAAGTTATCGAAAGTGCCCAGCCATTTAAAATGGAGATATCAAAAACACAAGCCAAGTTGGTAGAAACAACTGGGGCCACCTTGGCCCCCATCGGTTTTACAGTTGTGCCTATTTGCTTTGTGCTGGGCAAGGTTGCCCCAGTGGTTTCTTGAAACTTGGCTTCTATATTGAGTCATTACTGTTTTAGCATAGTGTGATTTTTTCATGAAGGTTGTTTCAAAGCAAACAATATATTTCAGAACAAATAGGCTGTGTGTGGCTCTTCGATTCATCATGCAGCAAGTGCTTGGGATTGCCAACAGGTGGCGGTCAAAGCCTACAAATATTAATAACATATTAATAATAAAATAGAACACACAGCCAACACTTTACATTGTTAAGTGCATCTTTTTTCCCCTTTTCAAACATGCATCCTTTCCTAATTATTGTTATCAATTGATTTTTTTGTTAACAGAATGACAGGCTGCTTTGGACAGCTTATATTCATGTGTCTATTTGTTTTTTGTTAAGTAAAGAATATGTTCCTGCTCAAACTAAACCTGACACCAATCTGGGATAGTATTCAAACACATAATCTGCTCGGTGTGAAAATGAAGACATGCTGTGATTGTAATGGCATTAAAAAAAAAACACTGAAGCTTAGCACAGCAAGAAATATTACAGCTTTAAAAAACGATTCTGCATTAACATAATGTGAAATATTACAGCTTTAAAAAACGATTCTGCATTAACATAATGTGAAATATTACAACTTTAAAAAACGATTCTGCATTAACATAATGTGTAATATTACAGCTTTAAAAAACGATTCTGCATTAACATAATGTGAAATATTACAGCTTTAAAAAACGATTCTGCATTAACATAATGTGAAATATTACAGCTTTAAAAAACGATTCTGCATTAACATAATGTGTAATATTCTGCATTACAGCTTTAAAAAAAACGATTCTGCATTAACATAATGTGAAATATTACAGCTTTAAAAAACGATTCTGCATTAACATAATGTGAAATATTACAGCTTTAAAAAACGATTCTGCATTAACATAATGTGAAATATTACATAATGTTCTGCATTAACATAATGTGTAATATTACAGCTTTAAAAAAATATTACGGTTCTGCATTAACATAATGTGAAATATTACAGCTTTAAAAAACGATTTGCATTAACATAAAACGGTTCTGCTTTAACATTCTGCATTAACATAATGTGAAATATTACAGCTTTAAAAAACGGTTCTGCATTAACATAATGTGAAATATTACAGCTTTAAAAAACGATTCTGCATTAACATAATGTGTAATATTACAGCTTTAAAAAACGGTTCTGCATTAACATAATGTGAAATATTACAAAAAACTTTTTAAAAAACGATTTCTGCATTAACATAATGTGTAATATTACAGCTTTAAAAAACGATTCTGCATTAACATAATGTGTAATATTACAGCTTTAAACAACGGTTCTGCATTAACATAATGTGAAATATTACAGCTTTAAAAAACGGTTCTGCATTAACATAATGTGTAATATTACAACTTTAAAAAACGATTCTGCATTAACATAATGTGAAATATTACAGCTTTAAACAACGATTCTGCATTAACATAATGTGAAATATTACAGCTTTAAAAAACGATTTTGCATACGATTTTGGCGTTCTTTTGATTTTCTGTTCTATTCTCCCCTCCATAGTTCTGTGTGTTCATATTCTGTATGATGTCATTAATTGCAGGGATACGTGATCAGTCCTCAAAGAAAGCTGGAGGCGAACATCTGCAGCTAAGTATGTCATCCAGTATGGTCAACACAGGTGTCACTGTCTTTCAATAATTTAAATATGGAAGCACCTGTCAACTGAGTGCCCGCTACAGTTTTACCTACAGTGGCTGTCCAGTGTTGCAAAGTAATTTACATGAATCAATTTACACAGAGGTCTGAGCTGCATACTGTATCACACAACAATAAACCAGAATGGTCATCTTAATGGCCCATCACGGGTTGGACAGAAACTGTATCTCCAGTCTACTTTCAGATTCCGCTGTGTTCCCATTCAATCCAACCTTTCCTCATGGAGGCCAAGCAATGCATACCTAGAAGAAACAAACATCATATAGAAGACCATTGTCAAGCAAGTAAAAGCACAGATGACATTCTTCCCCGATACCATTTTGTTTTACATGCATTAACTATCAGAATTATAGAATGATATTATGCTGCACAATATTTTGTTTCTCAAACATAATACTTCTCTGCTTACCTACTGTTTAATGATGTCTCGGCAGTAATGTCACCACAGAGGCATTTATCGTTTTAATGTTTCTTATAATGTCCTTTCTTGGACTTCTCTATCAGTTTGTGTTTGTGTTTGTATGCTCCTCGTGCTCATGCACAGCATCTGAAGAGCTCTATCATACCCTATAGCAACGACAGTCTATGTATTTTTATAAATATAATAACGAAAAGCAACAATAAATACTAAAGAAGAAAAACTAAGTTTCAGATTAAAAAAGCTCAATTTAGATTCAGTTTATTTACAGTGTCACAGGTTTAAAATGTGTTGTCATTTTTCTATAGTGGGCCGCACCCCTGCCCTATAGGTTCCCCAATAATAAGTGATCACTGGTTTATCTGTTGAAAGCAACACTGGTTGTCCAATGCAGATGTTTGCTGATTTCATGCTATTAGGCTCATTTGTACCAGGAATCTTCTACAGGATTTTGGAAATGTGTCCTCAGCTGGAAAGTGATAACATTAATAAACTGTCAACAGCACACAAGCACAGTCGCTCTTCACCCATACTGCATACTTCGCCCTTCAACATGACATCCTTTGCCATTGTGCAGTGCACCAAATATTTGTCATAAGGATTCATCCAAGAATGTTGCCTGTCCCCAACAGTGCTGAAACATCAAGATCAACATTTATTACAAATGCTTCTCAGGGATGTACAGTGGTGGACAAGTTTATCAGAACACCCCATTGCTTCTCTGTTGTTTTGATTTGTTGTGCACATGGAATCAAACCACTGCAACTGAAAATGTTGGAATATTGTCAAAATAGTCAAATTAGAGTCTAATTTAATTGATGACTTTAAAAAGCTGACACATGCATTCATTTAAAATAGTAAGAGAAAATGAACACATTTTAGAAGTTGTTTAAGATGCCTAATTAAAGCACAAAGTGGTGTAACACCCAGAGGTTTATATGCAAGTAGCTACATAATATAAATGACAAGTCTTGAATACATTTGCATGCTACTGGGAAAACAATATTTAGAATATCATAATAGCACTGGTACAGTTAAGGCAATTTAGAAGCATGCATTTGATTCAGTGGATGAGGTGGGGTCTCACAATTCCATCCATGTTACTACACATATGTTGACAGCATGAAAAGATAAAAAAACAACAGTTTCCAGAATTAAAACAGTATCAAAAGTCAGTATTCAAAATTGCAGAATATAGTGCTCGATAAGGCCCTAATGTCACAGTTCACTGATTTAAGATCACAGATTTAAGAACAATGCATCACAGTATCTAAAACTGTTTAATGATTAACTTTTACATTACCGTAGCTTGTCTTGTTTGCTTTGTTTTGGCTGCATTTTCGTCATGTGAAATTGGAGGAAGTGTTGTGTAACTGCACAATAAAGACTGATTTGCACATTCAAGAAAAAAAAGCATGGGCTGGGATGGATAAAGAAGTGCACTGTAACATTTAAGAGATGGGCTTTGTATCAGAAAACTGGTGACGGATAAACAAGTACGTTGGAGGATACGTGATTGAACTAGCTATCGCAGGGGGCGTGACTAGGGGTATTTCAGGGGATGTGACGATGCAGTCTGTTAGTTTGTTATGGTTACTGAGAGGACCCGTAAGGAAACAGAAGTAAAAACGTGTGGTGAGTGTTTAATGTTTTGTTTGTTTGTCCGTCTAACTGTTACTGTTTGTTCTTGTTAGACAGTTAATACGTACCGGGAGCTGTCGCTGCAGGCCAGCATAAGCCCGGACTCCACTGCACTGCTGCATCACTATTGTCTTTCACCACACCTGCACAAGAGCACACACTGTCTGGAGAAGTGTCCGTGTGCGTGTTGAGTGTTATTGTTATTGTATTATTATTTCAATACACATTGCTGTGTAAAGCCAGTATTATTATTTAACGGTGCCAAACCGTGATAAGGAAAATTAAAGAACTGTTTGGACCGTGAACTTTGTTGTCTGCCATTGTTTGGAGCACTGCATCACCGACTGCCACACTAATGCCACCTCTTTGCCACACACTCCTGCAGCATGTCCCCAAGTTCCATGTACTAGTGATTCATGCAATCTTTCTACAGTAAATACAGTACCAGTGTTCAATCTGTAAACATCTTCTCAGTCTAACTTCTGTTTCTGTCTCTCCCTTTTGATACAGTATCTGAATTGAAGAAAAGCTGTGCTGGCACTTTATAACAAGGACATTTTATTATTTATTTAATGAAACTAAAAACATCCTATCAGAATAATAATTAGTCCTGTACATATTGGCGAAGTTGGTTAACACTTTGCAGTGACATACTGTACAAATTCATATGACTTTATACCTAGGCCCAAGTTCCCTTAAAGAGGTTTTAAGCAATAAAGTACTGCAGTTTAGAGCATCTACAGTGACTTGTGAAATCTGCTACTCCCTCTTGTGTCACATGTTTGATTATAACAGCTATATCATTGGAATTGATGTTGTTTAAGTGTTACTAATAATGATATGCTCTGAGAGCATATTTACCGAAAGTGAAGAACTATGGAAATACATACAGCATACATATAGATTATGTGCTGTGGCTAATTTCTGTTTACAGTCACTGACCCCTAATGGAATGCAAGCACACTTTAGGAATTCCATATTGAATGTCAAATGGTTGTGTTTCACTTGCGTTTGCAAGGCATCCTCTTCATCTTGTATGCAAAGTCATGTCGAGATATAAGGGTCCACTTCAGGAATAGCAAACACTCAAAGATACTGTTGTGGTTATTAGGTTAGGATAGTTGATTACATCCATTCAAAGTGGTTCTGATTGAATATTGAACTACTGTAAAAAGATTATCCCCCGAAAATACAAGTTTGTATGAATTGTACTGTATTCATAAAATGTTTCATCTCCAAGGACTATGGTAAACTAGGGTTTTGGAAGAGCAACATGTTTCTTGTTGAATTTTCAGTTCTCTATTTGAAAGTTTTTCCATCAACATTTCTACATGATTGCTTTGACACATGGAAGAGTACTGCAAATTACAGACATTTTTTAGGCAAAGCTTTCCTTTTATCATAAACTTGCCTTTCATGGTAGGTTGTTGTTATATGGTATTAAATTCAGTATAGCCTGTCTAATCCAGCCTCTCTGCAAACCGGCATTCTGTATAACTCGACAGGATTTTTGGGTCCCGACAAAATTTCTAGTGAAATGAATGGTGTGATACCCTGTATAATCTGGAACCTGGCTATTCTGGAATCCAGCATGATTCTCTTCTGCTTAAAGCAATGTATATCTGAGTGTACAATCTGGAACCTGGCTATTCTGGAATCCGGCATGATTCTCTTCTGCTTAAATCAATGTAAATCTGACTCTACAATCTGGAACCTGGCTATTCTGGAATCCGGCATGATTCTCTTCTGCTTAAAGCAATGTATATCTGAGTGTACAATCTGGAACCTGGCTATTCTGGAATCCGGCATGATTCTCTTCTGCTTAAATCAATGTAAATCTGACTGTACAATCTGGAACCTGGCTATTCTGGAATCTGGCATGATTCTCTTCTGCTTAAATCAATGTAAATCTGACTCTACAATCTGGAACCTGGCTATTCTGGAATCCGGCATGATTCTCTTCTGCTTAAAGCAATGTATATCTGAGTGTACAATCTGGAACCTGGCTATTCTGGAATCCGGCATGATTCTCTTCTGCTTAAATCAATGTAAATCTGACTGTACAATCTGGAACCTGGCTATTCTGGAATCTGGCATGATTCTCTTCTGCTTAAATCAATGTAAATCTGACTCTACAATCTGGAACCTGGCTATTCTGGAATCCGGCATGATTCTCTTCTGCTTAAAGCAATGTATATCTGAGTGTACAATCTGGAACCTGGCTATTCTGCAATCCGGCATGATTCTCTTCTGCTTAAAGCAATGTATATCTGAGTGTACAATCTGGAACCTGGCTATTCTGGAATCCGGCATGATTCTCTTCTGCTTAAATCAATGTAAATCTGACTCTACAATCTGGAACCTGGCTATTCTGGAATCCGGCATGATTCTCTTCTGCCTAAAGCAATGTAAATGATGATTTTCATTTTCTGTTTTAAAGCTATTATGAAAACAGAAGCAAGATGTTGCGTATACTTATGAAAACAGCAAATATAAATATTTTTATTAATAAGGGAATATTTGCTAATTCCTGTATCAAGATTCCAGAAAACCAAAAAAAAATAAATAAATAAATACAATTGTCTCTTATACTAGGTGCCTGTTTTTTCCAGGTCCCTCTCAAAAACAACACAATGTATACTCAAGAAGTTTATCCTGAAAAGAAGTTTCAACAAAAAAATAAAAATAATAATCCCTAAACCTGTGTTTAGTACAGTACATTTTCCCCATTTACCGCTATCAAATCTGTGTTCAAAAACAGATTTTGTTAGTCAGAAATGGAAATGAACAAAGAGTACAGAAGAGGGCAGGCTTTCATATGGCCCTCTGGTTCAGACTTTAAAGGGGCATGTTAGAACATGTTTTGAGCTGTGTATAAAGCCGCAGTTAATTCTGGAGATTTTTAATGGGACATTGTTTAAATAATGTAAAACCATCTTCTTGCGGTTAACTTCTCTTACATCCGGAAACAATATAGCCTTCCGAGGCCATTAGCATTGCTTGAAATGTTCTCCAGCCAAACATTCCAGTACATGCTTGTTTTCCAATCCTTATCCAATGCTGCTGTTCCATGTCTGCATTTCACAGCACTTCTGTTTGTGCGTTGTTTCAGTGCTGTGTTTCACAGCTCTCCTGTTTGTGCGTTGTTCCAGGCTGTGTTTCACAGCTCTCCTGTTTGTGCGTTGTTCCATGTCTGTGTTTCACAGCTCTCTTGTTTGTGTGTTGTTCCAGGCTGTGTGCGTTGTTCCAGGCTGTGTTTCACAGCTCTCCTGTTTGTGCGTTGTTCCAGGCTGTGTTTCACAGCTCTCCTGTGTGCGTTGTTCCAGGCTGTGTTTCACAGCTCTCCTGTTTGTGCGTTGTTCCATGTCTGTGTTTCACAGCTCTCTTGTTTGTGTGTTGTTCCAGGCTGTGTGCGTTGTTCCAGGCTGTGTTTCACAGCTCTCCTGTTTGTGCGTTGTTCCACGTCTGTGTTTCACAGCTCTCTTGTTTGTGTGGTGTTCCAGGCTGTGTGCGTTGTTCCAGGCTGTGTTTCACAGCTCTCCTGTTTGTGCGTTGTTCCAGGCTGTGTTTCACAGCTCTCCTGTGTGCGTTGTTCCAGGCTGTGTTTCACAGCTCTCCTGTTTGTGCGTTGTTCCATGTCTGTGTTTCACAGCTCTCTTGTTTGTGTGTTGTTCCAGGCTGTGTGCGTTGTTCCAGGCTGTGTTTCACAGCTCTCCTGTTTGTGCGTTGTTCCATGTCTGTGTTTCACAGCTCTCTTGTTTGTGTGTTGTTCCAGGCTGTGTGTGTTGTTCCAGGCTGTGTTTCACAGCTCTCCTGTTTGGGCGTTGTTCCATGTCTATGTTTCACAGCTCTCTTGTTTGTGTGGAGTTCCAGGCTGTGTTCCATGCTGTGAGCGTTGTTCCAGGCTGTGTTTCACAGCTCTCCTGTTTGTGTGTTGTTTCAGTGCTGTGTTTCACAGCTCTCCTGTTTGGGCGTTGTTCCAGGCTGTGTTTCACAGCTCTCCTGTTTGTGCGTTGTTCCATGTCTGTGTTTCACAGCTCTCCTGTTTGTGTGGTGTTCCAGGCTGTGTTTCACAGCAATCCTGTTTGTGCGTTGTTCCATGTCTGTGTTTCACAGCTCTTCTGTTTGTGCGTTGTTCCAGGCTGTGTTTCACAGCTCTCCTGTTTGTGTGTTGTTTCAGTGCTGTGTTTCACAGCTCTCCTGTTTGGGCGTTGTTCCATGTCTGTGTTTCACAGCTCTCCTGTTTGTGTGTTGTTTCAGTGCTGTGTTTCACAGCTCTCCTGTTTGTGCGTTGTTCCATGTCTGTGTTTCACAGCTCTCCTGTTTGTGTGTTGTTTCAGTGCTGTGTTTCACAGCTCTCCTGTTTGTGTGTTGTTTCAGTGCTATGTTTCACAGCTCTCCTGTTTGGGCGTTGTTCCATGTCTGTGTTTCACAGCTCTCCTGTTTGTGTGTTGTTTCAGTGCTGTGTTTCACAGCTCTCCTGTTTGTGTGTTGTTCCATGTCTGTGTTTCACAGCTCTCCTGTTTGTGTGTTGTTTCAGTGCTGTGTTTCACAGCTCTTCTGTTTGTGCGTTGTTCCATGTCTGTGTTTCACAGCTCTCCTGTTTGTGTGCTGTTCCAGGCTGTGTGCGTTGTTCCAGGCTGTGTTTCACAGCAATCCTGTTTGTGCGTTGTTCCATGTCTGTGTTTCACAGCTCTTCTGTTTGTGCGTTGTTCCATGTCTGTGTTTCACAGCTCTCCTGTTTGTGTGTTGTTTCAGTGCTGTGTTTCACAGCTCTCCTGTTTGTGTGTTTTTAAACATTTTTAGAGATAATTTATTAAATCATCAGGTTATGGTCAGGTTTTATCATTTTACCTTTTAGTATTTTAAAAACTTTTCATAATTACATTGCAAATATGTGAGATATAAAATGTATTTATATGTATTTAATAATGATAATATATTTTTGAATATGGCATGTATGGGATACCAGCTGAAGGTCACTATTTAAAATAAATACATTTATTAATTAAAAGTGTACGCTATGTTCATTTATTGTTGCTATATTGGAATTGTGGCATGGTCAACCCACAGGTCATTATGTCATGTGTTCCACATTTTAAAGGTCTGTATTCCACATCTGATGGTAAGGTGGTGAAGTTACATGGCATATATTTTCGTGTGCAGCTGTAACACTGAGGTTATAATAATGTCTAAATGGGGCATTGGTTGTTTGCAACCTGTTGATAATCATGGCAGCTGTATCTTAGTCACACTGCTGTTTCTACATGACAAAAATCAAAAGAGTGTTCATGTGTCGCTCTTTGAGCCTTCTTCATAGAGAATATCAGTGCTTGGATGCTGTTCACAGGCTAAGGAATCCCAGATCTTGTTCTACCGCTAGTGCTTGGGTAAAAGATTTCAGGGGTGCAAATTTGGCCCTTGATTCTAGGTTTTTTGCGGGTTAAATATTTGAAATACTTCATCACTGGTATTGACATTAAAGCATATTACGTGCGTACTAGCTGACTTTTAAAACACAGGTATTAGAAGTTTGAAAATAAAGTATTATTTAATGTGTCTTAGAATAAATATTTAAATATTTTGTTATAGTTCTAACTACTTATGTCTATCTTGGGAGAACATTCATGGAAATAAGTATTTTAAGCACTTTACAATGCGCAAGATCAGATTTCATGCCTCTTATTAGTGCAAGCAATACTATCACTGGTCCTTGTTTTTCTTTTGCTGCAGATCTTTTAGTTGTATGTATTTTATACTTTATTATGTATCATATATTTATATTTTATACTTCAATTGAATATGCAGACATTTCAAAAGACAATACTATAGCTGAAACATTGCAGCTGCTTCTATTCTCTTCATGTGTTGCAGTTCAAACTCACTCCAAAAGGTAGCTGCAACCATACTGTGTGACTGCTAGAATGCAGCAATGTGTCTGTACCATTGTACTGTATTTAAAATACATGCATAGTCTGGATTAACCAACATAAAAAAAGAAGCAAGGAACCAAAAGATGTATGATAAACAAAAGGGGGGTAGCAATAATGTTAATAAAGCTAAAAGGTAAAACAATAGCGATTAAAGTATTAAAGTATTGATTAGCACTCTTTAATAAGTAAACGGGAGCTAATTCACATTTAATAATGTCATTTCATCTTTACAGTTATCTTCACAACGCTCCAATATAGATGTCACACTTTAGTAGTAACCAGCTACGCCACCTGGTGGAATGTGGGCACCACGTCCCAAATTATCGCTAAAGTAACTGTGACTCTCAGGTTTGAAATTTGCATGTGACCAGTGGGGAGCAGACCAATGAACAACCTACCCAGGGGAAAGGACACACAGACAAAGGAAATTCCAAAAGAATAAATATTTATTTAAAAAAAAAATAATAATAATTTTGCAATGTAAGTTGAAACAATGCAATAAAAAGTTTAAAACCTAGATACAGTATATACACCCACCTATTGGCTAGGGTGTAAAGTATCAAAACAAATAATAAAAGAAACAAAAAAAAGAAAAGGAAAATACAGAAACAGGCGCAGGTTGCTCTGCCGTATCAGTCTGTAGGATGTCAGCGGCTCGCCTTGCACTTAAGACAGGCCCAAATATTCTCCTTTAGCAGTCCCAGTACACCCCACTAAATGGAGACAGCAGCAGAACAGAGACAGCAGTAAATTTATCAAGCAAGTTTCTTTGGTTCTCTTTTCTCCCATTATCACCTGCCCTCTCTGTTACTTCCCAACTTAGCCAATAGCAATATATAGTTAGGTTTTTTTTAAAAAATCACACACACATTCACATTCAGGCTCACAGCAATGAAGCAGCCTGATTGCCCACAACAGGAGAGCGTCTATTAACAGCACCGTATTACGAATAATAAAGAAAAAAAAGAGAAACTCCACCACTGCAGTTTGCTTTCAGCTCCCGATCCAATCCAGGCAGCCCATCTGTATACAGCGTTCCGTTCACATCTGTGCGTCTTACAAAATGTGCAATAAATCAAACGTGATTTTAAAATAAATTAATTCTCAGTACCAAAAATAAATATAAATCCACACGTGTATAAAAAAAGTTAACAAACTGTGCAAGGCGATTTTTTCCGATTCCCGTCCCGGGAACGGTAATTATAGCTCAAAGTCTGGTCAAAACAGGTGGGTATTTCAGGTCAGGATACTCACTCTCGGTAACGTGCTGGGGGTCTTCCCCGAGTCTCTCTTTGAGAACAACGCACAACTTCCATTACTGGAGCTTCTTCATCAGGGATACCAGCATCTGTAGGGTAATCCGCACCTCCAAACAACATCAATAGAGGATCTAGTACTTCTGGGGTTTGGGTCTACTCTTCTGGGGTTTGGGTCTGCTCTTCTGGGGTTTGGGTCTACTCTTCTGGGGTTTGGGTCTACTCTTCTGGGGTTTGGGTCTGCTCTTCTGGGGTGCCCCCTAGAGGCTGAAAAGTACAGATGCGCAGTCTATTCCTATGCATGGCTTTAACCCTTTGCGGTCCTATGTCGGACCTGGTCCGACATCGCAATTTTCCCTTTCCGGTCCAATGTCGGACCCTGTCCAACATCATCAAAAAGATGCAAAAAACAGGTCTCTAGTCGTTTTTCAATGGCCGAGTGAGACCGATAGGAGCCGTGAGAAGCCGAAAAAAAGGGCGTATCTCATGAATACTGATAGACTCGACACCACATAGATAACACGGACATAAACAAACAAGATAGCTGCTTCTGTATCCAGTGCTCAAAGAACATCACAGACATTTGCAGAGCTTTTTTTAGATGTTATAGTAATAAAATAACGACTTGGATCGCATTATTGAGGAGTTTGGTGATAAAACGAGTGATCAAGAGATGATTTATCGGTATGTACTATTTTTAAGAGGCATTTGAAAAATATAGCGAACAAGGGGTGGGGCGGGGCTGGAGATGCAGTACTGAGTGTCCTGTTGATATGCAGTGCCTTTTAACTCTTTGCGGTCCATTGTCGGACCTGGTCCGACATTGCAATTATTCCTATCAGGTCCATTGTCGGACCCTGTCCGACATCATTATAGAAACGCAAAAAACGGGTTTTAGTTGTTTTTTCTCCGGAAAAAGTCGAGAAAACCATTCAATGGCCGAGTGGGAACGACAGGAGCCGAGACAAGTCGAAAAAAAAAAAAAAAAAAGGCATATCTCATGATTAGTCATACATGGCCATGGTATCAGATAACGGGCGGTCGTAAAACAAGCTGGCTGACTGCGAGGTCAGCGCTTTAGACATTGCAGAGCTTTTTGAGATGTTATAGTAATAAAATAATGACTTGGATCGCATTATTGAGGAGTTTGGTGATAAAACGAGTGATCAGGAGATGATTGATCGGTATGTACGACTATTATTATTATTATTATTATTTATTTCTTACATAGGTGAAAGCTATAGCGAACGAAAGGGTGGGGCTAGAGATGCCTAGTGAGTGCTTTGTTGATATGCAGGGCCATTTAAACCCGTTTGACTGTGAAAAAAAATACTTTTAAACAGCGCGTCTAAAATTAACTGCGCGTGTGAAAATAAATTAGACCTGGCGTGCCTGACGCGCATTTAATAAATGGACCGCAAAGGGTTAAACCTGTTTTACTGTGAAAAAAAATACTTTTAAACAGCGCGTCTAAAATAAACTGCGCATGTGAAAATAAATTGGACCTGACACACGCTGAATAAATGGACCGCTAAGGGTCAATGGGTCCATCCTTACCTTCTGGTCGAATCTGATAGGTCGACATACCAGGGCGCATTTGCCTGACAACCATCGATCTGCCAGCTTCCCTCGTCCATGTCACCTGTTGTCACGGACCAATACTTGTTCACCTGTTAGGAGCGGCAGGTCCTTAGTGCCACGGTCATACCGGACCTTATCCCTGTTAGCTGCTTTACGTGCTTGTTTGCTTGCCTTGTTATAGGCCAGAGCCAACCGCTCATGGTGGGACTGCACCCACTCTTCTGTGGTCACTTCTTCTTGACCGACCAAAGTACCCAAGGTCACTTCTACTGGGAGCCACGCATTCCTGCCAAACATCAAATTAAATGGGTGTGTGTCCTGTAGCGGCAGGTGCAGTGTTATTGTAGGCCTGGACACTCTCAGGTAAGTGTTGTACCAACCGACTCTGCTGCTCCAACTCTAAGGTACCCAGCATACTCAAAAGGGTCTGATTAAACCTTTCGCAAGTACCATTCCCTTGAGGATGGTAAGGTGTGGTCCGACTTTTTCTGCAGCCGTAATAGCGGCATAGCTCTTCCATCAAAGCAGACTCAGAATTGGGCTCCTAATCTGAGTGAATCCGCTCAGGGCACCCAAATGGTTGAATAATATGTTGCCACAAGGCTTTCACAGTAGTGCGTGCAGTCTGGTCATGTGTTGGGGTTGCCCAAGCATACCTGGTAAACAAGTCAGTAGCGACTGGAATATACTGGAAGTTGCTGCTGTTGGGGGACAAGTACCTGGCAATGCAACTCCTGGGTCCTGGAATCGACACACAAGCATACCATCACAAAGACCTAGTCGCGTCAACTGTGCCAAGAGCCGCAAGGCTTCTAGGGATTCCTCCTTCCTTTCTGCTACCGCGGGGACCTCTCCGCACCCCACGTAGTGTTGCACCCTTGACAAGGTCGAGTCTGCCTTTTGGAGCCCTGCCTAGCATCCAGGATCCCAGAGTGACTGTTGCACTCCAGCGCAGATAGCTTGCACCGTTTCAGACCACACAGCACCTTCCTCCTCCTGTAAAGGCAATCTGGATAGCTCGTCAGCATTCACATTAACCCTACCGGGTCTGTAATTGATCTCGTATTGATAGTTAGCAAGTCTGGCAACCCAGCACTGCTCAGATGCCCCTAACCTTTGCAAATGCACCAGCGGATTATAGTCAGTGTATACCACAAACTTAGTTCCCCACAAATAATCCTTGAACTTTTCAGTGATAGCCCACTTAAGTGCTTATAGCTCTAATTTAAAAAAACTATAATTAGAATAATTTTGCTCTGTAGGGTAGAGACTATGACTAGCATAGGCCACAACCCTCTCCTGGCCATTCTGAACCTGAGCCAGCACTGCACCCAAGCCTCTCTTACTAGCATCAGTGTAAAGCGTAAAGGGCTGTGTGAAATATACGAAAGCCAATAGAGGTGCTTCTGTCAACTTCTGTTTCAATACCTGGAATGCTTGCTCACATTCACCAGTCCAAACAATGGGAACCACACGCTTACCCTTCTTTGGGACACCAATCAACAAGGCATGGAGTGGCTTTGCGATTTCTGCAAAACCCTGAATAAAACGCCGATAATACCCAGCAAATCCCAGGAATGATCTCACCTGCCGCACCGTCTGTGGTATGGCCCACTCCTGCACATGGGGAAACTCCTCCTGAGCTAACCACATGCCCCAAGAATTTGAACAGCTGACATTTCCCAGGCTTCAACTTGAATAGTTTCCAGGTCCCGGAGGTGCGCTTCACCGTCAACTCTTTATTTTCATTCCGCCACAGTCTCTTCTCCACTACTCAGTTCTTCTGATGCGTTCCATCAGTTTCACCACCCTCTGCCTTCTCTGCTTGTTGCCCCATCCTATATCGTTGCCTTCTCCTGTGTTCATTTTGTCCTCGTTAGCAGTCTCCTACTTCCTATTTATAGGGCGGGACTCCTCCTACTCAGTTCCCCTCCACCTATCTGTGGACTATTAAATCTACTGGGGAACACTGCCTGACCAATCCCCTTACTTTTATTTAATCCCTTCCTATAGTTCACACAGTCGTATTCTAATGATGTCAGCGACTCACTTCCCCACTGCAAGCAGCACTCGTGAAAAGGTAAACCAAAGACAAACCAACAAACCAACAAACCATATATATATATATATATATATATATATATATATATACACTACCGGTCAAAAGTTTTAGAACACCTCCATTTTTCCAGTTTTTATTGAAATTTACGCAGTTTAATGTCTCAATGTACTCTGAAATTAAAGCATAGAACAAATAAACAATTGGAGATAAAGAAATCATGGAATCGTTTTGTTTAACAAAATTTAATCTAAATTTTTGACTCATCAAAGTAGCCACCTTTTGCAGATATAACAGCTGAACACACTCGTGGCATTCTTTCTACAATGGAAATCAAATATTGTTCGGAAAGTTCTTCCCAACACTGTTGCAGAAGTTCCCACAAATGTGTTGCACTTGTAGGTTGCTTTGCTTTCACCCTTCTGTCCAGTTCATCCCAAACCAGCTCGATGGGGTTTAAGTCTGGAGACTGTGCTGGCCATTCCATGATTTGAAGCCTACCGTCTTGTTCTTTTCTTCTAAGGTAGTTCTGACATAGCCTGGAGGTATGTTTTGGGTCATTATCTTACTGTAGGATGAACCCCTGACCAACTAGGCGTATACCAGAGGGTATTGCATGGCGCTGCAAAATGCTGTGGTAGCAGTTTTGGTTCAGGGTGCCACTCACTCTGTGCAAGTCGCCGACTCTGGATCCAGCAAAAGAGCCCCAGACCATCACGCTTCCTCCTCCATGTTTGACAGTTGGTGTCACACACCGAGGAACCATCCTTTCACCTACTGATGGCGTGCAAAAAACCCTGCGTGATGAACCAAGATTTCAAATTTGGATTCATCGGTCCATAAGACCTTCTTCCAGTCTTCAGTAGTCCACTGGCGGTGCTTCATGGCCCAGGCAAGCCTCTTTTTCTTATTTTGCCATCTTAGCAATGGCTTTCTTACTGCCACTCGACCTGTCAAACCTGCAGCTCGAAGTCTTTTCTTCACAGTTGAAACTGAGACTTGCTTACTTCGACCAGTGTTTAGCCGTGCGTGAAGCTGTTGTCCTGTGAGCCGCCTATCACGCAAGCTGTTGACTCTCAGAAACTTGTCTTCTGATTCTGTTGTGGCTTTGGGTCTGCCAGACCTCTTCCTGTCAGAGTTTCCTTCAGTTTCCAAGTGCCTTTTGATGGTGTAGGAAACTGTACTCACTGACACCCTCTCTTTCTTTGCAATTTCTCTAAAGGAAAGACCTACACTTTTAAGGGTTATAATGGTCTGTCTGTCTTCCTTTGTTAATTGCCTTTTTCTCGCCATTATGAGAGCAATATACTACTTCCTGCAGTACAATACTGTCCAAATAATGCTTAAGAGGGTGTAGTAACACAGTCTGTTCCAACACTGCTTTTATACAGACAGAGGGTTTGTAAGTAATCAACAAAAGTTGGGACACCTGTAGGAATTGTTAGCATCAACTTTCAAGGCTTAATTTACTTCCATTGCTGCAGAACAGCTGTAAGTTGTTAACCCATTACTTGTTCCCTGAAAAAGGCCTTTTTGTATAACTCTGAAATGTACATTATTTTTCAGTTTTTGGTAACCTAAACTTTTTTTTTTTAACCTCTGGCAGTTTACCGCTTACCTTTGTACCATTTCAGGTTATTCACTGGACTTGAACTGCTTAAATTTCAATAAAAACTGGAAAAATTGTGGTGTTCTAAAATTTTTGACCGGTAGTATATATATATATATATATATATCTATATATATTTAAAAACGTGATTTTAAAGTAAATTAATTCTCAGTGCAAAAAATAAATATAAATCCACACGTGTATAAAAAAATAAACAAACTGTGCAAGGTGAGGGTTTAATCATTTGTCACAATGTGACACACACACACATATACAGGTAGTGGACAAAAAAATGGAAACACCAATGTAAAGTCACTTAATAGGGCGTTGGGCCACTATGGTATCCCGCTCTGTGGAGTTCTCGGCGGACCGTTTTTGATGAAACTGGCTGCGCTCGCCTGTTTTGCCTTGCACTTCGAATTAACGCACGGATATCATGATCCTGGAGTATGCGCTTCCGCCCACTGTTGCCCTTTGCTGATGATGTCTTTCCCTCAGAGTTCCATGCCGACATCACCTTAGACACCGTTGCTCGTGAAACTTCAGCAAGTTGAGCTGTCTTGGTCACTGAAGCTCCTGACAAACGCGCCCCAACAATCACCCCTCTTTCAAAGTCACTGAGGTCTCCTCTTGCAGCCATGCTAGCCATAATTATAGGCAACCAGGCCTGTCCAGCATTTTTATACATGACCCTAAACATGCCGGGATGTTATTTGCTTAATTATCGCATGAGCCACACTTGTGTGGAAGCCCTTGCTTTCAATATACTTGGTGTCCCTCATTTACCCAGGTGTTTCCATTTTTTTGTCCACTACCTGTACATTTAGAATCTACACAAACTACTCCACATTGATAAAGTTAAAAAAAATGCATATAGAATATAAATAAGTAAGATTTACAGGGAAAAACAGATTAATCTCAGTTGCATAAGTATTCAACCCCTTTGCTACTGCAGCCCTAAATCAGCTCAGGTGCAAATGATTTGTTTGAAAGATCACAAAATTTGTGAACTGGTTTCAGCCTGTGTGTACTCAAAGTGGTTTAACTTGTAGATAATTTCCCTCAGGTATATAAAGACTTTCAAGCTGCAACTCACATAGTGATCCAACAAAGCAACTATGAAAACCAAGGAGCTTTCGAAACAAGTCAGGGATGAAGTGGTAGAGAGGCACAGAGCAGGAGAAAGGTACAAGAAAATTTCAAAAGGTGCTGATTATCCCTCTCAGCACAGTGAAGCCCATCATTAAGAAGTGAAAGATGCATCATACCTAGGGCCATGGAAAATTCATGGTACTTTTTCAAGAAATACATGGATGACAATAAAAAAAAAAATACACAGAAGTGCCATTTTATTTTTATTTTTATTTTTTTAAAGTTTATATTGTAAGTTGCCTAAAATGAATAACGCATTAAAGAATATCACCAAGGTTGAAACATTTTAACATTTAATGGTAACTACTGAGTCAACATTTACATTGTAACGTTTAAAACAATCTTTTAAAATGTAACAAACAAGGGTCATTTAAATGTGTTGGCTGAAAAAAGTAACAAGCAGACAAAACTGATTAAAACAAAACAAGTTTGAATGACAAATTCGGTAACATTGTCGAGTTTTGTAAACGTTTAAAACTTAGGCTATGTTCATACAGTAATTAAACGGACTGTGTTGTATAGCGTTATGCTGACTTTGAAAAACAAAATGTTAAAAACAGGGTTAAG
This sequence comes from Huso huso, assembly GCA_036884735.1. Taxonomy (NCBI): domain Eukaryota; kingdom Metazoa; phylum Chordata; class Actinopteri; order Acipenseriformes; family Acipenseridae; genus Huso; species Huso huso. The sequence goes on along the minus strand of CM072663.1, from coordinate 120,960,477 downwards.
TGCAAGTGACAAAACCGAAACTGTGTTTTTCTTTACACACACTAAATTATATATGACGTTTTAAAACCACATAACATTGTGCTAGTTGAGCGAATCAACCTATACAAAACAATCTAAAAAACAAGAACAGGAAAAACAAGAAGAAATCGTATGCGACTTTTTATCCATCTAGCGTGTTGTGCACGCACACATGCATGCAAGCACGCTCACACGCATGCAAGCACGCTCACACGCATGCAAGCACGCTCACACACACGCACACGCACACGCACGCAAGCATGCTCACACACACACACACACACACATGCACGCACCACACACCACACACACACACACACTCAACAATGATCTGGCCCGTGAGCAGAAAAATAGTTATTTGTTGAATGCCAGCATCGTGCATCTTGTTGCAGTTTCAACACTCATGGTTTATCTTTGTGGTGTAAAAACCTGTCCATATACGGAAACTGCTCATTCTGCATCCACAGAGTTTGTTGGAATTGACAAAAACAAGCATGCAATTTTTGCCATGTTTGGGAATTTGATTTCAGACCTCACCCAGAAATCAACAATATTGACATTTTTGTCCCTTTCAGCGGCATGGTGCTTCTAAGGTTCAATTTCATCTCTACAGCTTGTGAAATCAGGGATTGCATCAAGTGGCAAATATGTGACATCCAGACTGACACCATGATAAATATAAGATTTATTATTATTCGTAGTTTTATTAATTGTTGCAGACATTTCTATGTAGTTGTCTATGGTTTCTACATGATAAAATCTGGTGAAGATAATGTAAAAAAAAAGAAAAAAAAAAGTTTTTCATGGTAGGCAGCCAAATACACAATTTCCGTGAAATCGTGAATTTTCCGTGGCCCTAATCATACCAACCAGATGCTACCCAGATCAGGTCGCCCTCCCAAACTGAGTAGCCGGGCAAGCAGAAAACTGGTTTGGCGTGTCACTCTGAAACCAAAACTCAGTACGTTTACATGACAACGCATTTTCCAAAAACTGAATCAGAAAACTGATTTTCTTAAAACTTTTCACTTTTCTGTGTTTACATGATTAACGATAGAAAATCTAATTAGAATTCAACTGTATACATGCATTGATGTTTTCGGAAAATACAGGATATTTTCATATGCAAAGTACTGTAGTAGCCTAAGTACGATTTGAACAGACCAGACATTTCTGCGAAAGAACGGAGACCAATCCAATATAGTGCTTTATGGAAGTGTCAGGTCTTAAATTCAAAGATTACTATCCTATACCTCTATTCAGATTCCCCACAATGTGCAATCAGCCTTTCCAACAGCTCGTCCTGTTCTATATTACCAGTTTCTTTTGCAGACATTATTTTAAATTATCACGTCATTTTAAAACTGGAAAACATTTGCTGCTTCAGTATGGGCTATTAACAAATACATACAGACTTTAACAAATGTATTACTTTATCCCTAACCAGACAAATGGATGGATGCAGACTGACTACAGATTATTATTATTTTCTCTGTTTTCTAAAACCACGTGCAGGAATGAAGGTCAAAGTTTGCACATGTGCAGTACGCTATCAGAATAAGTTTTCCGAAAAGTGTGTTTACATGATATACATTTTGTTAGTTTTCGTAATTTAATTGGAAATTTCTAGGTGCTGTTTTCTGAAAACTGACTTTCGGAATATTCCGATACATTTTCTGGAAACTGTGTTTACATGACTTTTGATATCAGAATTAGTTTTCTGAAAAATATCGAATTCTTATGCTCATGTAAATGCACTGAATGACCTTGAGAGATCTGCAAAGTTCTTTGTCTGAGATGGGAGTCAGTGTTCACACATCAACAATAAGCCGGTCCCTACACAAAGCTCGCCTGTATGGACGGGTGGCAAGAAAGAAGCCATTACTCAAAAAGCCTCATCTTAAAGCACTATGAAGTTTGGGAAAAAGCATGTAGATGATACTGCAGACATGTGGAAAAAGGTTTTGTGGTCAGACACGACAAAAATTGAACTTTTCGATCTAAATTCCAAGCGTTACGTCTGGCGCAAGCCCAACACTGCACATCACCCAGTCAACACAATCCCAACTGTCAAGCATGGTGGTGGCAGCATCATGTTATGGGGATGATTCTCTTCAGCAGGGACTGGGAAGCTTGTCAGGATAGAGGGGAGAATGGATGGTGCAAAGTACAGGCGAATCCTTGAGGAAAACCTGTTTGAGTCAGCCAAGACTCTGAAACTGCTCATATAACAGTGTTCAGTTTAACCACTACAGCTTTGAATAAAAAAAGTTTGTTTGAAAAACTGTGCATAAATTATTTGTAATTCAACAAAATGTGACATTATTGGTAGGGGGTGAATACTTCTGCAAGCCACTGTGTGTATATATATATACACAAAAAAGTTTAAATGATTAAAAAACATTTATTTCAGGACGTTTCGGGCAAAAGCCCTTCATCTGATTTTTTTTTTTATCCCTGGCTCTGCACTTTCAGTTGTCATCCGGTGGGGGGATAAAAGATTTTGAATTAACAATGATTTCTTCTGGAAATTTTAAACATTTAAAATGATAAATGTATGCTGCATCATTATTACGCAAACTGACTTCAAAAAAATCTCGGTCTTAGCACTTCAGTCCGTAAAATCAGTAGCACATTGTATTAACATAATTTAAAAAAAAAAAAAAAAAAAAAGTAATGGAATGGAGTTTGGTTTCACGGGAGCCGGATCATAAGATGGATCAGGCTCAGATTCCACTCACCCGTCATTATCACCCAGCAGTAGTGCTGTACGCACCGTAGCAAGGCAAATTAACCAATGAAAATCAACTACGTCAACGTCATTCAGTTGCTGTATTTCACACCGTTATTTTTTTATTATCATCTGAACTGCATACTAATACTAAAGAAAAAAAATGAAGACAGGACACTAAAAATCCATAGTAGCTTTTCTTAAACAGCCCCAGAGCCAAAGACTGGAACTTTTACCTGCCGAGTCACCCGCTGAGCAGAGTGGAAACAATGCCAAGATTAACAACAATTAACTTCTGCAGATGAAGCTGTTAAAATACGTATGTTGTATTATATTCCATTTATTGTTGTTACACTCTGTTCAGTTATCAATGAGGTTATGTGCAACAATGCAAGTACTTGTCATGAGTGTGTTTTAACATTATTTTAGTTGCTGTAACGTAGGTAGTTTTTTGGTATTTTTGCCTTTTGATAGCGTACATACATGCCAGCAATCCCTATATGGTCGGGACAGTCTCGATTTCCTAGCAAATAGAAAAAAATACATTTATTCTGCAGAGTTAGTGAAAAACACACGCTGTGCTCTTCGTGTGGCAGACACATCTACTGATCACTAACATATACAAAGGGAAGAACGCTTCATGATGTCTATTTATTTTTACTGTCATGCTGGTCGTGTGGTGTTGAATTGGGGGGGGATACGTCTATTATATGATAATATATATGATCAGCATCCCACTGAACACTTTCTCCAAATGTTGGCAAGTATGACCGGATCCATAAAAAATAACTGCATTTATCCTGCATGATGGCAGATTTGGCAAATGTGTGATTCCTAAAGATTTTTTAACAGTTGATTCGGTATAAGTAAGTAACGTAGTGATTCTCTTAACTGTTTACATTGTGCACTACAGATGTGTCAAGGCGTGCCATGAGGTTTTGTTGTTTGTCTATTTTATTCCCCCCACTGGAAATTTGACTATATATATATATATATATATATATATATATATATATATATATATATACACAGTGCCTTGCATAAGTATTCACCCCCCTTGGACTACATTCTACAAAACAGAAAATTGCTACAAAAAATCTACAAAACAGAAAGGGAACCAATCTACTCGGAGAATGGATCCTTGAGGAGGTCCAGAAGCATTTAAACTAGAAAGGAAGGGGGGAGAAAACAAAAAAAACAGAAGGGAGACCACATCAAAACAAGGGCAACAACTCAGGTAAGACCACTATTAAATGTATTTATCTTAATGCTAGAAGTCTCAGAAACAAAATGTTAGAACTTGAAGCTACTGCACTAACAAGTAACTACGATGTGATAGGTGTTACAGAAACTTGGTTGTCTGAGAGTGATGGAGACGAATATAATATTAGTGGGTACACACTATATAGGAAAGACAGGCAGGACAGAAGAGGCGGAGGGGTAGCGCTATACATAAGAAATAGTCTTCAAGCCAGGTGTTAAATCAGAACAAAGAAAACAATGCAGAATCAATATGGGTCAGAATAATGGACACAAATTCAAAGGGCATAATAATAGGAGCATGCTATAGACCGCCAAATTCAGACGCTGAGCAAAATAATCTGTTGTACAATGACATTCGAAATGCGTGTAGAAAAGGAGAAGCCATACTAATGGGGGATTTCAACTTCCCCCGTATAAAATGGGAAAACCCGATAGGGGGCACGACGGACGAAATGGAAATGGTGGAAATGACAAATGACTGCTTCCTAACACAATTTGTCAAGGCAAAGACTAGAGGGGAGGCATGCCTTGATTTAGTCTTTTCAAATAATGAAGACAGAATAACTAAAACAGAGGTCAGAGAGCCATTGGCAAACTCAGGCCACAACATGGTCTCATTTGAAATATTTTTTAAAACCCCAAAAGTAATGACTAAATCTAAGGTTTACAATTTTAGAAAAACAAACTATGAAGGTATGAAACGGAGACTAACAGAAGTAGATTGGAGTAAAATAGAGAAAACATCCACAGAAAAAGGATGGCTGTTTTTTTAAAAATGTAGTACTAGAGGCACAAAACAATTACATCCCAAAAGTAGACAAATCTAAATCTAAAACAAAATGGCCAAAATGGTTTAATAGATCAATTTAAAAAAATATTCAGCGAAAAAAGGCACTTTACAGAGCATTTAAAAGGGACCAAAAACAAAGTACACAGAAAGAGTACTTGAAACTGCAAACACAAGTCAAAAAGGAAGTTAGAAAGGCCAAGAGAGAGATAGAAATCAATATTGCTAAGGGGGCTAAAACCAATTCCAGAATATTTTTCCAATATTATAACAGCAAGAGAACATTCAAAGAGGAGGTTAAATGTCTAAGAGACACAAATGGCAAAATTACTTTTCACAGGTTTTTACAAAGGAGGACACGGACAACATGCCTGACATGTCGACCTGTTCCTATCCAATTTTAAATAACTTAAGCATAACAGAGGCAGAAGTGTTAAAGGGACTAGGAGCTCTTAAAATAAACAAATCCCCTGGACCAGATGAGATCCTCCCAATAGTACTCAAAGAAATGAAAGAAGTTATTTACAAACCGCTAACCAAGATCATGCAACAGTTTCTTGACACAGGGTTGTACCGACAGACTGGAAAATAGCAAACATAATACCGATCCACAAAAAGGGAGACAAAACCGAACCAGGTAACTACAGACCAATAAGGCTGACTTCTATTATATGTAAACTTATGGAAACTATAATAAGATCCAAAATGGAAAATTACCTATATGGTAACAATATCCTGGAAGACAGCCAGCATGGTTTTAGGAAAGGGAGATCGTGTCTAACTAACCTACTTGACTTTTTTGAGGATGCAACATTGAAAATGGATAACTGCAAAGCATACGACACGGTTTATTTAGATTTCCAGAAAGCTTTTGACAAAGTCCCGAATAAAAGATTAATTCTCAAATTGAACGCAGTAGGGATTCAAGGAAATGCATGCACATGGTTTAGGGAGTGGTTAACAGGTAGAAAACAGAAAGTACTGATTAGAGGAGAAACCTCAAAAATGGAGCGAGGTAACCAGTGGTGTACCGCAGGGATCAGTATTAGGTCCTCTGCTATTCCTAATCTACATTAATGATTTAGATTCTGGTATAGTAAGCAAACTCGTTAAATTTGCAGACGACACAAAAATAGGAGGAGTGGCAAACACTGTTGAAGCAGCAAAGGTCATTCAAAATGATCGAGACAGCATTCAGAATTGGGCAGACACATGGCAAATGAAATTTAATAGAGAAAAGTGTAAAGTATTGCATGCGGGCAATAAAAATATGCATTATAAATATCATATGGGAGATAGTGAAATTGAAGAAGGGAACTATGAAAAAGACCTAGGAGTTTATGTTGACTCAGAAATGTCTTCATCTAGACAATGTGGGGAAGCTATAAAAAAGGCTAATAAGATGCTCAGATATATTGTGAGAAGTGTTGAATTTAATTCAAGGGAAGTAATGTTAAAACTCTACAATGCATTAGTAAGACCTCACCTAGAATATTGTGTTCAGTTCTGGTCACCTCGTTACAAAAAGGATATTGCTGCTCTAGAAAGAGTGCAAAGAAGAGCAACCAGAATTATCCCGGGTTTAAAAGGCATGTCGTATGCAGACAGGCTAAAAGAATTGAATCTATTCAGTCTTGAACAAAGAAGACTACGCGGCGATCTGATTCAAACATTCAAAATCCTAAAAGGTATAGACAATGTCAACCCAGGGGACTTCTTTGACCTGAAAAAAGAAACAAGGACCAGGGGTCATAAATGGAGATTAGATAAAGAGGCATTCAGAACAGAAAATCGGAGGCACTTTTTTACACAGAGAATTGTGGGAGTCTGGAACCAACTCCCCAGTAATGTTGTTGATGCAGGCACCCTGGGATCCTTCAAGAAGCTGCTTGATGAGATTCTGGGATCAATAAGCTACTAACAACCAAACGAGCAAGATGGGCTGAATGGCCTGCTCTCGTTTGTAAACTTTCTTATGTTCTTATATTTTTCAAAATTATTTACAAATAAAAAACTGAAAAGTCTTGATTGCATAAGTATTCACCCACTTTGCTGTGACACCCCTAAATAAGCTCTGGTGCAACCAATTGCCTTCAGAAGTCACATAATTAGTTGAATGGAGTCCACCTGTGTGCAATTAAAGTGTCACATGATCTCAGATTAAATACACCTGTTTCTGGAAGGCCCCAGAGTTTGTTAGAGAGCATATCTAAACAGACAGCATCATGAAGACCGGGATAAAGTTCTGGAGAAGCACCAATAACATCATGAAGACCGGGATAAAGTTCTGGAGAAGCACCAATCAGGGTTGGGTTATAAAAAAATAACCCAAACTTTGAACATCCCCCAGAGCACCGTTAAATCCATTATTAAAAAATGGAAAGAATATGGCACAACCGCGACTCTGCCTAGAGAAGGCCGTCCACCAAAACTCAGTGACCAGGTAAGGAGGGCATTAGTCAGAGAAGCAACCAAGAGGCCAATGGTAACTCTGAAGGAGCTGGAGAGATCCACAGTTGAGATGGGAGAAACCATCCATGGGACAACTATAACCCGGACGCTCCACAAAGCTGGGCTTTATGGAAGAGTGGCGAGAAGAAAGCCATTGCTGAAAAAACCCATATAAAATCCTGTTTGGATTTTGCCAAAAGGCATGTGGAAGACACAGCAAACATGTGGAAAAAGGTTCTCTGGTCTGATGAGACCAAAATTGAACTTTTGGCCTTAGCGCAAAAACGCTATGTGTGGCGCAAAGCCAACACTGCTCATCACCCTGAGAACACCATCCCCACGGTAAAGCATGGTGGTGGCAGCATCATGTTATGGGGATGCTTTTCATCTGCAGGGACTGGGAAACTGGTCAGGATTGAGGGCAAGATGGATGGAGCAAAATACAGGGAAATTCCAGAGGAAAACCTGTTTCAGTCTGCAAGAGACCTGGGACTGGGGCGGAGGTTCACCTTCCAGCAGGACAATGACCCTAAACACACAGCCAAAGCTACTCTGGAGTGTTTTAAAAACAAGAACCTGAATGTCTTAGAATGGCCCAGTCAAAGCCCAGACCTCAATCCGATTGAGTATCTGTGGGAAGACTTGAAAATTGCTGTTCACCAACGGTCCCCATCAAGCTTGACAGAGCTTGAGCAATTTTCCCAAGAAGAATGGGCAAAAATTGCAGGATCCAGATGTGCAAAGCTGGCAGAGACTTACCCAAAAAGACTCACAGCTGTAATTGCTGTCAAAGGTGCTTCTACCAAGTATTGACTCAGGGGGGTGAATACTTATGCAACCAACAAATGTCTTTTTTTTTGTTTAATTAACTTTTGTGTCACAATAAAAAATATTTTGCACCTTCAAAGTGTTAAGTATGTTGGGTAAATCAAATGGTAAAAATCCCAATTAAATCAATTTTAATTCCAGGTTGTAACACTAAAAAATGTCCAAGGGGGGTGAATACTTATGCAAGGCACTGTATATATCCAGCTTTCCTCTTTTATCTAGGCAGAATGTAACTGTGTTTCTCTTCCAGAAAAATACTTTCTTGAATTTCCAATGCTAATAACATTGGCCAGCATTTACTGTGATAGCATTTTTTTTGTGTGTACTATTATACTAGAACGTAGATTTTTTAAAATGTTGTAACTTTTTCAGACAGTGAAAAAAAAAACTAAAAAACCAGCATGCACTTTGATACCTGATTTGATTTTACTATAGATCATGCAAGTTGGCCGTACGATACTAGCTTTATTTAACCAGACACTGTGTACTGTTTATCAGTGGGCTTGTGAAAAAATTCAGTTGGTTTATATCAACAACACTGTCTGAAGCACAGAGTGCTGCCTTGACCTTTGTTTAAAGTCATCTCTGCTGTTAAATAGCCAACAGGTTCTGCTCTGCATCACAGAACACCTCAGGCATGTTCAGCTTGTAGCATGTGGTTAATGAGTTTGGTGAAGTGATGTATTCACTACAAAGCAGGATTGTTTCTGCACATGCATGGGGTCAGAGGTTTGGAAGAGGCGGTGTAGGCAGGTTAGGAAGTCAGAGTAGAATTAGCAGTATATTTTCAACTTGTTTTTCCAATCTTGAACTCCACCTTACTGGAAATGGGGGCCCCCAAGCATACAGTCTGGCTCCTGGCCATATACTCACTTTGGCAGACAGGCTGAAGTCACAGAAGGTTTTCCAGTTCTGTATTCCAGATTTAACCACTGGTGTGCTCAAAATGAGTTCCTTGTTCATGGTAAAAAAGAATAGACACAAAAGAAACTCCGTAGTAAAACTGAAACTGTAGAGACTTTTCATTTGCAGCCTGTATACCTTGTCTTAAAGGGAATGGAAACAGTGTTTTTTGCGCGTTAAAATGATTTACAAAGTAATAAAAAATAACATTTGCCATTCAAAAAACATTATATTTATCATATAATACAATAAAAACGACTTTTAAAAATACGGAAACCGGCACTTTCTGTTAGCGTGTTCCGCCATATTGACAGTGACGTCACTGGCTGGATAACAGAGATGGCGAATGTCAAGTCAGGATATGCACATACCTGGGAACCAAACATCTTCTGTGTTAATATATCATATAGAAGATCTTTGTGGGAACTCTTCGGGTTTGTTAAAATTGTTAAATAAAGTTATTAAGGTCTGAATAAAAAAAAAATGCATCCAATCGCTTTCATCATGATACATCACATGCTTTGTTGCCTTGTATCAGGCTTTGCTGAGCTGAGTCGCTCTTGTTTCAGTGAACTGTCAGTAAAATTACTGGATCTGAGTGTGAAGTTGTGGACTTGTGAGGAAATGAGATCAAACTCGCCACTTTTGGTTTTTAAGTTATGCATGAGTTATTACGTTACGTATTTAGTTTTGTCTGGGGGGAACAAACATGTTCTTAGATTGTGCAGCAAACTTTATCGCATGAAAAGAAAATACAGTTGCACGAGGATTTATACAAGTTAAAACATGCGAGGGAGTAAGTACAAACCCTTATTATATAATATAGCAGTATTAGTTCAACATCCTGTTTTTGGCTCATTGTCATGCTTTTTTATAAATGTCAGTGTTTTGGGCACTCAAATTTTTACGTGTTCTATGTGATTTGTGCGCATGTATGAGTTTACCAGTGCTGAGAAAATACTGTACAGCAGGCTAGGAGGTCAGTAAAATTCCAAAAGTACCCATAGATATATTATTATATGCACAAACAAACATAAACAGAATATCAAGACCTTCGACTCTTGTTTACTTGTAAACGATCTCTGATCGTGTTTTTCTTCACTTGTTGGTGTCCGACAGTCACAGCTTTTGAGATCATACAACATAAAATTAAATACAGACGGCATCAACAGTGAAGTGTCGCTGTAATGAACAAAGTGAATACTGCAAACTCGTGAATATTTTATATGAGGAACATTTTTCTTTCAGTACTTGCAGCCACTTTTTAACCGGTCTTTTTGTTTTGAGAGACAACGTACACCCTAATTCTTATAAATAATGATTTGTACAGACAGGACCTACGCAAATTACATTTTGCTGGACTGATTCTTCCAACCAGTGACGTCACCGGAAGTGAATTTCAGACATGGCGAATTACAGGTTGATAAATCGAGGAGTTTAAACAGCTCGTTTGACAAATACCGGTTGAAAACAGTAAAAAGAAACCAGAGATCACATTGCTGTTGTACCTTTTTAACACTATAATCACAACGTGATAAGTGTTTCCCTTCCCCTTTTAAAGGGAAGGTTTTATTAGAAAATTGACACTTTATTAGGTAACTGTATGTAAAGTAGTTGAAACACATTTTGGGCATAAAGAAGTTATTGTTCGATAAAACTCTGTGGATTTGTGTTAAGTCAATTAAACTATTTTTTGACAAAGTTCACTGTGGCAGATTTGTCATACTGGAAATTGCACCAACGATTAGTTACTGCCTTCATTAGAACAAAATAAGTGCGTGACTCATGTGAATGATTCCTTACTGTGGTGCTACAGTTCACACCAAGTTTCTCCATCCTGCTGGAAATGCAGTTGTTCCAGAATCTTGCTGAACTTTCACTTCCTATGTTTATTAGCAGTTTTCATATATATTTGGTATTTTAATGTACTTTTGGGTTAACTAACCTCTAAGAGCAATGCATTTATGTCGTCTACCGATGACCTGAGGAAATTATGCAGTATTTGGTCCCAAAACCTATATTATCCACCCCAAATTAATTTTGAGCAGATGGATGCTTCTTAGCGTAGCAGCAGATTTGTATACCTTTAATCCCTTTGATTTGATACATGCTGGCTGTTAAATGTTAAAATATCTGTGAATGGTTTAATGCCTGTAATACAGTCTAACTATCTCTCCTGCATCATATAGGAATCTAGTTTTTTTTGCATTAGTGAATTATTTTGCAAGAAGCATTCATATTGTTATTGTTTCATATTCTGTTCTCACGTGCATGTTGACTGGTAAACAAATCCAGTTTAATTTCTTGAATAAATGCTTTTAAATTGAAACAATTTAACTTGGGTAAGTAGCCTGAACATTTTAAGTTTAGAGTGTGCATTTTTGGTAATTATATAACCTGTACTGAATGTGTAATTGGTCACATAAAAAAAAAAAAAAACACAAAAAAACTATTACTTTCTATGGCAATTTTAATATGAATAATTTTTATATTAAAACAAATAACAATGTTTAAAATGAAGCAATAAACGCATTAACCAGTGCAGTACAATACAATGTTACAGCCTCAGTACTTCAAAGATGAAATATAAGATACATTACAAATATAAAAGCCAATGATTAAAAGCAATATACATTACATACATGTTTAAATATAAGACTTAACAAGTATACAACCCTAAACACTAGCAGCTTCATTTAGATTTCCTACCATCATAACTAGTTAATTCAGCTAGCAGCATTTAAACATGAAAGATGCAACATATTTCATTATAACATCAGTAGAACGCCAAACTTCATAAACTTCACACAGATATAATAAAGAAAAAATAGCGTCCCAGAATCACATTCAACTACATTTCTTCAAACTGGAACAAATTATATTTAGTCATTCATGTTTTGCTGATCCATTTTTGTACAGAAACGCATTCATTTGGTAGCATTTTGAACCTTTTGATCCAAGCAACTGCCAAAACTATTCGAGCATCCTGCTCCACTTCTGGATATTAAGTAATATATTCTGCTTCTGTTTCTCTTCAGACCACACATGCCTGGAAGTTCCCAGGTGTTTCTGATCAGAGGAAAATATAGGAGAGTGATGTATAGTATCTCCACTGCTGTCTTAAAAGTGAATAAGTTAATAAAAAATACTCTGAATATTAAACATAGATATAATGAATAATATATGCTATATTGTGTTTTGTTAGTTTTCTCTTTCTTGTAGTGCCCACTGTTGGTAACTTTAATAGATTATACAGATGCTTTATAGTTTAACCTTGTTGATATATAAATTGTTTTTGTTTCTTCTTTTCTTATTTTAATAACACATTCTTGTGTTTACTATTTATGTATGTACTCTGCTTTTGCTCTTGTGTAAAGTGTGTACCCCTTCTGTCTTTAATAAATAAATAATCATGTAGTGTTTTAAAACTAGAAACAAAAACACATAATGTTACTTAGGATCTCTTATGCACAGCTTACGCTTTTAAAAAGGGGTGCAAATGCTGTAGATCCAGGAGGAACCCAGATCAGAAAGGCTTGGGTTGGGTCACAGTGTCTTTAACTTTGCCAAAACACCAGGTTTAATCTTACAAAATACAGGTTCATTTTATAAAAGACAACTTGAAATGTTCTTCCCGTAGAATCCTGGGCTCGTAGCGGACCCCAAAGAAGACACTTGTGAAAGGATGCAGATTTGTGTTGTCAGTTTACTCCACTTTGCACCACTTATTATGGAATTCAATGGAAATGGTTGAAGACTACATGTAACAACTGAGAATATAAGGAACCGCCTTGTCAATTGACTTATCAGGTCGAATGAGGTGTAGCAAAGTTTAGGCTTATATTATTGAATTGAAATAGTCCTACCAAAGCAATTTAAGGCAAGTAACTTCTTGAGGTGAAGTACAGTTTTATAATGTTTAATAATATTGCCCCATCATCGGACAGGACTCTACAAAGAATAATAATGTACGGATAATAATCTATTCATTTGAATGCAGGTTTCAACTCTACAATGTATGTTTTAATGTTAGAAACAAAGGACAATTATCTTATCCTGCCACATGTTTTATATAAACAATGCCAGATTTGCATCATTAGAGCTTACTGTACATACCGGACTCTCAGACCGGCAAGTGGTTTTATTTAAATACAGAAAATACAGATCACAGCCAAAATGTATTTTTTAGCACAGCAGCGCCGGGATGTGTTGCGTCTCGGTATGATGTCACACACGAGTAGCACAGCAGCGCCGGGATGTGTTGCGTCTCGGTATGATGTCACACACGAGTAGCACAGCAGCGCCAATGATGTGTTGCGTCTCGGTATGATGTCACACACGAGTAGCACAGCAGCGCCGGGATGTGTTGCGTCTCGGTATGATGTCACACACGAGTAGCACAGCAGCGCCGGGATGTGTTGCATCTCGGTATGATGTCACACGAGTAGCACAGCAGCACAGCAGTGCCGGGATGTGTTGCGTCTTGGTATGATGTCACACACGAGTAGCACAGCAGCGCCGGGATGTGTTGCGTCTCGGTATGATGTCACACGGTAGCACAACAGCGCCCGGGATGTGTTGCGTCCTCGGTATGATGTCACCACGAGTAGCACAGCAGTGCTGGGATGTGTTGCGTCTCGGTATGATATCACACACGAGTAGCACAGCAGTGCTGGGATGTGTTGCGTCTCGGTATGATGTCACACACGAGTAGCACAGCAGCACAGCAGCGCCGGGATGTGCTGCGTCTCAGTATGATGTCACACACAAGTAGCACAGCAGCGCCGGGATGTGTTGCGTCTCGGTATGATGTCACACACGAGTAGCACAACAGCACTGGGATGTGTTGCATCTAGTTATGATGTCACACATGAGTAGCACAGCAGCGCCGGGATGTGTTGCATCTAGTTATGATGTCACACATGAGTAGCACAGCAGCCCTGGGATGTGTTGCGTCTCGGTATGATGTCACACACGAGTAGCACAGCAGCGCCGGGATGTGTTGCGTCTCGGTATGATGTCACACACGAGTAGCACAGCAGCGCCGGGATGTGTTGCGTCTCGGTATGATGTCACACACGAGTAGCACAGCAGCGCCGGGATGTGTTGCGTCTCGGTATGATGTCACACACGTAGCACAGCAGCACAGCAGTGCCGGGATGTGTTAAGGTCTCGGTATGATGTCACACACACGAGTAGCACAGCAGCACCGTGATGTGTTGCGTCTCGGTATGATGTCACACACGGTAGCACAGCAGCGCCGGGATGTGTTGCGTCTCGGTATGATGTCACACACGAGTAGCACAGCAGCGCCGGGATGTGTTGCGTCTCGGTATGATGTCACACACGAGTAGCACAGCAGCACCGGGATGTGTTGCGTCTCGGTATGATGTCACACACGAGTAGCACAGCAGCACCGTGATGTGTTGCGTCTCGGTATGATGTCACACACGAGTAGCACAGCAGCGCCGGGATGTGTTGCGTCTCGGTATGATGTCACACACAAGTAGCACAGCAGCGCCGGGATGTGTTGCGTCTCGGTATGATGTCACACACGAGTAGCACAGCAGCGCTGGTATGTGTTGTGTCTCGGTATGATGTCACACACGGGTAGCACAGCAGCGCTGGGATGTGTTGCGTCTCGGTATGATGTCACACATTTTTGCATGTACAGGCAGGGGATTTAGGTCTCTGTGAGATACTTCTTCATGACAGGGAAGCGCTAATTTCGTATGTACTGTTCTGATGGACAATACATCTTCTAACATACTTGTTAAAATGTATAGTTGATAAACTGACAGCAACATTTTAGTGCATAAGGTATTTTTGAACAGCACAGTAAAACACACATTAACTGTGTGGTACAGCACTTGATCAGCTGATCGTACATACAGTTGTTTGTATCCTCTGCCGCAATGCCCCACTACCTTTTCAATACTTGTTTTTAGCTGTATGTGATACCATTCTGTTTGCAGCTATTTGGGTATATTATCTGATGTGGGCAATTTGCCCATCACTGTCAATATACTTTATATGATCGGACAAATAGCTTACAGTGGAAATCACACCCAATGGATCAGATTAATAAAGATCTTTACACCGAAGTGCGATTTGCAACACTATCTCGTGAAAGGAAACAACCCTACTGTAGATGTTAAATAAGGAGTAGTACACAAATGCATTCAAATTTACATGACTGTTGCTTTTGTTTGAAGGGGGCCACACCGGTAACACCACTTTTCCATTATGAGGGAGGGGAGAGTGATCTGTAAAATTCATCATATTGATGTTCAATAAAGCCTGCAGTTCCACCAACATGATAGAACCAATGTCCCAGATTTGGTTGTAAGAGATATGAAGAACGGAATCCTTGTGTCTTTGCTCCCAGGAAAAACAGCTGTCCGTCAAGTTTCTGGAGAGACTGGCATAGTCAGAGTTCCAGCCCCTCTTGAGTATGGCAGCAGCACAAGCACCTGGGGACCTTTGGCAAGTCAGCTGTCACATGACATTAACTTCTGCCATCAGGAGGAGTCTCGGCTGTGAATGGATGGATGCAGCTGTGCTGACCAGGACAAACCACACAACTCTCCTTACGAGCAGTGCAGCCAAACACTTGCTGTACGAGCACATGGAGGGCTTTGATCAAACTGAGATTGTGGTTAGAGAAATCCGAGCTGTTTATAAAAGGGCTGTTCTGTCAACTCAAGGAGTTACCAGAGACGTTTGAAAATACCTGTTGATAAACAGTGAGCGAGTGAAATGGTACTATTAATGCATTTTATAAAGCGGCTGTTTCTAATATAAACCGTATTCATGAACTTTCTCTACATAAACTTCCTAACTACTGTTATTAGGGGTTTTGTAATGTGTATGTGTGTATAGATATCTAGATAGATAGATAGATAGATAGATAGATAGATAGATAGATAGAGAAATATCATATTGAAAATCACTATAAATCTAGCCACATCCCTTTTAAGTTGTTAATATGTTTGAGGAAGCTTACTTTACATAATTGGTGCTTATAAAATGTCAACTATAGATTTTAAAAATAATAATATTCACATTATTTTAATGAAGTCTAATAAATCCCTTAGTGTTTTATATTTAGCTCTTTCGTGTATCAGTATAGGTTAAGTGTTGGTCACACTGGTTCTTTGCAAAAGCAGGCAAGTTTACATTATCCCTCTCCAACTTCACGTCCTTTACATTTTGAGAGGGGTGCAACAGCAGTTTCTGGCAGAACCGAATCAGCTCTTTGCTGACATTGGAAGAAAGAGAATGGCTTTCTGCCCTGGTCCTGTTTTTGATCCCGACTTGAACTGCCCAGTCCGCTTCAAAGCTACATACCAATCCGGGTATTTCTGAGAGCGGTAAGTGTTGTAGTTGTTCGACTCTAGTCTTTCAAAGAAGAAGCATTCATCTGTTGTACATTTCTGAAACAAAAAAAGGAAATAAGCATCTTGTTTATGAAATAATCTGCAATTTACAGCAAGACATTTTAACATTTTTTTTTAAACACAATCTATTATTAGAAATGTGTTACCCTGCTTACCACTTAGGCTAGAAATGATTGTAGCATTAGTGCTACTGTAATGTAATGGTAAAGGTACTCCCAATTTGGATCAATAGACTAGTAAGGAAATGTCTATTGAGCACAGATGGTGTTTCATCTCAAAGGATACTGCTTACAATTCCGGAATCCCAAAAAACAGCCACTTACTCTGTGGCCTTTAAAACTATCCATATGTGACCTCCGCCCCCAAGAATAAAATGACACATGCAGGGCACTTTGTTACATCAGCTTCTAAACACATGTGTTAACAAGTCAAGCGGACTATGCAATCCAGCCCTTATTAAATAATAATCCCGTAGCGTGTCTTCTCTCATATTGGATGACTCTGAGCATTGCTCAAAAACATTGGCACCGCCTTTTAAGTTCTGACATCATTTGTGTGGGAAATTGAATGTGTTCTGCTGAAATGTCAGTGTTTGAATCACGTGATTTACTGTACTAGGAATCATGGGGTCCCTCTTTCCTCCCTTGAATGCTAATTTAGTGAGACTTCCCATTTTAATTTACCAAACTTTCTAACGTCTTTTTAAATTAAGCATTCCCTGCCAACTTGGAATCAAATAACTGCCCCCAATAATATAATTGCAAGCATGGCTTCCTAACCATTCATAAAACACTAAACAGATTAAGCATGGCAATAAACTGATTTTTACAGAGTGACAGTTTTGTAACCATAAAACTGACTGTCATAAAACCTTGCACACACTGTCACAACCCCAACTAGAGGAAATGAAAATGCCTCATAAACTGCAGTAAATACTTGTGCTGGACCACTGGTAACAGGAAGGGTAGAGTAACTAACATTCAACCTCTCGTTATAGTTGTGGGGCTCTGTTTGCTGGCAATATGGTTTTTTTGAACCCAATACACACTGTAGATACAGATCACTGCAATTCTACGTGATGCTATCAGTTCTTTATTACAGCCCCTGCTGCCTCACTGTATTCTTTTGCTCTCCTCCCTCACATGCAGTATAATCTGAATTGATTCAATTGACAATCGTAAAGAACTTGTATAGGAAATAAATCAAAGCCACAAGTCATTACAAACAGCAGAACAGGGACAAGTACAGTTAATGATATTAAATGAGGTCAGTGAAGGACAGATTTTAATTTACTTAATTACTTTCTTGTTCAAGAAGAAAAACATACATTACAAAGATGATAAAAATCAAGTTTGTTTTGGTTTTCATCAGTGTCAAGACTAATAAAAATATATCTTTGTTTAATATAAATAGGGAACCCACGAATAGTTCTAGCCTATTTGTAATACATATAGCTCTATTAGTCTTCAACAATGTCTATGGAATACTATTATATACTAAACATTATGGGGTAGATGTATAGGCGCAGTGCAAATAATTGTCTGGCCGCAATTCAATTTGAATTTTGCATCCACAAATAGGTGTAGTTTTTGGTTTGTCAAGTTGTTACAAAAGCTCATTCAAAGTCTTACAAAATTCTACTTCTGGTCATGTTTTCAAAAGATGATGTTTTAGATTTTAACAGTAATCCTTGGATTCTAATGTATGATTACATTACATCACTAACAACATTCATAACAAATTATTTTTTGAAATGTTAATTATGTTTCATGGGGTGAGAGCCGGGGCTGGAGTGAAAGGTTGTTACTTGGAGAGGTAGTTTGAGGAGTGGACTCAGGGGATAGGATAGGAAAGGCAAGAGGTTCCCGACCGGCAGGAGCCTTCTTGGCTAGAGGAGAGAGAGCGGCCTCAAAGGCAGGCTATTCAGTAGCCTCGGGAACCAGAAAACACAAAAGATAGGCGGAGCCCACAACAGGCTCTGTGGAGTGGCAGTCGTCTACAAGGAATAGACTCTTGCCCTGAAGAACCTGAATAGGGAGCTGTAAATAGAGCCCAGTCTCAATTTGAGTAAGATAAAGAGCAGGATCTGCTAAAGGATAGACCCCCGTCTCCCTCGCATAACCCCACACCCGTGGGACAAACAATAGTTCACGTGCCAATGCATAACATTTATGAAAGGAGGAGGAAAAAAGACATACTAGACAAACAAGATGGATTAGTTGTTGGACAAAAGAATGGGTAGAGTGAAATTAAGTGTTTACCTGCCGCACAGTGGAGAGGACCCCACCCTCCCCCTCAATTAGGGGCGAAAACCTCTGGTGGACCCGGCGGATCAGGTAGCCCCCACTCCAGGCATGCTAACAATTTTTTGGTGAGCTGCAGCTATATTGGAAACAGATGTGCATATGTATGATTCTACTGCTGAGGAGGACCAGCGTCCTAGGCTCTTAATTAGATGCTGATTGATGTTGGCTTTTGCTGCTAAGGTGGCTGCTCCAATTCTAAAGGAGTGAGGAGTGTAGAACTGAGGAGAAAGGCCTGCTTTGGAGATGAGCGAGGCAAGGTGAGTTGAGAACCAATGTAACTACTGCACGGGAGGAGCTGGTGAACAGTGAATCCATCATGATGAAAGGCTTCTTGCTGTAGATGTATCTAGACATGGAGGTGTAGGGACATAAAGGAGAATTAATCTTCGACAGCTGTATAAATTGACCCTGCCGAAGTTGATCTGTCTTAAGAGATGAGGAGCATAATTAGGAAATGAGAATCTGGAACTAAGGAGATGTCGTTGGAACGGATGCTGAGAGAAGGGAAGCTGGAAAGGGATGAGACTGTATAGTTGGAGCATCTGAGGAATCCAAAGAAAGCAGTTAAGCACATGACTTCCATGAGGAGATCATTGAAGGGGTTGAAACAGCCTTTTTGCAAGATTTTTTGCGGTCCTATGTCGGACCAGGTCCGACATTACAATTTTCCCTTTCCAGTCCGATGTCGGACACTGTCTGTCCAACGTCATCAAAAAGATGTCAAGCACAGGTCTCTAGTCGTTTTTTCTCCGGAAAAAGCCGAGAAAACCTTTCAATGGCCAAGTGAGACCGATAGAAGCCAAGCTGAAAAAAAAGGGGTGGATCTGAGCAATACACACAGTCCCTGCACCACAGACCTAAACGGACATAAACAAACAAGATAGCTGCTTCCGCATCCAGCGCTCAGAGAATATCACAGACATTTGCAGAGCTTTTTGAGATGTTATAGTAATAGAATAATGACTTGGATCACATTATTGAGGAGTTTGGTGCTAAAACCAGGGATCAGGAGCTGATTTATCGGTATGCACGACTATGAAGAGGTATGTGATAAATACAGCGAACAAGGGGCGGGGCGGGGCTGGAGATGCAGTACTGCGTGTCCTGTTGATATGCAGTGCCTTTTAAACCTGTTTTACTTTGAATAAAATTACTTTTAAATAGCGCGTGTAAAATAAACAGCGCGTGTGAAAATAAATTGGACCGGACATGCCTGACAGGCGATGAATAAATGGACCGCTAAGGTCTGTAGGCTATCACAAGGCAGTAAAGTACAAAAATACTCTAAGCTTTACTTACTCACTAGAACATTATGTTTCATTTGGCAACTGAACCTTCATAAAGCACCGAGAATCCCTGCCACCGTGCACATAAGAATTTTAATTAACCTTGCTTCACAGACACATATGGGGGATAGCTGTTTTTTTTTATGACCTGAACCCAAACATCTGGCTCAGATTTGTGTTGCTATGGGCAACATAGTTCCAAGAACTGTGCTACTCTCCACAAGGAGTCTGCTGTGTATTTGAGTTCTGTATCTACCTACGTGGTAGTCTCCAGGTAGTCTAGAAGCAGTTTATGAAACTTAATCAAATATATATTGAAATGTATCTCACAAGTCCTAAAGGCTATGTATTATGCCTACCTATGGCAGAACATGGAGCACAGAGATATATTTACAAACAGCAATTGTTAACGTAGGCCAGTATACTGTGAAATGAAACCTGGCTAATTCTGTTTCAGGATCCTGACCCTTTCACATCAAACACTCCATTGTCTTCTACAACTTTAATGTGCACAATGAAGTGTGTTATCAAAATACCACTTGATATCAAAATAATGTCTTCTTCAATGACTTCTGAGCCATGCTATGAAAATGGAACAACACTTTCAAACTACTGGCAAGCTAATGGTTTTTTAGTTGTGTATTAAGATGCAGTAGTTTACCACAATAGTCTGATATGAATGTAACAAACGTGCCATGGAAGAACTTGTGGAAAGAGAGAGACTTTATTTTATTCAGAAAAGTATATTTTGTCTGGAAAAAAACAAACATGTGAAATGTTTGAAAAAAACACATATGTTTGCTCAACATAATATTTCCTTATATTACTGTTAATATATAAATATTAAACTGGCTGTAAAAAGAACAATTTAAAAGGGAGACTGTATACCACATGTTAATATTTAAACAGATCACTGGGTAAGCTGTGGTTATTGGTATGTGTAATTATAATTTACAATGTACAATAAATGCCTTATAGGGATATTATATGGAAGGTTCTGTACTTGTGCTATTTATATAGTGAGGAGGATCAATCATGTATTTGGTAAAATGGTTCTTACTTGAATATAGCCTTCAAAGGCTCAGTTAAATGTGTAGCATGATAAAATAGACCATCATGGTCTACATTTCAATGTATCTGGAATAGTTTTAGTAAAAGTATTCTGTGCAAAGTTTAATCAGATTTGTACATGGCATTCCAAAGAGATGGACTTCATGAACCCAACCAATCCCAGGTGTGAGTGTGCCTGCATATATATGAACAAGTGGCTTCACTCATTCTCCTTGAGCCACTGGCTGTTTTTAACTCTAACAAATGTATTTGAATGTTTATCATTATTTCTGTAAAGTTACTTAGTTGTGAGAGCGTTAACTCACTGCTGAAATCTGCCCTGTTTGCTATCTATTCCATATGTCTATTATGCATTAGAGTAAGGCAGTGTGCAGTGTTCCTCAGAATGCCACACATTATATGGCATTGTACTTCATGTTGAACCTCATCTTTACTGTTCAAAAACAATCTCAGACCCTTTAACCACAACTGGTACTCTATCCACTTCACTGCTTCTCCCTCCCCAGTTACAGCATGTCAGCTCTCTAAACCATCTACTGTGATCCACTTCCCTGCTTCTCCCTCCCCGGTTACAGCATGTCAGCTCTCTAAACCATCTACTGTGATCCACTTCCCTGCTTCTCCCTCCCCGGTTACAGCATGTCAGAGGCTGACGATCACCATGAAGAGCAACTGATGAAAAGGACAGTCACCAAGTAGAAAGTCACCAAGCAGACAGGAAAACAGTGGAAATGCTGCAGGGAATTGCTTTGTTTTTTATTCTTTCTAATTGTGCTCCATAAAAAACTGTCAAACAGAAGATATAACTCATATATGTTGACTTGTCTTACAGGGTTCCAGAGCTATTCAAAAAACACGTGTCATTATGTATGGCAGACAGAATGGCACTGACATTCAAATTTATGATTGCAATTAGCAGCATGTAGGTAGTGACCCAAGTACTCGTTTCAAAAACCTCAAGTTTACTATCATAACAACAACAAATAAAAACTATCCTCTGGCTAAACATTTCAACACTAAAAAACCACAGCTTAGCTCAACTTTGTTGTGATCTTCCTCATAGCAAAGGTATACAACCAGCCCTACTACATTTAATTACAAACTTATGATGACCACAGAATGTGTTTGTTTAAAAAAAAAAAAAAAATATATATATATATATATATATATATATATATATATATATATATATATATATAATTTTTATTTAATTATCTATAACCACTTTAGATCATTATTGCTACTATAAGCCTAAATAAAAAAAAGATTAAGTCAGATACTGAATGAGCCACAGAAACTAGTGAGTTGATTATATTTTTATACTGTAAAACCTTACTATCCAAACTAACTAATTTTATTACGAAATGAGTCAGTTTACTAACCTGTCATGTTGTGTGCAATGCTGTTATTCCCAGTTGTCTTATGAAAGGTGCTAACCAACCCTCTCTGTTATTTACAGTACAGTACATTCTACTGTATATTTAAATGTACAGTATTGTAATTTTGTTTTCTGAGGGTAGAAATGTTGATTGGAAATGTCATGTGAACAATAAAACAGAAGAAGAACAGCAGGTGAAAACCCTGGGCCTGGCTGTGAAATGGGTGCTGATGCGGTGCTAAAATAACAGTACTTTATTGCTGACGTAGTTCCCTTCATCTGGTACACTGCTTGTTTACTGGGTAAAACAGTTATTATTGGGTTCTCTAAACACATGGAAAAGCTTTCCTGAAAAACATTTTTATAGCACAGTTGAAAATAGACTGAACTTTAGAACTCACAAGATACACCCTGTGTACTCTTTCACACACCCTAAGCACATTGGAAAAAACGATTACAAGTGTGGAAGGACAGCCTAGCAGTCTTACATTGCAGTACAGCTGCATGCATGACCATCACTAAAGTCATTAGAGAGACTCACACCCTTTAAAGATAGTGTAATATATATTTTTAAATGTATGACAAAATACATCGCTATTGTTCAACACACCGCAAAATAGATATTCTGCTTTATATTACTCATCTGGTCAGGATAATTAAATCACAAAATGAAATCAGTTATGCTACTTGTGTGAACAACACCTGAAGTTCATACAGTAAGAGAAGGATCTCTGGACAGTAAGAGTTCCTTTAACCATATTTTAAGTTGATTTAGCGAACATTAGAACATACCATTTGGGAACGAGAGGAGGCCATTCAGCCCATCAGTGCTTGACCAGTTCCTAGTTGTTGATCTCAAAACTTTGTATAGTCGGGTCTAAAAGGATCTCAATGATACAGCACCAGGATGACTAAGTAACCCAACCCATGCCCTCCCTATTCTCTGTGTAAACAAGTGTCTTCTACCCTGTGCTAAGTCTGTCTCTGTTTGGTTTCCGGATGTGTCCTTTAGTCCTGGTTTTTGTTCTGAGCTTACTGTACTGGTTAGGGTTAACTTTGTCCCCTTACCTCTTCTTTGTTTTAGGCTGTGGCAGGGCAGGATGCCCATGAAGAGTGGGGTTTGTGTCTATATATTGCATATAGTATTGAGTAAAAATGTGAGTAATTATTGTAAATAATGAATGAAGTACCTGACGCTCCTGAGAGAGCCTGGCTGCTGTGTGTGATTACCAGGTGTGGAATCTTAATCAGCAGGAAGGTGTATTCCAGCAAGGCATGAGGTATAAAAAGGTCTTGTTTATTCACCTCAGGGCTGCTGCAAAGCCAAAGCCAACGGGCTGAACATTATCCAAACTGCCCGGACAAGAAGCCAAAATCGGTGTTTGTTTATTATTGAACATTGAAGATTAGTTCAGGGATTGTAGATTCCCTCAAAGCATAGCAAGGTGTATAAGCTGGACCTCCATTTATTAAGGAGTAGCGCACACCGTATTTTATGGATTTATTTTTCCTTTCGTACACTGTGTTGTATGTACTCCATGCACTACCATTGCTGGTGCTGTCACGTGAGCTATTCAGTGTGTTGATATGTAAATAAATCCTGACATTTAGGCTAAATAAATTCAGCTTAAATGTCACGCGACTCGATTTGAACAGGTGAAAAAATCAAATGCATTAACCCACTATGCCACCTAGCCTCCTGTTGAAAAAGGTTTGGTACTTACCGACCCGAATAGCCGGCCATCTTCATTCATCGCAAGATAACGGTTTGCAGAGACCCCTTTGATTGAAACCACTCCGATTGATTCTGCTTGGAGTTGCAGCTTGACTGAAAAACAAGAAGCAACATAGAATATAAAACCTGTTCTAGAAAAATGATATCTCTGCTCACCACAAGAATACAACAGCATGGCCTCTAGCACAAGAGAAAGGGTCCATTCCAGGAGATCTGCATAAATACACTCTGCTTCATATATGGAGAAAATCCCTCACGAAGAAATATGGCCTCCTTGTAAAATATTATATATATCCAGGCAAGGACTTCTTCACAAATGCAAAGCTTGTATTTATTCAGATGTTTATAATTCTTTATTTGAATTTTTACAAACACCTATTGCATTGGTAGTTTTCCACATGCACCCCTGCCTGTCCCTTGACGTTCATTATTTCCCAGCCCCATTACTGTTTCTATTTAAGACTCCTGTTCACTGTGTCTCTGTTCTGTGCTCTGAAATAGCTTCACGCTGTTTTATTTTTGTTAAATAGCATGCATTGGCTGTTTGCCACATTTCCAAGTGTATTCACCATGACCTTCATTTACATATCACTCAAAGATATTTTCCAGGACAGTGTTCACCAAAGTGTTTTCCTAGCATCAGACTAATTAGAATAATCTTCATAGCTTATCAAAATAGCCCACTTATCCCATATTTATAAATATACTTAATACATCGCAGTTGTCTGATGATGATCTAACTATGCTATCTGTCTATCAAATAAATAAAAAAAACATTCTGGTAGAAGCATTGGAATATATATATATATATATATATATATATATATATATATATATATATATATATATTTTGTTTGAGAAAAAGGAAAACTGCTGTGTACCAAAATGATCAATAAGAAAAAAGAAAAAAAAGAAAAGGATATTTCAGGTACTTAAAAAGGTAGAATAATTGATTACAAATCAATTATCAGGACGTTTCGGACTACAAGTCCTTCATCGGCTGAATACATAAAAACAGCGCTTTAAGAAGTTGATAAAAAAACAAACAAGTAGTCTTTTAAACAAAATTCCAGAATGTTGATGATGATGATGATGATGATGATGATGATGATGATGATGACCTCAGAATAGAATGTTCATTCCAAATGGCTCCAAAGTGCCTAGTTTGAATATATATATATATATATATATATATATATATATATATATATATATATATATATATACAGTATATATTCCAATACTTCTACCAGAATGTTTATATATATATATATATATATATATATATATATATATATATATATAAAACCTTCAAAAAGGAGGTATTAAATGCATTAATCAAATTCAATAACATTTCAATAACACCATCATGGAGTGGTGCATGTGACCAGATCCTGTTCATACAAATACATGAATTTTAGTTGATGATAGAAAATGCAGACCATCTTAAATCTCAGATAGTTTAATAGTACAATGATGTTTATTTATGTACCTTAGTAGTACATTCCAATTGTAAATCAGGGCAAAATTAAATGGTGTTTTTTTTGGTAACCTGACTTAATGTAATTAGGTAGCAGATAGTTTGAAAGAACAAAGACATTGATTAGGATTTATATTAGATATATTCATAGACATTACTAAACTTCTGGTGGTGGTTAGATTTACTTTCCAACATATTCAGAAAAACAAAGTTTTTTATGCTCTGTATGATTAGGTAATAGTCTCCGCAGAGATAAGGCAAAGCTGTTTTTTGGAGCATACTTGTAAAATCCTGGCAAGATCATCAAGACTTCCATTAAAACAAACCTTCACTCTTACTTCATAAAAAAAAGATTTCCCTTGAGCTAAATAATAATTACATTTCCTATACATTTCACTGTAACTTCAATAAAAAAGTGACAGTATGCATTGGGCCAGGATTTAATGAGGACACTCCAAAAACCAGCTTTGTCTTATCTATACTATACATATTATATACATTCTCAAAACCAGCTTTGTCTTATCTATACTATACATATTATATACATTCTCAAAACCAGCTTTGTCTTATCTATACTATACATAGTATAGACATTCTCAAAACCAGCTTTGTCTTATCTATACTATACTATATATTCTCAAAACCAGCTTTGTCTTATCTATACTATACATTCTCAAAACAGCTTTGTATATACATTCTCAAAACCAGCTTTGTCTTATCTATACTATACATATTATATACATTCTCAAAACCAGCTTTGTCTTATCTATACTATACATAGTATAGACATTCTCAAAACCAGCTTTGTCTTATCTATACTATACATATTATATACATTCTTAAAATATTTCCCTCTTCTTGTTAAGAGAGTAACATTTCTGTTATATCAAATAAGTTTAATGATACGTCTGTAACTGTGTGTTTCACCTGCTATTGAAAACAGTAAGAATGGCATTGAATTGTACCGAACCTAATGAGTTTATTTTTGATAAATCAACAGAATTTCAGAGTCCAATTCAATTAACATTGATTTGGGAAAATTGAAAAAAAATAAATGCATGAAACAAAACAGAGCAAATTCTGTATGCATTTTTATTTTCATTCATCACTAATAATATCTTAACCCAGGGGTTCCCGTACGATGGGCCATGGAGTGAGTATGTGTGTGTGTGTGTGTGTGTATATATATATATATATATATATATACCATTTGTTTTCTGATTGCGTTGGTTAGAGAAGGGGCCCTATGTGTTAAACGACCCTGCCCTATGTCTAGCAGAGGACTCTTGCACCTGTGGGAGCTTTGTTTTCTACACCCCAACCAGCTGTTCTGCTCTAGTGAATCAGTTTGTCTTTTAATACATCAATACAAATGTGAGTAAAACACCTAGATAGTGTTGTTATATTGTACTGCCTTTGGCACATAGGATCATTTTTAAATGTCTTGTTTGTTAATGGATTTCACTCCCAGATTGTTTTGGTTTGTTATGTCTTTATAGACTAGCTAAGTAAATGGAGTATAGGGTTAGAATGCATTTCATTGTAAAATCAAAGCTTTACCAATTATAGCATGAATATATATCTTTATGATTCCAAGTGGATCTTTGCAATACATCCCAGTAGTACATCTCCTTCTTACACCACTGGGCTATGAAATGTGTGTAGTTGTTGCTAAATAAACAGTGAATGTGATGTATCTCCGCTGCCTCTATACGTGGTAGTCTCTTCTGGTCAGGCACACATTGTAAGCGCAGTACGAAGGGCGCCAGAGTGACTGCCTGTTATACCTGCCTGTAAAACAAATTACCTTATTCTTTCCTTCCGCAATCCTCTACCTTTTACCAGCATAACTAGCAAAATAACAAATAAACAAACAAAAAAAGGAAAGAGTTAACTTTTGTTGTAGAGAAATGCATTCAAGGGGATATTTGCTCACTCTTTCCAGAATGTATTTATTTCATTGTTTTGTTTAAATGATGCTGTGCTGCTTGATAAACCATCAGCTGTGTCCTCAGTGACAGGTTTATGATTGACCCAACACTATTGAATGTTATTACTGTCACATTTGGTTCAGTTCCATTTGCATCAGTAACTGTGTCTAAATGTCCTCTGCTTTCTCTGTGCCATTAGCAACATTGAAGTTTCCAGCACAGAAAGTACCCCCGCCCCCAATGGGAAAATCCTTTAGTCTACAGAGTAGCATTCATTTGTTATTAAATCCATCCCAAAACAATTAAAAAGCTCTCCAATATGAGCTCTAGTGCCTGCCACACTCAAGCCAGGGAAAGTATGTTACAAACATTGCCCACAACCCACTCTTCATTGTTCTGAGGTGACAACACTTAAGATGATGTGTAAACAGGTAAGCGTTCAAAACGTTTTGTATGTGTTTCTAGATGTGTTTCCGTTTTATAATACTTTCCATACTGACCAACATTGTAGTTAAAAAAAACGGATACATTGTAACATGTTTAAAGTGAACTGAGTAAAATGCTGTGAGTGTTTCAAGGTGTTAAGAGTGCTAAGACATTTAAACTTCCTGCAGTAGATTACTGTTTCATGCCAGAAAGCAATCCTAAGTATTATTTGCTATGCAATGCTACATGTATTATATACTCATTACATTGCATTTTATGTATTATATACACAGTACACTTAGAAAACTACGAAAAATAAATTCAACTACAATAAATTACTGTCTATGTAAGAATAATTGGCATTGTATTTTCACAACCATGTCATCTCTAAGTGTATAGGAGTTTACATGATTTTTTTTAGTCTGGAATATTTATAATATTAAATTAATTTTAATATAATCCTAATCTGTGTTCTCTATTTGCATCTAAAGGCTTTAATAAACATTCAAAAATGAACAAATGACATTTTTGCAAGTGACAGTTCTGTTACAATATGTATAAAGATGACTTACCATCAAGGTCAATAGCATGTTCTATCACATATATTTAGGAGTCCACGGGCGAGGAATTGATTCATAGTTTAACGTAAAACAATATATATATACTTAATTCAAAACTATTTTTAAAATAAAAATATGAACATCCTATAATTGTCAGTGGCGCCTGTGTTCGTAAGCTAGTTAGTACTATAACAAATCGGCAGTCATTTTATTAAAAACAATGCAGTAGTAATGTTTTAGCTTGAAAAAGTCACATTAGGTTTGTATCTGTAATATTTAGTAAGAATGTTGTATGAGTATATGTTTTTAAAGTGCATTTTTGAGTATAGGAGCATTGAGATATTTCCTTTGGCTTTTGTAAAAAAGAAATTGAAATATCTAGATTACCTAATATCACATTTTCAGGTTGTGTCTTACTGCACTAAAAACCTTGAATGGCCTACATGACTATCTAATAGAAGCCCCTATGAACAAATGACCAGGTGCTTTATCTACTGTAATAATGAACAGAAGAAAAAAAGCTTGTAACTATCTTGAATATAATCCTTTTAAAATGCCAGGGCCCACCTTACGGCTTACTGCGCATTGTAACACTATAGAAGCACTTACTGCGAGGGTCATCCTTCTCCCTGATCCCATCCACTCTTCCATCAGGGTTTATCCTCAAGAAATATCCTCCGTTTTTACAGTAAAGTCTTTTGGGTTCCTTAAAGTTTCCTGGAGGGAAGGTACTGCTGCCTCCATCATCAGGTACTGTAGGAAAGGTTGTGATTCCTCCTGCAGCCATCTCAGATCTCCCCTTCTGCGTCTCTTGTGATTTCTTATTAAGATTGTTCAGTATAATTAATGATTCCTCCTGCAGCCATCTCAGATCTCCCCTTCTGCGTCTCTTGTGATTTTTTATTAAGATTGTTCAACACAATCAGCTTCTAATTTTGCCTTCTTCATTGATCCAATCCCCAATTCTTTTTTCTCAATCCTCAAAATCTTGTTTCTTCTTAATCACAAAGTATAAAAAATGTAACAAGGAGAATGTGCTGATAAAGTTTTCATTCTGAAATACCAAGTAAAAAATAAAAAAATAAATGCTGTAGTTTCCAATGCCTGTAAACCTTTGGAAGAATGGATAACCCCTCTTGGTTGACACCTAGATAAATGAATTGATTTTAAATGTGTGGTGCCACATAGATAACGGTTTGGTTTTCATATTTCCATTCGGTAGGAGCTTGGATTTCCCAGTGTTTTCCAGGAATTTGCTCAGAGATGTGTTCTGCTTTGCTGCCTGTCGTCAGAAAGGCTCTGGATCAGCCTGTAATATTATCCTCTCAGCTTCAATGCGCCTGCGTTTAACACCCACCCTCTCTCTCTCTCTCTCTCTCTCTCTCTCTCTCTCTCTCTCTCTCTCTCTCTCTCTCTCTCTCTCTCTCTCTCTTTAAACTAACACTGGTCCCAAAACATCTCAGAAGGGAGGGCTTAGCATCACATGACACCATGACAACCCTACCCCTAAAGCCTTAGCTAGCCAGGGCTGGTGTAACTGTCAGCATACTTTGAACATGCTTACCAAGTAATAGAAACAAAACTGCATAATATCAGCCAGATAAGTACCTAGTGGGGCAGTACTGGGAGAGGGTATATCATTATTGTATTATTTCTGTTTGGGAGTGTTTTTACAATATTGGGAGAGGGTATATCATTATTGTATTATTTCTGTTTGGGAGTGTTTTTACAATATTGGGAGAGGATATATTATTATTGTATTATTTCTGTTTGGGAGTGTTAATACATCAAGTAATACTAGTAAACTCAAATCAATACTATTTCTTGAATTGGAAACAAAAAATGTACACGTACACACACACACACACACACACACACACACACATCTATAACAATACCAGCACTTTGTAAGTCTGCACATAGGGCAGGTATGTGGTTGTACAATGAGATTTAACGTGTAATCAATAAACCTCAAGAGGATGTATGGCTCTTGTGCAATATACTGCCTGTA
The DNA here is from genome assembly GCA_036884735.1 of Huso huso. Lineage (NCBI taxonomy): Eukaryota > Metazoa > Chordata > Actinopteri > Acipenseriformes > Acipenseridae > Huso > Huso huso. Next base: position 120,929,912 of record CM072663.1, on the reverse strand, counting down.
GTGTTAATGCAAGATTTCCAAGCAGTGCCTTTGTGTTGGGATTTTTACATGGGCCAATCACAATGTTTGGTTTGTCTAAGGTACTGAATTTTATAAAGAACAGAAAACGCATACATTCAGGCTAGAATTATCACCAAATTGGGAGTAGAAGTAACTGTTATAAATAGAATCAGCTGTAAACAAATATAATTGCCAGGGCCATTTTAAAACGAACATGAATTAGCAATGATGTTTAGGACTGCTGTCTGTTCATTCAAGGTGCCTCTGTCATTCAGTGGTGTTTAGGACTGCTGGCTGTTCATTCAAGGTGCCTCTGTCATTCAGTGGTGTTTAGGACTGCTGGCTGTTCATTCAAGGTGCCTCTGTCATTCAGTGGTGTTTAGGACTGCTGGCTGTTCATTCAAGGTGCTTCTGTCATTCAGTGGTGTTTAGGACTGCTGGCTGTTCATTCAAAGTGCCTCTGTCATTCAGTGGTGTTTAGGACTGCTGGCTGTTCATTCAAGGTGCCTCTGTCATTCAGTGGTGTTTAGGACTGCTGGCTGTTCATTCAAGGTGCCTCTGTCATTCAGTGGTGTTTAGGACTGCTGGCTGTTCATTCAAGGTGCCTCTGTTATTCAGTGGTGTTGGTTGAAAAACTCTTTTCAGTTGTTTGCTGACTAACAGGAATGATACCAGACTAGTTTGGCTGAGCACTTTAAGTCCTTATTGGGGTCTATAAAACCTCAACTGTCTATATAGTTCATAGACAACTCTGTAAGTGCATGAGGGTCTCTACACTACAGTATTTTAGTGTTAGGGAGGGTTGTTAAGATCCATTCAAAATATCCTAACGTGTTTTACAGAACCAGGCATCTTGCCTTGATAGAAACATTATTTTAAATGATTCATGTCTTCAGATAAAATGTATACAGTTAACATTACTTGATCATCATTCCAGATATCTCTTCTACATATGGACTCAAGGTCCACGTCTCCCTTACGTCCAGCGACCATCTTCCTTTTATTTACCCACTTGACCTCTGACCTCTTCCCAAGTGAATAAACATTTAACAGACATTTAAGAATATATTTACCTGTCAGTATTTCATACATTTTATACATGTTTCATACATACAATACACATGTTAAAAATCAAAGCAGGCAATTAAATAAATGGGCGTGTTCATTATCTCCGGACGGCTAAACCATCACAGCCACATTCACTAGATGTTGAAGAGTAAGTAGCGGGGTTCCAAAAAATATAGTGTTATACATCCCCACGAGTTGCTGTTTAAATAACAGACCTGTACTTTTTACTTTTCATTGTTAACATCCTGACAACTTTTTTACACTTGTAACTTTAAAGTCTATTTCAAAGCTCTTTTCAAAATGGCTGGTCTAGTGCACTGGGGTTTAAGATCTGTCCTCTAAATCACTGCTCTGGCTTTTCTGTTCCGTACCACATCATGGATTACTGTGTTACCTGTTTGACAATGTGGGCAATAATCCTGACACTATCAGTGCACTAGAGCGGCCATTTAAAAAAGGGCTTTGAAATGACCGTTCCGTTATCTCGTGATCATGTAATGAGATAGATGTCAGGAAAACGGAAATGATCACGATCACAAGATTAAGGAATCATGATCTCGACATAATAACATTCTTTTCTTGGATGACCTCAACGAGCCGCTTGTATTTCCGCTCTGGTTCTGCCATTATGCTCACTGTACTATTTTGTGTTATCATAGGATAACAGGATTTGGAATCCCAGAGAAATTCCACTTGCATAAGCGTAGTATGCAGAACATTTACAATGTAGTCTCTACCTAGCTTTTGATGTTTTTTTGGATACTGTACTATTATGTTGGTGTTATTTTTTTTTAATGACATTTTTTTTTTTTTTTTTTTTAAGTCATGCGCTTAGGGACTGGTATGGTCATGGATGAATAGGTTTGGCATTCAAGCATCAGGCTGTTAGACAGTCCAAACTGAAAAACTCTAGTTTACATCTTGTTGAAAGCCAGAGTGTGCGTTGCCAGGTCTCTGTTCTAGAACATTAGCTGTTCTAGAACATTAGCTCGGACTGCTATAGCTGACATGAAGTTAGGCCATTGCTACATGTTTATCTTGGTTTGATTCCACTTAAAGTGTAAGGCCTTTTGTTTGCAGTTTTTATTTTACATAAAAATGTTCCTGGAATGTATTGTTATTAAATGAAAAATAAATAAATAAATAATAAATGAAGCATTTAAAATCTGGGACATCTTTGGTAAAAATCTGTAAAAACTAAAAAACAAAAAGGGCTTTACTCCAAATGGACATTAGCAAAGACATTTTCTGAAAGTAAAAAACACCCGTTACAATTACAAAATGAATAAGTAACAGCTTAAAACGAAATGAAAAGTCTGAGTTAATTGGGTGCGTTTTTCCTTTCTGATTTTTTGTTGTTGTTGCTAATAACGATTTTGAACTTTGGTTGGTCTCTGCAGCGAGTTCATCAGAGGAAACTATAGAATTGGGCTTTAGAGTCATTTCATATTCTCCGTATTCTCCAGCTCAGGGACCCTGTTTGAAATGGTGAATAATCACTTGCCTGGTCTCTGGTGACACCCCAAGCAGAAGCAGTAGAGGAGAGTTATAGGGTTCAGCCAGGGTTTGCTTTCGGGCAGCCAATCAGAGCACTTCAGAATTGGCAAGCTAAATGCATTGCACTTTTTTATATATGTTGGTTAAATAAAAGCAATTATTTCTTATCTGATTGGCTTCTGGGACAGGGTCAGAACCTTTTAATCACTGGGAGTTCCATGTCATTGCTATCAATCCTGCGCTTTCCAATTAGATTGTACAAGTACAGAATTTTTATTCATCCACAGGCAGAGATTGTTTTCCTGTCTTAAAAATCAAGAATTACAGAAATAATGCTGCTACAACAGCACTCAGATGTCCCTTTGAGCTTTCCATGTGGATTTTCTGTAACCTAACAGATTATAAAATGTATTATAATATTGTTGTAAGTTGTTTCCATACATGGACTGAGTTTAGTAGAATATATGGCAACTCATTCAACATAGCATTTCATTCTACTGTAAATCTACAATACACTATACGGTAGTTTCTGTATTCAACATGCTGGCTCAGGCTGAAAGCTAAACTGTTCATGGTGGATGTTTGTGCTGTGGTTCCTCTCCTCATGGACCACGCAAGATGTTTTTTCTGTGGTTCCTCTCCTCGTGGACCACTCAATGTTTTTTCTGTGGTTCCTCTCCTTGTGGGCCACTCAAGATGTTCATGCTGTGGTTCCTCTCCTCGTGGACCACTCAAGATCAAACAAAATTAAATCTGCATTAACATTCTACTTCTTTAAGTTCATCTCAGTCTTAAGGAACTGTATTGTGGCCATCCATGGCTTCCTGTTTCACTGGGGTATATAAATGAGGTAACATGCATATAAAATCCATTTGTCATCCATCACCATGGGGAAAGGCAAAGAACTCACAATGAAAATAGACAAATGTTGTTGACCTTCATAAATCAGGAAATGGGTACAAAACAATAGCTAAAAAACTAAATATACCACTTACCACTATTAGGGCAATAATTAAGAAGTTCAAAACCACTGGAACAGTGGTAAACTTGCCTGGTAGAGGACGCAAGTGTATCTTGCCCCCACGCACAGTTGAGGCAGATGGTTCGGGAGGCAAAGGGAAATCCAAGGGCCACAGTTGGAGAATTACAGAACTTGGTTGTTTCTTGGGGTCACCAAGTCTCCAAATCTACAATTAGACGCCACATCCATGCCAATAGGGTATTTGGAAGGGTTGCCAGAAAAAAAAGCCTTTATTGGGAGCAACCAACAAATGTAAGCGCCTGGAGTTTACTAAATGGCATTGGCACGTCGATTGGAACTGGGTGCTATGGTCAGATGAGACGAAAATAGAGCTCTTTGGCCACGCACACCAGCGGTGGGTTTGGCGTCGAAAGAAAGATGCGTGTGCAGAAAAGAACCTCATACCTACTGTAAAATATGGTGGTGGATCTTTGATGTTATGGGGCTGTTTTGCTTCCACTGGTCCTGGGGCCCTTGTTAAGGTCAACGGCATCATGAACTCTACCCAGTACCAGGACATTTTAGCCAAAATCCTGGTTGCCTCTGCCAGGAGGCTGAAACTTGGCCGCAAGTGGATCTTCCAGCAAGACAATGACCCCAAGCACACATCAAAATCCACAAAGAAATGGTTAATTGACCACTAAATCAATATTTTGCAATGGCCATCTCAGTCTCCGGACTTGAACCCCATTGAAAACCTGTGGTTTCAATTGAAGAGGGCAGTCCATAAGCGCAGACCGAAGGATGTCAAGGATCTGTAAAGATTCTGTATGGAGGAATGGTCTAAGATCCCTCCCAATATGTTCTCCAATCTCATTAAACATTATAGAAAAAGACTCAGTGCCATTATCCTTGCAAGGGGAGAGTGCACAAAGTACTGAAAACAAGGGTGTCAATAATTGTGACACCATTTTTTTTTGGAAATAAATTTATAATTTGAGAAATGTGTAATTTTGGTTGATTCCATTGAATCATTAATAAAGTCAAATATATTCCACATGTTGGAAAATTACAATATAGCTCAGTATTGGTATTATTTATTTTATACAGTCTTTTTTGCTCATCTTTATCAAGGGTGCCAATAATTTTGGAGGTGACTGTATATATATTATTTATTTATTTATTAGCACATATATACAGTACTGTGCAAAAGTTTTAGGCAGGTGTGAAAAAATGCTGTAAAGTAAGAATGCTTTCAAAAATAGACATGTTAATAGATTATATTTATCAATTAACTAAATGCAAAGTGAGTGAACAGAAGAAAAATCTAAATCAAATCCATATATGGTGTGACCACCCTTTGCCTTCAAAACAGCATCAAGTCTTCTAGGTACACTTGCACAAAGTCAGGGATTTTGTAGGCATATAGTCAGGTGTATGATTAAACAATTATACCAAACAGGTGCTAATGATCATCAATTCAATATGTAGGTTGAAACACAATCATTAACTGAAACAGAAACAGCTGTGTAGGAGGAATAAAACTGGGTGAGGAACAGCCAAACTCAGCTAACAAGGTGAGGTTGCTGAAGACAGTTTACTGTCAAAAGTCATACACCATGGCAAGACTGAGCACAGCAACAAGACACAAGGTAGTTATACTGCATCAGCAAGGTCTCTCCCAGGCAGAAATTTCAAGGCAGACAGGGGTTTCCAGATGTGCTGTCCAAGCTCTTTTGAAGAAGCACAAAGAAACGGGCAACGTTGAGGACCGTGAGACGCGGTGGTCGGCCAAGGAAACTTACTGCAGCAGATGAAAAACACATCATGCTTACTTCCCTTCGCAATCGGAAGATGTCCAGCAGTGCCATCAGCTCAGAATTGGCAGAAAACAGTGGGACCCTGGTACACCCATCTACTGTCCGGAGAAGTCTGGTCAGAAGTGGCCTTCATGGAAGACTTGCGGCCAAAAAGCCATACCTCCGACATGGAAACAAGGCCAAGCGACTCAACTATGCACGAAAACACAGGAACTGGGGTGCAGAAAAATGGCAGCAGGTGCTCTGGACTGATGAGTCAAAATTTGAAATATTTGGCTGTAGCAGAAGGCAGTTTGTTCGCCGAAGGGCTGGAGAGCGGTACACGAATGAGTGTCTGCAGGCAACAGTGAAGCATGGTGGAGGTTCCTTGCAAGTTTGGGGCTGCATTTCTGCAAATGGAGTTGGGGATTTGGTCAGAATTAATGGTCTCCTCAATGCTGAGAAGTACAGGCAGATACTTATCCATCATGCAATACCATCAGGGAGGCATCTGATTGGCCCCAAATTTATTCTGCAGCATGACAACGACCCCAAACATACAGCGAAAGTCATTAAGAACTATCTTCAGCGTAAAGAAGAACAAGGAGTCCTGGAAGTGATGGTATGGCCCCCACAGAGCCCTGATCTCAACATCATCGAGTCTGTCTGGGATTACATGAAGAGAGAGAAGCAAGTTCTCCAAGATGTTTGGGCCAACCTACCTGCCGAGTTCCTTCAAAAACTGTGTGCAAGTGTACCTAGAAGAATTGATGCTGTTTTGAAGGCAAAGGGTGGTCACACCAAATATTGATTTGATGTAGATTTTTCTTCTGTTCACTCACTTTGCATTTTGTTAATTGATAAATATAAACTATTAACATGTCTATTTTTGAAAGCATTCTTACTTTACAGCATTTTTTCACACCTGCCTAAAACTTTTGCACAGTACTGTGTGTGTATATATATATATATATATATATACACACATACATACATACACACACATCTTGTGTTGTATAAGTGTATTCAACAAGAACGTGTGCCTTCCCTTCAGAAAAGTCAGCCTCATACTGCAGTCTTGTCTGATTCCTTCCCATCTGTTCTGTTTGTACTATTCTAGAAGTGGCGACATTCAGTTAACTACAAATAAATGGTTGCATTAGCAAGTACTATCTGTGTTTTATTACAGAACATTTTAACATTTCTGCAGGCAAAATATTTAAGGTAAATAACCTAGTTCAGACAGGATATTTAAAAAAAAAAAAAAAGGTTTGCTCATGAACAACTCTGGATCTCCTAGAAACACTAAATATGAAAGAGACGACACGGTATGGGGAGAAAAAATAAACCTGTTGTTAAGAACAACCATGGGAATTAGGGTTAATTCACTTCAAAACCTAAGATTCCATGAACATGTAATGATTTTAACAATTATTGCTATTATTATCTATTTGTATTTACATATGTTTAAACGTTTAGTAAGGAAGCTTGTCCTCACTCTGATTCGCAGACACATTAATCACATTGCTGATGGAAGAACAGTGACTTCAATTATGAATAAAGGGTCAGAGCCCATGTGTTTACATAACAAGAGCAATGTAGATAGTGCAAGTGTTTCTTATAGCACAGGATGGGTTTAAACTTGCATACATCATTTCTGAAATTTCAATCTTGTACTGACTGAAGAGGAAATTAACCAACTTGCAGCCGACTTTGAGTAGCCAACAGCTTGGACTGGCCATAAACTTTTCAACTTAGAAAAATGTTTTTCACTCTAAAGAAACATAAAACATACAAAACTATTCGGCCTCATTTAACATTTTATAACGAAACCCTTTTTAGATGTTAAAGTGAATGATAACACAGAGACATTTATAGCAGCAAGGTGGTGTTTACCAAGAAGTCTCAATGAGTTTCACACAGCAGCTCTGTCTGCCCCTCGCTCTGAGGGTTACCACAGGAAGCTGGGCCAGACCCTGGAACTTTCAGACAAAGATTGTTCTTCTCACTGCTGTGAGGCACGCTGCACGAGCCAAGTCAAACTAACACACCGAGCACGGTAACAGCAGAGCCTGGGGTCCTAATAACTTCATATACAGCACGCTTCCAAAATGCAACAGCATGTTAGAAGTTATTCTTTTTTTTGTACATAGTACTAATACAGAAACCGATGCCGGGTCTAATCACACAAAAGATAAAGCAGCCTAATCAAATCATTTTCTGCCACATTCTTAAGGAAGTGCGGCCACAATGTAAATGGCTAACTCTGTATGACATCACTCCCTCATTGAGGTAACCGGTTATGCAATATCAGTGAGTACTACATAGTTCAAAGGTCACTTGACTGGTTCACATGCATGCCAAGGGAAAAGCTATGTGCACATAAACTTAGCAGGTAGTAAAAGTGTATCAATATGTCGAGCACCATGCCACTCCTGTTGTACCCGCTGTGCAAGTACCTAATATTGTCAAATAGGAGATTGTCATAGAACTGCAAGGTGAAGCATCACTGCCAGTCCCAACAAAATCATTATTATCAAGCACCTCAGATAACAGCTTTTCATTACATGAATTATCCTGTGTTGTCCATAAAGCAACAACAAGGTATGACCCCAGCTGTACATTCGGTAAAACTATTACATAAATAGTCGCATTTACTTCAAAGGACATCACCATTTTGCAACATCATTTTTCCTGATGTTACCAAAATACGATCTATGTTAAGACATCCCTTGCCTTATTAAAGTGGGTAATGTTAAATACCCAAGCACAGAATAATTGTTAGATAAGCAGGTAAAATACTGAGTTTTCCAGAAAGATATCAAAAGGAGGTGATTAAAAGATTGTGTTTGGATTCGTTCCTCTTTCGGCTTACCAGTTATATGAGATATGAAATTAAAAACTCCCTCAAGGGGTCAATCTTCCTTTTGGAAAACAATGGTTAGCCATTTAAATTTGAAAGCTGTGACTCCTGGCACTCCAACAAAAAAAACAACCGTGCAAGTTTAATATAAAACCATATGATTTAAATGCAAATACCTCAAAAGACATCCATATATATAAATTGATTTGTTTTTACAAAGTCAGACACACGTACATTTCAAATAAGAAATTGAAGTCATTGAGAAAGACATACCTCTATAAAACATGTGTCAAAGAATAAACCTTACCTTGTTGTTTTTATAGCACTGACACTGCCATATATATATTTTACGCAAAATAAAAGTTTATAAAGCCTAGAACTTCCATTTAGGAAAAATGACTGCAACAGAGAGTACATGTTTTACATTAATAAACATGGGTGGCATAAAAATATCCATTTGGCTCCACCTTGTGGTCGAAAATAATATGATAATATTTAGTTATTTTATTTACTTTCATTTACATAGCAGCTTATGTCATAGACCCCAAGGTGCTTTACAGAAAACATCAAAAAAAAAAAAAACATCAAAAACATAACACACAGCACAATAAAACATTAAAAATCGATAATAGCATAAGAGAGACTATAAGAAAAATATTATTTTAAATAAGTGAATACATTTCCAATCATGTATATTAAAACAATTATAAAACAGTAATAATGGATATCAGTAATAGAAAGACAGTAATAAAAAGGCTTGTGTGTATAAATATGTATTCAGTCTTGACTTAAAAACTGCAAGACTCCTCGCTTCTCTGATAACAAAAGGCAGAGCGTTCCATAATGCCCTATAAGAAAAGGCCCTTGGAATAACCACGAGCCCTGCATCCTGAGATCTAAGAGTCCGCTTAGGAATGTGTGGGATCAACAGCTCTTGTAAATAACTGGGTGCTAATCCATTAAGGGCTTTATAAGTTAAAGATAAAATCTTAAAATCAATTCGAAACTGCACAGGAAGCCAGTGTAAGGAGGCCAAGACAGGAGTAATATGTTCACCTTTTCTGGTTTTAGTTAGAATTCTTGCAGCAGCATTCTGAATAAGCTGCAAGCGAATACCAAATACTTTGGAATCCCAGAAAAAAGTGCATTACAATAGTCGATTCTCGATGAAACAAAGGCATGCATTAGCCTCTCAGCATCAGATACAGAAATAATAGATCGAAGTTTAGCTATATTTCTCAAAAGTCAGAATATCAGATTTACCAATAAATCACACTGAAGTATAATTAGTGCTTCCGATTTTCGGTTTTAACCAATAATAAAACACCCTTGATACAAAAAAACAAAAATGAAAATCAGTGCATTCCAATAAACACCGGAAAAACACTGGAAATGGTTATTCAATTCATGTTGACTTGACCCTTTTCCCCGTGAAAAAAAATAAATAAAACTTGTATCTCGCATTGATTTGTTCTGAATACTTTAAACCCACCCCAACTACTTAGTAGCAGCAAATTCCTATGTTTCTATTAGAGGATTGTAACACACTTGTAAGATTTAAAACGACATTACAATTAGAAATGAAGAATTGTTCTTGTTTGTGAGATTTAAAGCTATATTACAGTTCGTGAGGGAGTATTTTAAGAGCTTGTGGAATTTAAAAAAGAATTGCAAACTGTGGCATAATGTAACAAAATGCCTAAACACACATAAACCACAAAAGAATATGCCCGTGACCATAAGGATTTTGTTGTGGAAGACAGCAAAGGAAAGAAGGTACAACTGAAGTGTGCAAGTACTGTCGAGTTACTACACATATTGTGACGGAAAAAAAACGCCCAAGAATTTTGGAAAGTAACCGAAAACAATAATTTCATACAGTAGATAAAAAGCAAAAGCCCCCATTTTTTTTTTTTTTCATAAACTCAAAAATACTTACAAATAAGCACCGAAAAATGAAATTAATAAAAAACAAAAAACAGAAGTCCCAAGTATAATGCATGTGTTACGGTAAAAGTCAGAATATTGGCAAATCAAGAATAACCAAGTGCCATAAGCTTTCGATGAATGTCCAAAAAGCAATATATTTCTTCAGAATTCTGACATTTACCACCTTACTTGGTAAATGTTGATAGTTACTGGTAAAACTTTACCAGATTCTGAACTTTTACTGTAACACATATCATTTTTTTGAAATAAAAATCTTACTATATCACAAAACTAGTAAGTAACACATGTTTGACCTTCAGAGTTGCTTGTGACTACTTTTGTACATTAATGGCTAGTTCCCCAGACTACAACCTTACTTTACTGTAGGGAAGGTCTAAGAAACCAACCGAGAGCGCACTATTTATCTATCACTGAAAACAATACAAACTACACTTTGGAGTAAACACTTTCACCAATCTGCCCCTATGTGCTGTAATGGTTTGAGTCATTCAAGACATCTCTGCTTTTTGTTTTATTATTACCATTCATTTATCCTGTTTTAAAAAAATAACTTTTCAGGGGCTGAGTGGCAACCTTCAGTTACATGTAGGTTGTGTTACTCTTTGGTTTAATATGTTGTCACTGTGTGCAGTGACATACTGTAATCAAGCAGTAGAATCCTCTAATGATAAGTGATGCACTTTAACATGGGAAATATTGGTAAATATTATCTACAGCATGCAAATAATGTTTTGTTTACCAGTTTTCAAGCTATTTAACATGTATTTAATATTTGTGATTAAGTTTTTTAGTTTGGTTAATTTGATCATGCTGAAATTACTGAGTTTTGACATTTAAAAAGCAAATATTTATAATAAAAAAAGAAAGAAAGACAAAAACAATATCTACACATCATTTTCAAAGTTGTCTATTAATACAGTCCAAAATGTCAGAAGCATTAGAGTGGAAACTTTGCTGTTAAAAACATGTCCTTCCCTTTACATGAATACCTAAGGCAGACAGCACATAAAGCCACATTGCCATTTTCAGTGATGGAAACTCATTGTTAAACCAGAAAACCACAGTTCTAACGTACTGTATACGTGGCCAGATAAACTGTCTTGATGTAGGCCTTCTGTTTAGGCTATTTTATAAAGGATTCACTGTGCTTTTTTTTTTATCACAGTAGAATTTCCAACAACTCTACATTTTTAAGACCTGCATAAACAATGTGTCCCAGAAGCAGAGGATGTTCTGTCATTTCCAGAAATGCAATTAAACCCATTTATACACAGAGTGCGAGGCTGGAGTAACCATTGACAATAAAGCCACACAGCTCATTTTTAGCCCTATATTGCAATATTGTAATCTTAAAAGAAAGCAAATTATACATGTAGTGTTTTCTAAAAAAAAAAAAAAAAAAAAAAACAACAACTCCTCCAGTCCAGCAGAATAGCAGTGATTAGGTGTGCCAAGTCTGCAGTGCTAAAATAGTCTGGAACAGGAAGGAGACCATTCAGAAAGTATTACAGCCTCCAACTGCTTAAAGGGAAACTGGAATGAAGTGTGATCTCCAGAAAGGGCGTCTGTTTTCTTACAGAAGGTGCTTATTTTATACAGGCAGTCCATTAAGCAAAAGTGTTTTTTAAATGTGTCCAGACCTACAGTGTCACCTCAAAACACTAACAAATATATTATGATACAGGCCTAAAGCAGCACTAGTTCATTGGGTAGTTCTTCAGCTTCTCCAGTGCTGTAACCAGTGACAATCTCAGTATCTGTTTGAAGCACTAACAGAACCACATCCAGAGCCCTTCGCCAAGCTTCTACTTTTACTGTAACGTTATCATAAACATCCATGTCTCCTCTCTTCTCTGATGCAGGTTCACTGTAACTACAGTTAAACAGGTGTGCTGTAGAGACTGGAGGTAGAGACACACCATCACGCATGTTGCCCAGGCATTGATTAATGACTGTCCAAGCTTCAAGTTGTGTAGTGCACATTGTACTGTTACACATCAGAGTGGCAAGGTATTCCTTCCAGCCATCCGACATCAGCTGGAGGATTATACCTCTATACTGACTAACAGGTTCGGTCATCCACAGTGAACTTGTATGATCATCATCATCAAGATTACACATTGTGACGTGGTCTTCTTCAATAATCTTTTGAATATAACGGAGGCAAAGCATTTCAACCCTCCCAGCTCCAGGAAATACCGTCTTCTCTTTCAGGGCATGATTGAGACGGTGTGCACATGTCCAGAACTGGTCCTCCATTGCCTGAAGCTTACAGATTACAGAACTTGTAATAACAGCTGTTACCAGGGATGTTGCATTGCCAGTTACACTGATTGCAACTTTGTTTGCAGATTCTGCTTTTGTTCCACCGAGTGTCCTCCAAAGACTCACACATGCTCCACTACCTACACAATACTCATTAACTTGTGTTATATAGGCCACCGCTACAGCACCTGTGGTTTCAGCAAAATCTTTCAAAACATTAGGTTTCCCCCACTGGACTATGAGGATGTTATGTTTAACACATGTTTCCATTAATCTGGGACATGCCATTCCCATCACTAAAACCAAGTTTACCTTTAAACTCAAAAGCGCTGTCAGAGCATCATGTGCCCACTCATTCTCCAAGCTACTTCCAGATACATCTGGGCTTTCAGTTATGTTTTTAATATTTGAAGATCCGTTGAACCCCAAGTGTCGATATCTTTCACTTAGATCGCCATTTATAAGTACCACACGTAAATTCTGATCTTTAAAGTGATTTGCTAAAGCGGCCTGCTCAATAGATACAAGAGTGACAAAACCTGGAGTCACACATGACTGTTCTTCACATAAGCCAGGTAGAACACATGTCACGATCTTGCTGACATCAAAGGAAGGTCCAGCTCTAAGACTGTAGTCTCTCTTTCTAGTGTTTTGGGCTTGAAGTCTGTAGGCCTCTATCACTAGATTCATTCCATATGAACATCCATGACTTAAACCCACTGCCAGGTGTGTAATATTAACATCTCCATGATGGCCTGTTGACAGTGATACTTGCTGCAAATTACTTGACAGCAATTGTTCATCAGAGTTAGCATTTTTGCTATTAAAATGCCTGCTGTGAGTCAGTTTAATCTTCGTTTTAGTGGTTCTCTCACCAATGCTAGATCTTGTGGACAATGACTGAGTGAAAACTTTCAACTGCAATCCCAAACACTCATCTTTGACTGCTGTTGACTGGGACAGTGTAGGAAGTGCAGAAATGGTTGATCTTGTAATGCTCTGGAGTTGCCCCTGCTGTAAGCAACTACCTTTTTGGGTATGTGTCAAATGATTGGGTGACATTGTTAAACATACTTCTGCTTGCTTTCCTTGGTCACAGTTCGTCTTCCTGACAATGTCTTCAATAGGTACAGCGCATCCTTTGCAGAACTCAGTGCACGATTCCAGTCCTGCTGACATCACTGCCACTATCACAGGTATAGGGATGCCTTGATGAAGGCATTCCAGTACAGCTGCACTCCAAGCCCCAGCAAGAAACATGAGACTGGTGGTTCCTGTGTTAAAAACTTTCTGATGTGCTTGGACAGTCTCATTAAGCAGCTGTCCCACAGCAGAGCTTAAGTCCAAGTTTTCCAAAAGACGAAAAGAGGAACAAGTGAGAGCAGCTTCACAGCTGCTCAGATCCATGACAAACTTGTAGAATTTAGTGGGACCCAGAAACGTTCTTCCTGCTTCGGCCAGTGCTGTCAGCTGTTGCAATCCAATGTGTCTCCCTTTGTAAAGCACTTTACATCCAGATCCAGGGATCTACAAACAAATTGAAATAAAAATGAACATGACCCCTTTAAACTGAAGCGTTTTTGTTTTTTTTACAGAAACTCCTAACCATTAAGCAAGTGTTCTGTACATAGGCAAAACAAAAACGCCAGTTTATTGCATCTCCTTGTCTGGGTTCTAAAGTGGATTTACAAACATTTACAGCTTTTGTATTCTGTACAATGTGTGCAAGTAAATAGCCTAATACACATCATTATCCAGAACTAAATTACCATATAGTTTGACAAACAAACGTCAAACTATTAAGTGACAAAATTGTTGGTTCGAGTGGTAGCGAATTTATATACACAAGTACAGGCGTGAGTGTGGTGGCACATATTATTACTTCGTGATAGGGCAATGTCTAACGTTAATGACATGCTGGTGAGTGTGTTTACTTAATAATAATAATAATAATAATAATAATAATAATAATAATAATAATAAAGGTGCACTCCACTTATAACGGACTCAAAGGGACAATGGAAATCAGTACTTTATAAACGAAGTTACGTAGTAAACACAATTCGAAATAATGTAACTACAAATAGAAGTACCTTAAGTATAAACGCTAACAAAAACACTGAAGAATAAAACAGCAACTGTTTTTCCTGCCTGACGTCACAAATACTGCAGTGACTGGCATTTACTGTCCCGGATTAGCTCATTTGCGCAAACAGGAAAACTGTACGTATTGAGCGGGGTATATAAACGAGTCTGTTTTAACCAGAGTGATTCCCCAATTAAATCCCATGTTGTTTGGCAGGACATGTCTCCTCAATACGCTGTAAACGGAACTCCGTTCTAACAGGATGCGTATAATTTAAGAAATCCAAAACAAGCTTCCTCTCACAGGAGGGGTTAATAATACACCCTATTCATCCCACGAAGTCATAATAATGACCTGACGTCTGAACAAAACAGGTCCACCGCGAGACAGCGCCTCGACCTGAATCGTTTAGTTTATTTATTTATTTATTTTTGTAACGTAGGTCCCTGCTAACTTCAAGGTTCACAGTGAGTGAGTGCCTAAGTTAAACTTATTTTAAAGTTAATGAAACAAACCTTCCTGCTACAAGAGGTTTTCTCCATGTCTACTGTTGTTCACGTAAAGGTGCTCAACACAGGACGCCGCAGATGCCTGCGGAAATCTTCTCTCTGCGATCCCTTTGTTG
This sequence comes from Huso huso, assembly GCA_036884735.1. NCBI lineage: Eukaryota > Metazoa > Chordata > Actinopteri > Acipenseriformes > Acipenseridae > Huso > Huso huso. Next base: position 120,914,798 of record CM072663.1, on the reverse strand, counting down.
CTAAGAAACGGGGGAAAAAATCCAAATGCAACCAAACTACAAACTGTAAAAGCTAAACCCACTAAGACTGTGATTGGACTCGGCAGCTTAACTGGGATTCCAATTGGTCGGCGTCAGTGTCAGTTATTCTTAATTAGATTCAACAAGCAGAGCGATGTTGAGTGAATTTTGTTTATACTGAAAGTGGGGGTTTACTTCAGACTCTTGCAGTGTAAAAGTGGCAATATTATTTCTTAGAAAAACTTGGAATGGTAAGTAAATCAAATTAGATTGGTGTTTAAATATGCTTATCACATGTGTATTGATTTAAAACACTGAAAGTAATTTTGAACCTTTGGTCTTGTCTGACTTACCGCTACTCCAAATTCCTGTCCTACACTGTAACTTTCTTCAGTTGCTCCTTTTGAAATTCTGTATTTAAACATAATTTTGTCATCAATCGACGTATTAAGGTATTGGCACAATTGTCTGATTTCAAAAATCCTTTTAAAGTAAACTATAAAGAATAGAGCGGTTTTTTTTTTTTGTTTGTTTTTTTATGGACCACCTTATCATGACATTTATACGTTTGGATATACGGTATTGTTCTTGTCAGTATGTGTGTATGTGTGTGTGTGTATATATATATATTTATATATATTTATATATATATATATATATATAATTACACACGCACACCTTAGTAATAATACCCTGTTCCAACATTTTATTATAGGGTTGTAGCAACAAAAAACCTGCCTTTGGGCCTAACTAGCGGAAAAAAGGATGTGCAGGTAATAGACCAGACCTGACCGCAGGGCAAAAACAAGAAGTCAGGGAAGCTTTTGACTTGTTTGATACAGAGGGATCCGGCACCATTGATGTTAAGGAATTGAAGGTAATGAATACTTTAACACTTGGAATAGTAATTTGATTGAAAATGGGGGAGGGGGAGTCGTTGTGTAAAAAGCATTAATAACACTACGTTCACAATCAATGTGTTGAAACTATAATTGCCATTAAACTATGCCATTACATTTGTGATGGTGTATTAGGCAGTGTGAATAGGGTAAAACATAGAATGAACATACAATCATTTTATTCAACCTGTTACTTGGTAACAAGAGCGGTTTTCAACTTTGACATCAGATCAATAAACAAAATATGTTGTCTCTGACACAGGTTGCCATGCGTGCATTAGGGTTTGAACCGAAAAAAGAAGAAATAAAGATGATGATTGCTGATGTTGATAATGAAGGATCTGGAACCAGTGATTTTAATGACTTTTAATCTGTGATTACACAGAAAATGGTGAGATATCATTAATAAATGTGATTGCGATGCATCTTTTTTTAAAAAATGTTTTTATAATAATGTTTACAAAAGTAGATTTTCTTTAATTTTCAGTAAGCTCTCCCTCCAGAGTGCATTTAGCATGTATACATGGGTCATTCCACGCCAACTCCTCCAGAAAAGGGACATTTTGTTGCCTTACAGACTGAGAATTTGCTAGAAAAATTCACCTGGGGGTTTTCAGGTTCAGAAAAGGGAATCATTTTTTAAATTTAAATTTCCCCTTTGAGCTGTGACCTGCGAAAGGTCAACCTAAAGTGAAAAAGTGACCCTGACCTGAAAAATCTGTGGGCTCAATGTAGACGCTACCATCATGTGTAGCACCTCGTTCGACTGAATAGGGCTTTCGATAAAAAAAAACAAAAAACAGAAGCACCTGACTCACTTTTGGCAAGTTGCCAGAGGGGTAAGTGACGAGTCTTATTCGATTTTCAGCCCAACCCTTTACGCTGTAGGGGATGCGGGTCCTAAAATGTTAGTATTGTTGTAAGAACCTTAGGGACCACTCTTCCAAATTTTGTGAAACACTTTTGGTTTCAAGTCCCCCCACTGGTTATTCTCCCCCTCTGAAATTAGAATTGTTGGTATTTCTACAAAGTTTAGGGTGAAATAACTCATGTTGGGGGGCTCCAAAAAGAGATCTACAAAAATATATTTTTGGATAGATGTTGATGAGATCTACTACAAGAATCAAGCAAAATATTTTGGTATCCACGGATTTTGGATTTTTGGCAGAATTTTGAAGTTGCACTTGTCATGCATTCAAGCATTGCTTATGGCCACTTTGGTGAGGCTAAAGTACCACATAGTCCTAACCGAAATGGCAAACTGTTACATGTGGTGGTAGCCCAGGGTAACCTTTCTGGTCAGGGTCACTTTTTCACTTTAGGTTGACCTTTGCTAGTCACAGCTTGAAAGGTTTGGCATTTCTGAGCTCAGTGGGCCCGAAAAGCCCCAGGTGATTTTTTTTTTTTTTTTATAGCAAAATCGGAGATGGTCGGGCAATGGCTGTGGTTGAGTTGGCATGGAATGACCCACATTAGAAGTAATCTAAGACTCTTCTAACCGTTTTTAAACAGGAATCTTTCCTTATGTTTCAAATCAATAGAGGGGGTGTGTATTGTTATATGTGGCAAAGTAGTTAGTGAATACAGGTGAGTGCAGTGCAGAGCGGATACAAAACAGACAGACAATGATTTCCAGGTGCAAGGGTGTTTATTGATTTAATTAACAATGTCCAGAGCCTTATGGCAAACACCTGTAAATAATAATGTTGGAGTGATACAGCGGCGTGTATCACTCGGTATTTGTAATTCCCCGGGTTTGACCCTTAACCAAAAGTCCAGTTTTACACACCAACACCAAACACAAAACACAAACACAGTTCTTAGTGATAGTGAATACATGCAAGTGGTGTAATACAGTTCTCTGTGAAATGCAGGGGTGAAAGTGATGTCTGGGTTTATGCTGGCTTTCACTACAGCTCCGGGTCGTGCAACTGGTAGTCTATTAAAAAACAGACGACAGTTAACAAAACACTAACAAACACAAGACAAAACTCACGGGTCACGAAACAGCACACAGACTCCTTGTAAGTTTTCAACACTAACCATTTACCAAGGAACAGATCACGTATGCTAAGTCCCCTATTTATATCCTCGCTCATGACCCCTAGGTTAACGAGCGCATCCGCTCCTCCATTCCTCGGATGCCACACCGTTTACCATCTGGGTCATTGAGTTTCGATACTGTACCTGCGCCCCTTTCCTAAATGACCAACTTCCACCTACCCTACGGAATAAATTGCCGTGCCATTTAGTTAAGGGTACTCTGTTCCTGTTACACAGTGCCCTCACAGGTCGAGAGGTCGAGCACCATTCGATCTCTGTCACACTATATTATAAACTTCTCAGGATCTTTCAGTCAATCGGAGCCCACGTTTTGCGTTCTGTATTCCACAACCCATCACAGTGAAACCCTATTCATGCAGCCATGTCGCTTGATGTCACCTGCTTCAAAAAAAAAAAAAAAATCATACCTCGGGCACCTCGGAATTCCATTCAAAACAGTGACATCACAATCGGCCGCGTACCTCAGCCACTTAACAGTATTCTCTTCATCAACCTTTTCCTTCTTTTTCAATTAAACTTACAGTTGACTAAATAAAGTTTGGTTATGATTAGAAAACAAATATAGCTGCATTTGTGTATTTCTACATTAATAATGAAGCAGTATATAATCCCACATTGTATAAATATAAGTATATTTAGACCATAGCTCTCAACTAGAAAATGTATGATTTATAATGACTTGCTGTACTTGTTATTTAAAACACGCTTTGCTTTATCAATGTGAAAAAGACACCAAGGAAGACATTTTAAAAGCTTTTAGATTGTTTGATAATGATGGAACTGACAAAATATATACCTCAAGAGAGTAGCTATAAAGAACTTGGTGAAATGTGACGAACAACTGCAGGTAAGCAGATTAACAAGTGCACTATTTTAATTCTGAGTTACATTCTTTGATGTATTTATTAGTGGATATGGAAGGTGTTGCATTGATTGAAACAGGTGTCCTGCTTTTATGCTTTGGGAACTGTGCAAATATATGTCCACTAGAACCATTTTACATAAGCTCACAATTATGAGGTCTAACTCGGGTTCAATCTCTTCTGTATTTAGGGGAGTAAATAAAGGGCATAAATGTTACATTCTAGTTGTGTTCCTTATTTTATTTTTTATTTTTAGTCGTTGCCAATTATTTTGTATTATTTTCTCCCTAATTTGAAATGGCCAATTATTGTTAGGCTCAGCTCACCGCTACCACCCCTGCGCTGGGAGGGCGAAGACGAACACACGCTGTCCTCTGAAGCGTGTGCTGCCAGCCGACTGCTTTTTTTCACACTGCAGACTCATCATGCAGCCACCCAAGCGCTACAGCGTCGGAGGACAACGTAGCTCTCGGGCAGCTTACAGGCAAGCCCGCAGGCGCCCGGCCAGACTACAGGGTTCGCTGCTGTGCGATGAGCCGAGGACACTGGCCGACCTAACCCTCCCCCCGGGCGGTGCTCGGCCAATTGAGTGCCGCCCCCTGGAAGCTCCCGTCCTCGGTCAGCAAAGGAATAGCCTGGACTCAAACTCGCGACGTCCAGACTATAGGGCACATCCTGCACTCCACGCGGTGCACCTTCACTGGATGTGCCACTCGGGAGCTAGTTGTGTTCTTTTTATGTGTGGTGTGTAGCCACCCTGAAGTGGAAATACCAGATTCATAATGAACAACTTCCTTTGTTGTATTGTATCCTCTCAGTTGACATACAATGATAAGTTACAATTTAAATGAGGAGATGATCCCATTCCCACCCTTTGCCAATCTGTACTCCACTGAGAGACCCGGAGCACAGGAGCAATACTGAATCCGATCAAGTAACAATGATAGCGGGTTTACATGCATTTATATCCAGAATAGAATTGTTTATAACACACCACAAATCCTCACGATGCGTACATGAATGCTAAATTAAGATGCACATTTTATTCTGGAAACCGTATGTGTTTGTATTAACAGGAAATGATTGAAGCTGACCGGGATGGAGATGTGAGATAAATGAGCAAGTGTTTTTAAGAATCATGAAGAAAACAAATCTGTATTGAACATAAATTGTTTAATAGCGAAGGGTTTTTTCTATTTCATTTTCTACAGTACTATTGTATATTGTAAGAAGTAGGATGTTATGCACTGATTTGTATAACATACTGTAAGATGTATTGATATTGGATGATACACTGAATCTGCATTTCAACTGTTTGTAAAATAAATGTAATGTTTTTTTGCAGAATGTACATGCTTTTATAATAACTTATTCCAGGTTTATGCAATTCTTGACTCCAATTTAAACCCTTTCTATCTACCAAGGTATACCAAACTTTAGTATTATTTACCAATTTTCTGATAAAGAATTGAGGTTGTGAGATTAAAAAAAACAACTGTGTATAGATATCCATTATGTAATGATTACTTGCTGTTTAGGTTTTGTGTGTGTGTATACATACACACACATATATCTCTGAAACAAAAACATATTGGAAATGCGAAGGTTATCAAAAGTGCCCACCTGTTTAAAGTGGAGATATCAAAAACACAAGCCAAGTTTCAAGAAACCATTGGGGCAACCTTGCCCAGCACAAAGCAAATAGGCACAACTGTAAAACCGATGTGGGTCAAGGTTGCCCCAATTGTTTCTACTAACTTGGCTTGTGTTTTTTATGCAAGTTCGATCCGCTTTTATTGTGCCTGAAAATGTGATAACTTGGCGGTTTTTCTCATTTCCAGTGTGTTTTTGTTTCAGGTATCGCTTCTTTTTTCACTTAATGGATAATAACACACATTATGGGAATAGCAAAATTGTTCAACCTATATTGAGGCAATGTATTGCCATTTGGATTGGGTAAATGTAAATAGTAAGATGTGAATCAGTATAGCATAGCGGTTATGTAGTTGGAGTGAAAGTATGACTACTTCATGGTTCAAATCCTGCCTTTATATAATATGCATGATAAAGTTATGTGTGCAAAAGTATGCATGTTCAATGAAAGTGTCATTCATATCACTAAATTTTTTTCACATTAAAAATGTGTTTGTTACACATGAATAAAATACTTTTTTTTTTTTTTTTTAAGTTTGCAATATAAACCCTGTGTGGGAATCAAACCCAAGACATGCTTCCAATGCAGAGGCCCTCGCTTTCACACCACAAAGTTTGTCCTTCCATTTTACAACTTTTGCAAGTAGTATAGTAGTAAAGTTAGTTTTTAACAAGTAACGAGACAAAACAAGATAATCATCTGATTTTGCAAACTATCATAATAAGCTTGATCCATTCATTTAGTATACTGTAACATTTTCAGGTTTAGTTAGTAGTACTCAGGGAGACGGTGTTGAATTCTCAAAATGTTTGTTTTATTTGAAACTACAGAGAATTTCTGTCGGGCCAGAATTCATGGCACCAAAACAATAACCCTACGTTTTAGTCTTGCCACTTTCACTGCATATTCTCTCCGGTCACAGCTCACACGCTCGCTCAGTCGCACCTACTGTTTCTCATATTTCCAGTCTCCAGGCTTATACACCCCCTGATATAACCTCCTGTCGTTTCCCACCGCTGTCTGATTCATCAGCCAGTCATATCCATGCTCTGCAACCCCCGAAAACAGCAACACACATTCTCCCCTCTCATTCACTCACTCCCCCTTCCCATGCTAAGTAACAGCGTGACCCATTCCCCTTACAATACATGTAATATAAGACAGACAAGACAAACTGAACAGGCAACAAGTCCTGCAACAATTGCCCGGGTCATTACAATATATTTTTTAATTTGAAAGTAAAAATATATGAAAGCACAATGGCCTTTATGTACAAAAATCTGCACTAATATACAATTGAACAATTTATTTTTGTTTCATACAGTATTAAATGGCAGTGTTTATATCTGATGGTGAAAAAGAAATACATAAATATCAAGATAGATAAAGAAAGAAAGAAATGTCTATATATTGATTTATGTATTCATTCATTTCAATATTTATTTACCAAATATATAGGCTATCCTTCAGCATAGCTAATTCTCAGAAATTAATGTTCCTTTTTGTCCAGTGGGGACCACAAATAGTGTTACTCTCAAACACTATTGAGAGGAACCATACTTCCTTGTGCCAATAGGGACCACACTGACAGAAAACCAACATTTTTCAGAGATTAAGATCAGAATCTCCAAAATCTCCAATGTAAAAAATAAGTATTGAGAATTCTCAGCTGGCTGACTTCATCTTTCAAAATACTGCTTGTTTTCTCAACTAATCATGTAGCACTGATAACAGTAATAACACAACACGCTGGCAAACTAAAGGTTATAGTTTCAAATCCCACGCACGCCAGACCTTTTTTTTAGACATATTATATAAAAAAGTGTTTTTGCAGGCAAATGTTCCATTTTAAAACAGAAATAAATAATTTAATGTAAATGATATAGACGTCACAGTAAGTGTTCCCTAGTATATTTCCATGTTGATAAAACAAGTTAATTGTCATTGGACTCGGATGTCCTGCAATATACATATGCGTGGATAAATCTCCTTGGGGTCTTCAAGAAGGTTTGTTGTTTTTTTTTCCCCCATACGATGCGTGCAACTAATCAATTTTAAAATATCAATAAATCGTTTCATGTAAATTATACAAACGACAAAATAAATGTGTTCCCTAGTATATTTCCATGTTGACTGGATACTTATAAAACTGTCCTGTAATATACATATGTGTGGATAAAAGTGCCTGGGGTCTGCAAAAACACAGGAGAAAAAGGAGGAGGAGGAGAAGGACATTTTTTACCTTTGGCAACTTATTTCTGTTACTGCATGACAGGTATTGACTTTTTTCAATATTTCACAGTGTTTGGAACTACAAATTAAATGTGAAATGGTGCTTTTGGCTAATTTACTTTTGCTGCACCAATACCCTGAAAACACGTGAACTGTCCTTGCTGTGTAGAGTCTGGCAGTTCTCGCTGATAACTTGGCACGAGGAACTACCTTTCCTCTCAATTCCTCTCTCTCTCTCTCTCTCTCTCTCTCTCTCTCTCTCTCTACACACATCCATCCATCCAACCATAACAGGTACGCATGCACACCAATAAAAAATTTGCGGACTTCCATATATTTTTTAAGACACAAATGCATACCTTCAGTACATTTTTAATAGGAAAGCATTTTTCATGTAGGCAGCGAGGGTGCTCACGTTTACAAGGTCAAGCATATTATTTGGCTGTGAACCATACCTGCCTAACCTGATTTTCTGTTGAGTCTCAAGGTCGCTGGGATCTGTCAACGATCTCTGGGTAACAGCTTATTATCGCTGACCTTAATTAAATACCAGTCCCCATATTTCACTAAGGCCAGAGGGTTCCAATTCACAAAAAAGTCCATCCCAGTTTTTTGCTTTTGAATCCCCAGGGCTGGAATTTGGTGGTAGGCTATTGAAATAAAGAGAATGGATGATTTGTTACACATTGTAATAACCAGCAATCCAGACTCCTCCTTAAACATTCAGAAACTATTGTTGTTGTCTCTGACACTGCCATTAAGCAGTGCTGCTTGAGAGCTTGGTTTTTCACATTTTAAACAAATCTCGTTCCTGCCTATCGGCCTTTCTGCCCTGATGCATATTCATGTGTGTAAGATGACACTGAAACCTTTCATCCTCAACCCAGCATCCTTGATGGGTGCAAATCGTTTTGAGAAGTGGTGCTAAACTGTTTTGAAAGTTTAGCACCAGAGAGCTTACTGCTATGTTTTCCTTGCTCTCACTGAAACCTGGCTGTTCCCTGATAACACTGTTACTCCTGCTGCCCTGTCCTCTCTCTACGTCCTGTCCCATACCCCTCGTCTCACTGGACGTGGAGGTGGGACTGGCCTTCTCCTCTCTCCCTCCTTACTCTTTTCTGTCCCCCCCGATCTCTCCTCACTCTCTGTTAATACCATTGAATTTCATGCAGTCCAACTAACCTCTCCCTGTCAACTCCTGCTCATTGTTCTGTACCGCCCCCCTGGGCCTCTCGCTCACTTTCTGGATGAACTCGACTACTCTCCTCCCTCCCCTCTCTGTCTACCCCAACTGTCCTGCTGGGTGACTTCAACATCCATCTCTCCAACCCCAGCCACTCTGCTGGATTCCTCCCTCTCCTTCACTCCTTCGACTTCTGTCTCTCTCCATCCACTACCCACAAAGCTGGCCGTCAACTGGACCTCACCTTCTCCAGGGCCTGCTGCCCCTCCACCCTCTCTGTCACCCCCTGGACCTCTCTGATCACTATTTCATCTCTTTTTTCTGTCTCTCCCCCCTCCCCTGCTCCTCCTACCCCCACTGTCACCTCTCGCCGTAACCCCCGAATCCCTCTCCCCTCTGTCCTTGCCTCCACTGCTCTCTCTCACCTCCCTCCTATCGACTCCTTCTCACAACTCTCCGTAGACTCTGCTACCTCCACCCTCTTCTCCTCCCTCACCTCCTCCCTCGACTCCCTCTGTCCCCTCACCTCCGGACCTGCTCGCCCCCCTCCCATCCCTGGCTCTCCTCTGCGCTCCGCTCGGCAAGAATCACACTGCGATCTGCTGAAAAGAAATGGAAGAGATCCAAACTCCCTGCTGCCCTAGACCTTCTGGGCACTCTCCTCTCCTCCTTCTCCTCTACTCTCTCCTCTGCTAAATGTACTTATTTCCAATCTGTAATCCAAGCCTCCACTAACAACCCACGTAAACTATTCTCTACCTTCTCCTCCCTCCTAAACCCTCGCCGCCTCCTCCTCCCTCCTCTATCTCCCCTGATGACTTTGCCTCCTTCTTCTCTTCTAAAATCTCAGATATCCATAAACTCTTTAACACCTCTCCTCCCCGCACCCCTCCTGCTCCAACCCCTACACCCACTGCATCCCCTTCTAACTCGCCCTCCTTCTCCACCTTCTTGCCCCTCTCAGACTCTGACCTCTCCTCCCTGCCCCAGGGTCACAAACCCACCACGTGTGCCTTGGACCCCCTCCCCACTCACCTCTTTCAAGCTGCTGCTCCTGCTCTACTCCCCTTCATCTCCTCCCTTCTCAACACCTCTCTACTTTCTGGTCTCTTTCCCTCTGCCTTCAAAAAAGCCTCTATCACTCCCCTCCTCAAAAAACCTACCCTCGACCCCACCTCCCTTCAGAACTACCGTCCTGTCTCCCTCCTACCCTTCCTCTCCAAAACCCTAGAGCGGACTGTACACCGCCAGCTCTCTGCTTTCCTGTCCAACCACTCTCTGCTCGACCCTCTCCAATCTGGCTTCCACTCTGCTCACTCTACTGAAACCGCCCTCCTGTCTGTCACCAACTCACTTAAGTGTGCCCGAGCTGCCTCTCTCTCCTCTGTCCTAATTCTCCTCGACCTCTCTGCTGCCTTTGACACTGTTGATCACTCTATTCTACTATCATCTCTCGCTGACCTGGGGATCTCTGGCACTGCTCTGGCCTGGTTCTCCTCCTACCTCTCCAACCGCTTACCAGGTAACCTGGCGTGGAGCAACCTCCACACCTCACCCTCTCTTAACACGAGTCCCCCAAGGGTCAGTCTTGGGTCCTCTCCTGTTCTCTGTCTACACCCGCTCCCTGGGCCCCCTCATCGCATCCTATGGTTTCTCATACCATTTCTATGCTGATGATGCTCAGATTTTCCTCTCCTTCCCCACCTCTGACTCCACCATCTCCTCCCGTATCTCTACCTGTCTGTCTGCTATTTCCTCCTGGATGCACTCGCATCACCTCAAACTCAACCTCTCTAAATCTGACCTCCTTTTCTTTCCCTCCTCCTCCCCCTCCTCTGATCTCTCTATCTCTGTTCCTCTGGAATCTACCACACTCTCTCCCTCTTCCTCCGCTAAGAACCTTGGAGTCACCCTGGACCCCTGCCTCTCTTATTCCCAGCACATCTCCACTCTGGCACGCACTTGCCGATTCTTCCTGAGCAACATCCGAAGAATCCGACCCTTCCTCACCAACTATGCTACCCAGCTCCTGGTCCAGGCCCTGGTACTCTCCCACCTACTGCAACTCCCTCCTGGCTGGCCTCCCTGCGTCCGCCACCCGTCCGCTCCAGCTCATCCAGAACTCTGCTGCCCGCCTGGTGTTCTCTCTGCCCCGCTTAGCCCACGCTACTCCACTACTCCGCTCGCTCCACTGGCTCCCGATCACCGCTCGCATCCAGTTCAAGACTCTTGTACTAGCCTACAGATGCCTTGACCAGACTGCACCCAGCTACCTCCAGACCCTCATCTCTCCCTAGACCCCCACTCGACCTCTCTGCTCCGCCTGCAGTAGAAGACTGGCTCTACCTCCGCTACGCTCCCCCGCCTCCAGAGCCCGCTCCTTCTCCACCCTTGCTCCACAGTGGTGGAATGACCTTCCCACAGATGTCAGGACTGCCCTGCCCTCACCTCTTCAAACAGCACCTGTAGAACTCCTCTGTTTGTATCCTGGGACACTATCACCCTTCATTTAAATGCGCTTTATTTTGCTCTTATCTGCCCCCTATTTTTTACTGCATTTAATCCTGTACTTCAGAATACTGTAATCTGCCAAGTGTTTAACCTGTAGTATTTTGTATTTAATCATATCCTGATGTAACTATCACTATCTGCTGTATTATTGAATTGTGTTTTGTCACACTTTTACTTTGCTTGAACAAAAGTTATTGTATTTATCTTGCTCTTATTGTATTACTTGTATTGTAACACTTGAAATGTATTTGCTTACGATTGTAAGTCGCCCTGGATAAGGGCGTCTGCTAAGAAATAAATAATAATATGTACTTTGACATACCAGATTTATTTAAGACATCTGAAATCTCTATTGAGACCATAAGGGTGCTTTAAACTTCTGAGTTTTAAAAAGGATGTGATGTGACGACTGAAACAGAAACTAATACAAATTGAATCTGAACAAGAAGAAGAAGAAGAATACATTAGTTAGGGTAGCTCTGCTATTTTATTTGCTTCATTGAATCTCTCAATAAAGTTTGACCTTGTTGTTATGTTGATAATGGTACATGATGTACTGGAACTGCCTTGTACAGAGTTTCAGTATGATGGTGGTTCAATATGCTGATGGGGCTTTTATTGTGGGGGTCCTGACCTTTCACTTCCCACCCCTGATTATACTGTGGAACCCTTAAGAATGCTGAGTATGTAATAAAAATAATGGCACGTCTAGGCTGCCAGCCCACCTAGTTTTGAACTGATTCCTCATTTTATTTAGTTTTGCTGCCTGCCTCCACCTTCTCTCTTTCCGTGACGTTTGAGGTCCAAACCTTCCTATTATAGACAATTATTCCACTTTTGTCTGTTTATTTTTCTCAATGAATTTACAATGCAGTCTGGCTATAATAGCAGCTTCGGAGAGTAATAAGGGTGACCATAAATGCATGGTGCCAGACACATGCATGATTTGTATATTTGGTATTTACAACATAGTTTAAACATACTTCATTATAAGGGCCTTACCAAATTCATTGTCCATTTTTGTAAATTTCATGGTCATAACATTTTTTTTTTTTTTTTTTTATAAATTTAGTCATTGCCAATTATTTTTATTATTTTCTCCCAATTTGATATGTTCACTTATTTGTAGACTCAGCTCACCGCTACCACTCCTGCGCTGACACACGCTGTCCTCCGAAGCATGTCACCGAAACGTCAGCTGACGTTTTTTTTCACACTGCGGACTCACCATGCAGCCACCCAAGGGCTACAGGGTCGGAGGACAACGCAGCTCTCGGGCAGCTTACGGGCAAGCCCGCAGGCGCTCGGCCAGACTACAGGGGTCGCTGGTGCGCAGTGAGCCGAGAACACCCTGGCCGACCTAACCCCCTATATATATTTTAAACTGTTCTGGTTTTAAATGTCATTATATGCAACAGTAACTCAAAAACTATTCTGAAATGCTGAGCATTAACAGGTCACACTCTTTACTTAAGCCAGGGGTTGAATGTGAGCATGGAGCATCCTGCAGCTGTGTTTTACTTTGTTCCCTGTCTCTGCGTTGTGAATACCTGTCCGTATTTAGACACAGCTCTCTCTGCATCCACCGACAGACAGTGCCTAGCAAGCCCGGGCACAGAATGACAGGACTGTAGCTAAAAATTATAAACATGGAGTCTGAAATTACTGCCATATTTTTATTTATTTATTTATTTATTTTTGTCCTGCAGTTGCTTTTAATTTATTTTTCTGCTCGTATGACTACTTTGTATATAAGAACATAAGAACATAAGAACATAACAAAGTTTACAAACGAGAGGCCATTCAGCCCATCTTGCTCGTTTGGTTGTTAGTAGCTTATTGATCCCAGAATCTCATCAAGCAGCTTCTTGAAGGATCCCAGGGTGTCAGCTTCAACAACATTACTGGGAGTTGGTTCCAGACCCCACAATTCTCTGTGTAAAAAGTGCCTCCTATTTTCTGTTCTGAATGCCCCTTTATCTAATCTCCATTTATGACCCCTGGTCCTTTTTTCTTTTTTTTTCAAGTCAAAGAAGTCCCCCGGGTTGACATTGTCTATACCTTTTAGGATTTTGAATGTTTGAATCAGATCGCTGCGTAGTCTTCTTTGTTCAAGACTGAATAGATTCAATTCTTTTAGCCTGTCTGCATACGACATGCCTTTTAAACCTGGGATAATTCTGGTTGCTCTTCTTTGCACTCTTTCTAGAGCAGCAATATCCTTTTTTGTAACGAGGTGACCAGAACTGAACACAATGTTCTAGGTGAGGTCTTACTAATGCATTGTAGAGTTTTAACATTACTTCCCTTGATTTAAATTCAACACTTCTCACAATATATCCGAGCATCTTGTTAGCTTTTTTTATAGCTTCCCCACATTGTCTAGATGAAGACATTTCTGAGTCAATATAAACTCCTAGGTCTTTTTCATAGTTCCCTTCTTCAATTTCACTATCTCCCATATGGTATTTATAATGCACATTTTTATTGCCTGCATGCAGTACCTTAGACTTTTCTCTATTAAATTTCATTTGCCATGTGTCTGCCCAATTCTGAATGCTGTCTCGATCATTTTGAATGACCTTTGCTGCTTCAACAGTGTTTGCCACTCCTCCTATTTTTGTGTCATCTGCAAATTTAACGAGTTTGCTTACTATACCAGAATCTAAATCATTAATGTAGATTAGGAATAGCAGAGGACCTAATACTGATCCCTGTGGTACACCACTGGTTACCTTGCTCCATTCTGAGGTTTCTCCTCTAATCAGTACTTTCTGTTTTCTACCTGTTAACCACTCCCTAATCCATGTGCATGCATTTCCTTGAATCCCTACTGCGTTCAATTTGAGAATTAATCTTTTATGCGGGACTTTGTCAAAAGCTTTCTGGAAATCTAAATAGACCATGTTGTATGCTTTGCAGTTATCCATTTTCAATGTTGCATCCTCAGAAAAGTCAAGTAGGTTAGTTAGACATGATCTCCCTTTCCTAAAACCATGCTGGCTGTCTCCCAGGATATTGTTACCATATAGGTAATTTTCCATTTTGGATCTTATTATAGTTTCCATAAGTTTACATATAATAGAAGTCAGGCTTACTGGTCTGTAGTTACCTGGTTCGGTTTTGTCTCCCTTTTTGTGGATCGGTATTACGTTTGCTATTTTCCAGTCTGTCGGTACAACCCCTGTGTCAAGAGACTGTTGCATGATCTTGCTTAGCGGTTTGTAAATAACTTCTTTCATTTATTTGAGTACTATTGGGAGGATCTCATCTGGCCCAGGGGATTTGTTTATTTTAAGAGCTTCCAAATTAATTCACACGATCCGCTGCAGTAATGATTGTAGCACTTTTTGATTTATTTTGGACCCTTATTTTAAAATCTAGGTATAATTTGACTGGCCTAACGGTACTACCAGTTGAGATGAGTTGAGGTCATACTAAACCCACCCCAGATGCCTGTGTCTACCAATCAGTGAGTAGAGCCCAGTTATTGGCTACTGCCAAGTGTCAATCAATAAATCCTGTCCAGCTTTCTTTTTTTATATTGAAACAAGCTAATAATGGCATCAGGAACCTGTAACTTTACACTAGGGTGACCATACATCCCCATTTCCGGGGACAGTCCCCAGATGAGGTATTGTGTCCCCAGTCAAACAATGTCCCCTAAAGAGTCCCCAGTTCACAAAACTCGTCCCCGAATACCCTTACTTTTAATTTCTCATGTTGGTTAATTTGTCGGATGCATAAATGCATTAGAGAGAAATATCCAGACCGTTTCTATTATTATTATTATTATTATTATTATGAGCTATAGCACTGGAGAGCCCCAATCCTGCAGGTTTTCTAGGTGTCTTTACATCATCAATGGCTAAAGATCCGGAACACCTGTTCATCTGGACTAATTAAGCCAGAATTAATGGTGCAATTAAATAACTGAGAGCTTGGTTGAAACAATAACCAGAAGACCCTGTAGCCCTCCAGGACTAGGGTGGGAGACCCCTGATCTAGATGGTACAGCACTTTTGCAGCTGCCATAGCTAATCCAGCTAGCTTCTCCAGTGCTGCCAGCATCAGGAATACTGGTCTATTTTTTTATGTGTGTCCCCGGATTTGGTTTACAAAATCTGGTCACCTTACGGTACATATAACTTAATTGGATTTTGGTGTAGGGTAAAAGTACATAAAACAGACCAGATTTCACGTTGCAAAATGAATTTCGCAGTCCGTGTCTCATTTTTTACGGCCGTGAAATATACTTGTTATATAAACAGAATGTCAGCGTTGGAATGCCGTGGTTATTTTCACATATAAGGATGGCCATAGAACAGTGGTTCTCAAACTGGGGTGTGTGTATATTAACTTCAAGCAAATCTTTATGCTGGCACCTCCAGGCATGTCAGAGTTTGTAGATGGCGCTGTGCATCTGACTGGTGCCTTTTATTTAAGGTTGCAGATGAAGTCCGCTGCCATCTGGTGATGTACGTTGTTTATCGGCTTACTATGTGGTGTGAGTGTTACTAAGTGTTGGATGGACACTATTGGTAAACTATTATTTGCAGTGTTAAGTCTGCTCTTATTACAATGAATCAATGGCTGGTTCATGCAAGAGAAAAAAAAAACAGCAGTGATGTACAGAGGAGCCAGTGGCATGTTGGATATTTTTTTACCGGTATATGTAGATGTTTGGGGAGGGAAGTGGAGGGTGTCAAGTACCACAGACAGGAGGAAGTGGGGTGGAGTCCACAAAGTTTGAGAATCACTGCCATATACAGCCATGGGCTTGTGGGGTTTTCAACAGTCCTTATTCGTGGACTAGCTACAGTACTCCAAGAAATGCTCATAGTATTTCTTATATTTATTCAAAATAATTGGTATTCATTATGTCATTGTAAGTTTCATTGATTAAATATAACATTGTAGATATCCGCTTGGTAATTGGTACACATTTCAGATCAATATAGAATATAACATTGTAGATATCCGCTTGGCAATTGGTACACATTTCAGATCAATGTTAAATAAACTTACTACAGACGTGCTCAAATTTGTTGGTACCCCTCCACAAAAAACGAAGAATGCACAATTTTCTCTGAAATAACTTGAAACTGACAAAAGTAATTGGCATCCACCATTGTTTATTCCATATTTAATAGAAATCAGACTTTGCTTTTGATTTTTTATTCAACATAATATTGTAAATAATAAAACAAATGAAAATGGCATGGACAAAAATGATGGGACCGCTAACCTAATATTTTGTTGCACAACCTTTAGAGGCAATCACTGCAATCAAATGTTTTCTGTAGCTCTCAATGAGACTTCTGCACCTGTTAACAGGTAGTTTGGCCCACTCTTCCTGAGCAAACTGCTCCAGCTGTCTCAGGTTTGATGGGTGCCTTCTCCAGACTGCAAGTTTCAGCTCTTTCCATAGATGTTCGATAGGATTCAGATCAGGACTCATAGAAGGCCACTTCAGAACAGTCCAATGTTTTGTTCTTATCCATTCTTGGGTGCTCTTAGCTGTGTGTTTTGGGTCATTATCCTGTTGGAGGACCCATGACCTGCAACTGAGACAGAGCTTTCTGACACTGGGCAGTACGTTTCGCTCCAGAATGCCTTGATAGTCTTGAGATTTCATTGTGCCCTGCACAGATTCAAGGCACCCTGTGCCAGGCGCAGCAAAGCAGCCCCAAAACATAACCGAGCCTCCTCCATGTTTCACTGTAGGTATGGTGTTCTTTTCTTTGAAAGCTTCATTTTTTCATCTGTGAACATAGAGCTGATGTGACTTGCCAAAAAGCTCCAGTTTTGACTCATCTGTCCAAAGGACATTATCCCAGAAGGATTGTGGCTTGTCAATATGCATTTTAGCAAATTCCAGTCTGGCTTTTTTATGTTTTTCTTTCAAAAGTGGAGTCCTCCTGGGTCTTCTTCCATGGAGCACACACTCGCTCAAAAAGCGACGGATGGTGCGATCAGAAACTGACGTACCTTCACCTTGGAGTTCAGCTTGTATCTCTTTGGCAGTTATCCTTGGTTCTTTTTCTACCATTCGCACTATCCTTCTGTTCAATCTGGGGTCGATTTTCCTCTTCTTGGCCGCGCCCAGGAGGTTGGCTACAGTTCCATGGACCTTAAACTTCTTAATAATATTTGCAACTGTTGTCACAGGAACATCAAACTGCTTGGAGATGGTCTTGTAGCCTTTACCTTTACCATGCGTGTCTATTATTTTCTTTCTGATCTCCTCAGACAACTCTCTCCTTTGCTTTCTCTGGTCCATGTTCAGTGTGGTGCACTCAATGATACCAAACAGCACAGTGACTACCTTTCTCCATTTAAATAGGCTGAATGACTGATTACAAGATTGGAGACATGTGTGATACTAATTAAAGAAACTAATTAGTTTGAAATATCACTATAATCCAATTATTTATTATCTTTTCTAAGGGGTACCAACAAATGTGTCCAGGCCATTTTAGAATATCTTTGTAGAATAAGCAATAATTCATCTCTTTTCACAGCTTCTTTGCTTTATTCTATGACATACCAAAGGCATGCAAGTATACATGATAAAATAGCTTTTAATTTCATCACTTTTCAGGAGGAATGAAGCATTATTTCAATGAGCTGTAAGGGTACCAACAAATTTGAGCACGTCTGTATATATAGTTTTGCTTGGTAATCCTTTGTCTAATGGATTTGAATTCAGGAGCCTCTTGTCACCCTATATCTATATTTTAAATGAGATGCACCGCTGAGCAACTACCACAGCAGAAGGTTTTTAATATAGTTGAGCTAGATGAGGTCAAGGCTGCAGTGTTCAGCTTGAGCTAGATGAGGTCAAGGCTGCAGTGTTCAGCTTGAGCTAGATGAGGTCACGGCTGCAGTGTTCATCTTGAGCTAGATGAGGTCACGGCTGCAGTGTTTAGCTTGAGCTAGATGAGGTCACGGCTGCAGTGTTTAGCTGGAGCTAGATGAGGTCACGGCTGCAGTGTTCAGCTTGAGCTAGATGAGGTCACGGCTGCAGTGTTTAGCTGGAGCTAGATGAGGTCACGGCTGCAGTGTTTCGCTTGAGCTAGATGAGGTCACGGCTGCAGTGTTCATCTTGAGCTAGATGAGGTCATGGCTGCAGTGTTCAGCTTGAGCTAGATGAGGTCACGGCTGCAGTGTTTTACTTGAGCTAGATGAGGTCACGGCTACAGTGTTTAGCTTGAGCTAGATGAGGTCACGGCTGCAATGTTTAGCTTGAGCTAGATGAGGTCACGGCTGCAGTGTTTAGCTTGAGCTAGATGAGGTCACGGCTGCAGTGTTTAGCTTGAGCTAGATGAGGTCACGGCTGCAGTGTTCAGCTTGAGCTAGATGAGGTCACGGCTGCAGTGTTCAGCTTGAGCTAGATGAGGTCACGGCTGCAGTGTTCATCTTGAGCTAGATGAGGTCACGGCTGCAATGTTTAGCTTGAGCTAGATGAGGTCACGGCTGCAGTGTTTAGCTGGAGCTAGATGAGGTCACGGCTGCAGTGTTTCGCTTGAGCTAGATGAGGTCACGGCTGCAGTGTTTAGCTTAAGCTAGATGAGGTCACGGCTGCAGTGTTTAGCTTGAGCTAGATGAGGTCCCGGCTGCAGTGTTCATCTTGAGCTAGATGAGGTCCCGGCTGCAGTGTTTAGCTTGAGCTAGATGAGGTCACGGCTGCAGTGTTTAGCTTGAGCTAGATGAGGTCACGGCTGCAGTGTTTAGCTTGAGCTAGATGAGGTCACGGCTGCAGTGTTTAGCTTGAGCTAGATGAGGTCACGGCTGCAGTGTTTACCTTAAGCTAGATGAGGTCCCGGCTGCAGTGTTTAGCTTGAGCTAGATGAGGTCACGGCTGCAGTGTTCAGCTTGAGCTAGATGAGGTCACGGCTGCAGTGTTCAGCTTGAGCTAGATGAGGTCACGGATGCAGTGTTCAGCTTGAGCTAGATGAGGTCACGGCTGCAGTGTTCAGCTTGAGCTAGATGAGGTCACGGCTGCAGTGTTCAGCTTGAGCTAGATGAGGTCACGGCTGCAGTGTTCAGCTTGAGCTAGATGAGGTCACGGCTGCAGTGTTTAGCTTGAGCTAGATGAGGTCACGGCTGCAGTGTTCAGCTTGAGCTAGATGAGGTCCCGGCTGCAGTGTTTAGCTTGAGCTAGATGAGGTCACGGCTGCAGTGTTCAGCTTGAGCTAGATGAGGTCAAGGCTGCAGTGTTCAGCTTGAGCTAGATGAGGTCACGGCTGCAGCGTTCATCTTGAGCTAGATGAGGTCACGGCTGCAGTGTTTAGCTTGAGCTAGATGAGGTCACGGCTGCAGTGTTTAGCTTGAGCTAGATGAGGTCACGGCTGCAGTGTTTAGCTTGAGCTAGATGAGGTCACGGCTGCAGTGTTTAACTGTAGGTGGAAGTGAGTGTATGTCTAAAAGATGAGTCAGCTATGGATACTTTTTCAGCGTTCGTAGAAACCTCTTGTTGCAAACTTTTAATTTCTGCCACATTTCTCAAGTATTATGACAAATTTAGAGAATGTTTAATGAGTTCTTAGTATATTAACTAACCTTAATGAGACATTAAAAAAAGCTCTTAACAGTCTACTCGCATTCATAATTAAAGTCTGGTTTTGAGAGAAATAACAAATATTTACATGTATATATATATATAGAGAGAGAGAGAGAGAGAGAGAGAGAGAGAGAGAGAGAGAGAGACTGCTGGATTAATGAGAACTTTTGGAAACTGCTGCTAGATCCTGCCGTTTGTGGAGGATTCACGTATTTTTCATTTCATGGATTATCATTTATTTAGGCTAAGTTTCACCATTTGTAACACAGTATGCATGACACATTATTACATTGTGTGTACTTGAAAATCCAGTAGTACTGTATATGAACTAACCAAGATGCACATCAAAAACAACCAGACACACTAGAAATACTGTATGAAAAAAAGTTAATATTGCTGTGCATTAAATTAATTCCACATTAAGTATATGTTTTTTTGTTCTTACCCTGCTTTAGTTAATGTTGCGCAAATAAACAACAGGGCCTGGGATTTGAGGCATGGTAATATCAGGGGAAACCCAACAAATTAGAAACTTTTCAGTGATCTGAATATGAAAGTCTGTGAAATGTGTCTTCCATTAAAGACTATTACCAGAAAAGCCTATGCAGTTGGCACAAACATTATTCTGAAGATTTGGTAACGTGATCAGACTGTCAGCAGTGTGGGAGTAACTGTTGTGTAATGGCGAACTAATTTATAAAATACTTAAATCACTGTAAGCAAAAAAAAAAAAAAAATATTTCAAATCCTCCAAAGTTTGTAAATGCCAGTATTTCCACTATATGTGCGCATGTGAAGTGATCTGCATTTTAGGATGTGAAGTGATCTGCATTTTGAACTGTTTGAACTTGACTTTTTAAAGGAAACATTCTGCTGAATCATGCCTTTAATGCACTTTAACTTGCACTGATCTGCTCCCTATGTTACTGTATTTAATCCTGCACTGAACCCAATCTGTAGTATCTTGTATTTCACTTGCACTCGTATCTAACCCTGATGTAACTATCAACACTGTTATCTGCTCTTGAACTGCCCTGATATCAAATCGTACTGTGTTTTGTATTTGCACTTAGTAGGACCGAAGTCATTGTATTTTGTATCTTGCTCTTAATTGTACTGTAATTCTTGATATGTATTTTTATCTAGCTCAGCTGTAAGTCACCCAGGGTAATGGCGTCTGCTAAGAAATAAATAATATTATTATTATTATTATTATTATTATTATTATTATTATTATTATAATAATAATAATAATAATAATAATAATAATAATAACATACAACACTATTTCAGAGAGTATCTGTTTGACAGCATTTAAATATAGCCACTGCACAAAACCACTCAATGTAATTTTCAAATATATATTTTTTACACTATGACGTTTGTTTTAAATACTAGTTTTGCATATAAATCCTATGATGAGATTAGTTTAACAGTCTTTTTTTTTGTTTTGTTGTTGCATTTTAAAGTACTGGTACCTGAGTTATGTTCACCATTTCTCAAGATAGCACAGCACAATTATACAAATAAAACAAATAAGAACTATATAAATAATTATTACTTGAATGTTTGATTTCTGATCCTGTGATAATGGTATAGTCTCAAATAAAGATTCAGAAGGCGTAACATTTTAATGAGTGACTAGTCTGTTCAACTGAACAGTTTCAGATCTGAAACAGCATTGTGATAGTGATCATGCATATTCCTTATAGTGCAACGTATGTATCACAAATCGAGCCATTGAAGACACCAGGTACGGATTTTCTAGTTCCAGCCGTGGATCTGTGTAGGTGTTCTATTACCAGAAATCACTACCCCTACACAATGCATCATTTGACTACATGCAGCCAGAAATGACTAGGGTGAAAGCTGGATGAATTTAAACTTTTACATTGCTACGTACGTTGTTCAAAGGAAATCACAGGTGCAAGTAATCATCATGTTGTTTGTTTGCATACCATAAATGGTCATTTACAAATTGGTGTACGAACCTTCTAACAATCACAAGTTAGAATGATAGGTGTATCACATTCAAATCTGGTTTCACAGATCCCAATTAGCACTAATCTTGGGCTACCTAATGTTACCTTAAAAGTAGTCCAATTAGTGCAAATGGGAGGCTGGATCCAGCTCACAATATAAAGTAGTTTGCCACCCGCTTGGGCATATGGAACATTTTCACGTGCAATACAGTGGGTGTTGCGTACCAGACCTTTACTTTTGTGTCTTGGTTCAAGTTGCATAAATATGGTATATTTTCTTCTTACAAAAATACTCGGGCATTACAGGGTTAAAAAAGATTGAACAGCATTTAGACCTTACCCTGATTTTTAGTTGCAAATAGTACTGTGAGTAAAATGAGCCCAAAAGGCTGCAAAGAAACTTGTTTTTAAAAGCAATTTAATGTTTTTCCCAGGTTGATCCTAATATAGAAATTACCTAAAACTCTGTGACTAACAGTTTTGCACCTTTTACTGAATGCAATACAGTAGGTGTTCAAAATGACATTTGTATGCTCACCACTTTAGTGACCTCACTGAACTCCATAAGTTCAGCTGCTAATTGTTGGTTCTTGCATGAGTCAGTTTTTAATTTAAACTAAGCTTTGTGTCACTGGAGTATTGTTAACCGTTTTGTGAAGTAGCGCAAGACGAGCGACATGTTCTGGAAAATCTGAAACAGCAGCATCGGAAAAAACATGCGTCACAGACTGGAAAGTGCTAATGTATATATTTAATACTGAGAAATGGAATAGCAATCACATCTTAAACACTGGTGTACTGTATTTATACAAACATTTTTAGAGATTATTAACAATTAGAGATTTGAACACATTGAAGAAGAAGAAGAAGAAGGAGAAGAAGAAGAAGAAGAAGAAGGATGATGATGATGATGATGCCAGGAACATTTACTAATAAATAAGCAGGGCTTTACATTATAAAAGATTGACATTGATAACCTAAATATAATGTTAATGAATATTTAGGTGCTATCCAGATGATGGATTGCTGACACAGACAGAGGCACTTGCACTAGCAGTGTAACTGCAGGGTTAGTGTGCACTCCCCATTTGCTGTGTGCTTGCACTCACTCAGCGAACGCAGCGTTTCATTTCAAATCCATGAGTGGAGTCTGCGGCTCTAGATTACAAGGGGCTCATGTCATAATATTACAGTAATTCACACCCAGTGGTCAATGAGAGACCTATGTAATAAAAAAACTCTGTAAAGTGACTTTGATACTGTTACAGATATTAATTAAGACCTCAATCAGACCTGTATTGAGAGGTGCCACTATTACATACTGTACATCTCCGCAGAACTTGCAGGTTCCCTGAATAGGTCCTTGTTGAAATAATGATGTTCTCTGACATAGTGTACAATAGGCCTGGACGATTCACATGTATTGAGTCACCTGAATGAAATATAGTGTAGGTTAAAGGAGTTTGCAGCTGCTCTTAAGATTGAAGTGATACCTACATCTTAAGTCTCTAAATGAAATTGAGTGTTAGCTCAAACTCATACTCATTGAAGGACACCTTTTACACAATGAGCGCTAAGCTTCCTTCATTCTTTTAGTATGTGACATCTCTGAATGGAAGACTTAAGCTGAGGGAACACAAAGCCACTTTTTCAGGAATAGTGGCTTGAAACCTGGTTCCAGGAGACCGGGAGACCTAGTTTGAGGCAACTTTGCTGTATCAAATCCCAAGTCTTCCCTGGTGTGCCATGCAGTGGCCTGAAACCTAGTCTCCTGAAACCGTTCCAAGCCACAAAGTGGCTTCATGTTGCCTAAGCATTAAACACAGATTCAATGACTGTGAGTGGACCTTAATGTGTGGGGACTTTGTATGTGCTTTGTTTGGGTGTCCAGTTGAAGGTAGGACCTGATGAGTGGGGTGGAAAGCAGCTTACATCATACAGCAAGCTGTAAAATAAACTGATCAGAATAATGAAACTGTCTAGCTACAGGTGCATGATCATTACTGAACAGTGTGTGCTGTGTTCTGAAAAACACTGTCCCGCTTTCATAAAAAATGTAAGACTTGTACTGTATGTCGAACACAATGAGATGCCCCTTCTCACCAACTTTCTTGCAGACACACACACACTGTATAAAATTGGCCATGACTTGTTTGAGTACCACTAGGGAGACTTGATGAATGTTCTGGATCTCGCAGATGGTAGTAATGTAGTCTATGGTTTCATTTTTTCAGCATCTGCAATGGCTTTTCTTGCAGTGTGTATTTTCTTTTTCCTTGTTGAAATCTTCTCTGTCCTCAGTTGAACATCTTTCAGGTTGGTTTTCTTTAGGCTACCTCGCTCCAAAGTTGTAAATCTTAATGTGACGTCCTCTGATACAAACTATCTGATACAAAGACATTTTTTGATGCTGTTATTATTTTTTTAGTTTTGTGCTTTTTAAAAGAAATGATTGCACTGTTTTTTTCCACTTTATTTTGTCTTGCAGAAACCAGTCAAACACAAAACTTCCACTGATAGTGAATTTCTTGCATATGTTTTTTAATAAGGCCGACTTACTGTAGCCTGGCTGTGATTCTTTATTTTCATCTTGTTGCTGAAAACAAGGTCGACCGTTATATCTTAAATGTCAGCTGCAAAGAAAATAACATCTTTTCTGCTAAATCCATTGCTCATTGGTCAATGAAGAACAGTTTGCTGGTTACCCACAAAACACAGTTTGTTTTTCCAGAAATGCACCCTTATATTTCCTACTTCATTTAGATTGTATTCACATCAAAAGTTATTTATCTTCACCTACTGACAAAATGGTATGTACAGCTTTGCAAATGTTTTTTTTTTTTTTTAACTCATTAATTTATATAAAATGTTCTTACAACTTGAGAAACTAAGTCAAGTAGACAAATGGCAAGTGCCTTCGGCAAGTGCCTTCTTCAGTGTGTGTATATATATATATATATATAATGGACTGTTTTTGTAATGCTTTAGGGAGTGCCTTGCATTTTACAAAGACCTGCATTCTCATAGAAGCACAAAGTAAAGTAACCAGTAAAGTGCTTACGTTGCTTTTTTTTTATTTAAAAAGGGATTTCAGGGGAGGGGTGATATCTCATTTCTAGATGCCCTCCTCGGGATTAAATGAACATTTGGTTACAACAGATGTGCTTGGTGCCCTGTTTTACTGTACATTTCTCTCCTTGATTTGTTTCTGTTCAGAAATTATGTCTGTTTCTTTGTTAAGCAGCTCTAAAGGAATATACTACATGTTATCTTGCTTGTCAGTGATATACTGAATGTGTGTTTGCTTGTCAGTGATATACTGCATGTGTGTTTGCTTGTCAGTGATATACTGCATGTGTGTTTGCTTGTCAGTGATATACTGCATGTGTGTTTGCTTGTCAGTGATATACTGCATGTGTGTTTGCTTGTCAGTGATATACTGAATGTGTGTTTGCTTGTCAGTGATATACTGCATGTGTGTTTGCTTGTCAGTGATATACTGTATGTGTGTTTGCTTGTCAGTGATATAGTGCATGTTTGTTTGCTTCAGTAAATGTCCGGAAAGCCATATATTTCTTCATAATTTCGGACATTTACCACCTTACTTGGTAAATGTTGACAGTTACCGGTAAAGCCTAAGATTTACCAGATTCAAACTTTTACCGTAACACATATATCCATTAACAAGAAAATAATATTACAGTATGCACATTAGAATACAGGATTACTGTTCATATTCTTAAAAAAAAAAACTGTAAACTTTAATTTACAATTATAGCATGTTAACACTGTTCAAACAGGTTATTAAATGCCATACTTTACATGCAAATATTATAGCAGAGAAAACAGTAATACATGTATTGTTGTCAAGGTAGTCCCTGAGAATGGATTTGTGATTCTAAAATTGAGAAAAGTTTTGATTTTTAGTTTGCTTGTATTTTGCCTAAAATGTACCTACCAGTGAAGTAATGTGTTTAATGTTCAGAAATGGCTGATAAGTCACATCTTAATGCATGCTTACAGTTAGATTATCCATACATATTTCAGGTTGGAGTCCCATCATATATACCACTTAATTATTAACTGGTATATATGATGGGACCTCAACCCGAAATACGCCCCCATCTAGATTGGGTCGACCCCATCGGGTTGGGATTAATTAAAATATCTAGAACCCCGAAATGTTTTCATGTTCGGTGTGGGTTTGGTTTTCAAATTACCCCATCATCGCGATGCAGAAAATTCACTTAACCTGAACCCAATCTGAAGATCATCCAAAAACAAGCAGCGAGCAGCAACGTCACAGTGCGCGTCGTTCTTCCAATTAAAGCTACAGTACCACATTAGCGGCGCAGTACACAACACAACAGAATAAAATAACACATCAAATAGCAACCTAAATATTCTACATATGTTTAATTCTAACAAATAATAACATTAATAAACTAATCTGAATCGTGCAACTGGTTCGGAATGCTGCTGCATTCTGACAAGTACAAAACGAACTGAACATATTACATTGTCTTAGAAACTTTGCATTGGATACCTTTCAAATATCGGGATACTTTTAAGATTCTTCTGTTGACCTTCAATGCTGTCCGGGGAACTGGTCCTAAATATTTATCGGACTTGCTGAATCCTACAGGCACTGGTGTAGTCGAGTCAGAATGTGCCAGAACACCTTTCCGGTACATTTTTCTATAGGCAGAACCTTGATTTAAGAATTAACTTAAGAATCTTTGCGGATTTGTTATGAAAATCCTTATATTTTCAACCTGTGCCTGGCCATCACCAGGAACAAAAAAATCAGTGTCCAATTCCCTACATACCAATTTTGATGGTACACTGCGAATCGGAGTCTCTGATAACTGGCGTATTTTAAATGTTTGCAGTCCAGAGTCACATAACAACATAAGAACATAAGAAAGTTTACAGATTTAGAGGAGGCCATTCGCCCATCTTGCTCGTTTGGTTGTTAGTAGCTTATTGATCCCAGAATCTCATCAAGCAGCTTCTTGAAGGATCCCAGGGTGTCAGCTTCAACAACATTACTGAGGAGTTGGTTCCAGACCCCCACAATTCTCTGTGTAAAAAAGTGCCTCCTATTTTCTGTTCTGAATGCCCCTTTATCTAATCTCCATTTGTGACCCCTGGTCCTTTTTTCTTTTTTCAAGTCAAAGAAGTCCCCCGGGTTGACATTGTCTATACCTTTTAGGATTTTGAATGTTTGAATCAGATCGCCGCATAGTCTTCTTTGTTCAAGACTGAATAGATTCAATTCTTTTAGCCTGTCTGCATACGACATGCCTTTTAAACCCGGGATAATTCTGGTTGCTCTTCTTTGCACTCTTTCTAGAGCAGCAATATCCTTTTTGTAACGAGGTGACCAGAACTGAACACAATATTCTAGGTGAGGTCTTACTAATGCATTGTAAAGTTTTAACATTACTTCCCTTGATTTAAATTCAACACTTCACACAATATATCCGAGCATCTTGTTGGCCTTTTTTATAGCTTCCCCACATTGTCTAGATGAAGACATTTCTAAGTCAACATAAACTCCTAGGTCTTTTTCATAGTTCCCTTCTTCAATTTCAGTATCTACCATATGATATTTAAATGCACATTTTTATTTCCTGCATGCAATACTTTACACTTTTCTCTATTAAAGGACACCTTTTACACAATGAGCGCTAAGCTTCCTTCATTCTTTTAGTATGTGACATCTCTGAATGGAAGACTTAAGCTGAGGGAACACAAAGCCACTTTTTCAGGAATAGTGGCTTGAAACCTGGTTCCAGGAGACCGGGAGACCTAGTTTGAGGCAACTTTGCTGTATCAAATCCCAAGTCTTCCCTGGTGTGCCATGCAGTGGCCTGAAACCTAGTCTCCTGAAACCGTTCCAAGCCACAAAGTGGCTTCATGTTGCCTAAGCATTAAACACAGATTCAATGACTGTGAGTGGACCTTAATGTGTGGGGACTTTGTATGTGCTTTGTTTGGGTGTCCAGTTGAAGGTAGGACCTGATGAGTGGGGTGGAAAGCAGCTTACATCATACAGCAAGCTGTAAAATAAACTGATTGGTTTTCTTTAGGCTACCTCGCTCCAAAGTTGTAAATCTTAATGTGACGTCCTCTGATACAAACTATCTGATACAAAGACATTTTTTGATGCTGTTATTATTTTTTTAGTTTTGTGCTTTTTAAAAGAAATGATTGCACTGTTTTTTTCCACTTTATTTTGTCTTGCAGAAACCAGTCAAACACAAAACTTCCACTGATAGTGAATTTCTTGCATATGTTTTTAATAAGGCCGACTTACTGTAGCCTGGCTGTGATTCTTTATTTTCATCTTGTTGCTGAAAACAAGGTCGACCGTTATATCTTAAATGTCAGCTGCAAAGAAAATAACATCTTTTTCTGCTAAATCCATTGCTCATTGGTCAATGAAGAACAGTTTGCTGGTTACCCACTCAAAACACAGTTTGTTTTTCCAGAAATGCACCCTTATATTTCCTACTTCATTTAGATTGTATTCACATCAAAAGTTATTTATCTTCACCTACTGACAAAATGGTATGTACAGCTTTGCAAATGTTTTTTTTTTTTTTTTAACTCATTAATTTATATAAAATGTTCTTACAACTTGAGAAACTAAGTCAAGTAGACAAATGGCAAGTGCCTTCGGCAAGTGCCTTCTTCAGTGTGTATATATATATATATATATAATGGACTGTTTTTGTAATGCTTTAGGGAGTGCCTTGCATTTTACAAAGACCTGCATTCTCATAGAAGCACAAAGTAAAGTAACCAGTAAAGTGCTTACGTTGCTTTTTTTTTATTTAAAAAGGGATTTCAGGGGAGGGGTGATATCTCATTTCTAGATGCCCTCCTCGGGATTAAATGAACATTTGGTTACAACAGATGTGCTTGGTGCCCTGTTTTACTGTACATTTCTCTCCTTGATTTGTTTCTGTTCAGAAATTATGTCTGTTTCTTTGTTAAGCAGCTCTAAAGGAATATACTACATGTTATCTTGCTTGTCAGTGATATACTGAATGTGTGTTTGCTTGTCAGTGATATACTGCATGTGTGTTTGCTTGTCAGTGATATACTGCATGTGTGTTTGCTTGTCAGTGATATACTGCATGTGTGTTTGCTTGTCAGTGATATACTGCATGTGTGTTTGCTTGTCAGTGATATACTGAATGTGTGTTTGCTTGTCAGTGATATACTGCATGTGTGTTTGCTTGTCAGTGATATACTGTATGTGTGTTTGCTTGTCAGTGATATAGTGCATGTTTGTTTGCTTCAGTAAATGTCCGGAAAGCCATATATTTCTTCATAATTTCGGACATTTACCAATAAGCTGTGGTAAATCATAAGATGAACCGGTGAATGTCCGAAAAGCAATCTATTTCTTAATCATTTCGGACATTTACCACCTTACTTGGTAAATGTTGACAGTTACCGGTAAAGCCTAAGATTTACCAGATTCAAACTTTTACCGTAACACATATATCCATTAACAAGAAAATAATATTACAGTATGCACATTAGAATACAGGATTACTGTTCATATTCTTAAAAAAAAAAACTGTAAACTTTAATTTACAATTATAGCATGTTAACACTGTTCAAACAGGTTATTAAATGCCATACTTTACATGCAAATATTATAGCAGAGAAAACAGTAATACATGTATTGTTGTCAAGGTAGTCCCTGAGAATGGATTTGTGATTCTAAAATTGAGAAAAGTTTTGATTTTTAGTTTGCTTGTATTTTGCCTAAAATGTACCTACCAGTGAAGTAATGTGTTTAATGTTCAGAAATGGCTGATAAGTCACATCTTAATGCATGCTTACAGTTAGATTATCCATACATATTTCAGGTTGGAGTCCCATCATATATACCACTTAATTATTAACTGGTATATATGATGGGACCTCAACACGAAATACGCCCCCATCTAGATTGGGTCGACCCCATCGGGTTGGGATTAATTAAAATATCTAGAACCCCGAAATGTTTTCATGTTCGGTGTGGGTTTGGTTTTCAAATTACCCCATCATCGCGATGCAGAAAATTCACTTAACCTGAACCCAATCTGAAGATCATCCAAAAACAAGCAGCGAGCAGCAACGTCACAGTGCGCGTCGTTCTTCCAATTAAAGCTACAGTACCACATTAGCGGCGCAGTACACAACACAACAGAATAAAATAACACATCAAATAGCAACCTAAATATTCTACATATGTTTAATTCTAACAAATAATAACATTAATAAACTAATCTGAATCGTGCAACTGGTTCGAATGCTGCTGCATTCTGACAAGTACAAAACGAACTGAACATATTACATTGTCTTAGAAACTTTGCATTGGATACCTTTCAAATATCGGGATACTTTTAAGATTCTTCTGTTGACCTTCAATGCTGTCCGGGGAACTGGTCCTAAATATTTATCGGACTTGCTGAATCCTACAGGCACTGGTGTAGTCGAGTCAGAATGTGCCAGAACACCTTTCCGGTACATTTTTCTATAGGCAGAACCTTGATTTAAGAATTAACTTAAGAATCTTTGCGGATTTGTTATGAAAATCCTTATATTTTCAACCTGTGCCTGGCCATCACCAGGAACAAAAAAATCAGTGTCCAATTCCCTACATACCAATTTTGATGGTACACTGCGAATCGGAGTCTCTGATAACTGGCGTATTTTAAATGTTTGCAGTCCAGAGTCACATAACAACATAAGAACATAAGAAAGTTTACAGACGAGAGGAGGCCATTCGGCCCATCTTGCTCGTTTGGTTGTTAGTAGCTTATTGATCCCAGAATCTCATCAAGCAGCTTCTTGAAGGATCCCAGGGTGTCAGCTTCAACAACATTACTGAGGAGTTGGTTCCAGACCCCCACAATTCTCTGTGTAAAAAAGTGCCTCCTATTTTCTGTTCTGAATGCCCCTTTATCTAATCTCCATTTGTGACCCCTGGTCCTTTTTTTTTTTTCAAGTCAAAGAAGTCCCCGGGTTGACATTGTCTATACCTTTTAGGATTTTGAATGTTTGAATCAGATCGCCAGTAGTCTTCTTTGTTCAAGACTGAATAGATTCAATTCTTTTAGCCTGTCTGCATACGACATGCCTTTTAAACCGGGATAATTCTGGTTGCTCTTCTTTGCACTCTTTCTAGAGCAGCAATATCCTTTTTGTAACGAGGTGACCAGAACTGAACACAATATTCTAGGTGAGGTCTTACTAATGCATTGTAAAGTTTTAACATTACTTCCCTTGATTTAAATTCAACACTTCACACAATATATCCGAGCATCTTGTTGGCCTTTTTTATAGCTTCCCCACATTGTCTAGATGAAGACATTTCTAAGTCAACATAAACTCCTAGGTCTTTTTCATAGTTCCCTTCTTCAATTTCAGTATCTACCATATGATATTTAAATGCACATTTTTATTTCCTGCATGCAATACTTTACACTTTTCTCTATTAAATTTCATTTGCCATGTGTCTGCCCAGTTCTGAATGCTGTCTAGATCATTTTGAATGACCTTTGCTGCTGCAACAGTGTTTGCCACTCCTACTATTTTTGTGTCGTCTGCAAATTTAACGAGTTTGCTTACTATACCAGAATCTAAATCATTAATGTAGATTAGGAATAGCAGAGGACCTAATACTGATCCCTGTGGTACACCACTGGTTACCTTGCTCCATTTTGAGGTTTCTCCTCTAATCAGTACTTTCTGTTTTCTACATGTTAACCACTCCCTAATCCATGTGCATGCATTTCCTTGAATCCCTACTGCGTTCAGTTTGAGAATTAATCTTTTATGCGGGACTTTGTCAAAAGCTTTCTGGAAATCTAAATAAACCATGTTGTATGCTTTGCATTTATCCATTTTCAATGTTGCATCCTCAAAAAAGTCAAGTAGGTTAGTTAGACACGATCTCCCTTTCCTAAAACCATACTGACTGTCTCCCAGGATATTGTTACCATATAGGTAATTTTCCATTTTGGATCTTATTATAGTTTCCATAAGTTTACATATAATAGAAGTCAGGATTATTGGTCTGTAGTTACCTGGTTCGGTTTTGTCTCCCTTTTTGTGGATCGGTATTACGTTTGCTATTTTCCAGTCTGTCGGTACAACCCCTGTGTCAAGAGACTGTTGCATGATCTTGGTTAGCGGTTTGTAAATAACTTCTTTCATTTCTTTGAGTACTATTGGGAGGATCTCATCTGGCCCAGGGGATTTGTTTATTTTAAGATCTCCTAGTCCCTTTAACACTTCTGCCTCTGTTATGCTAAAGTTACTTAAAACTGGATAGGAACAGGTCGACATGTTGGGCATGTTGTCCGTATATTCCTCTGTAAAAACCTGTGAAAAGTAATCATTTAATATATTTGCTATTTTTTTTTTCTTCATCTATGATTTTGCCATTTGTGTCTCTTAGACATTTAACCTCCTCTTTGAATGTTCTCTTGCTGTTATAATATTTGAAAAACATTTTGGAATTGGTTTTAGCCCCCTTAGCAATATTGATTTCTATCTCTCTCTTGGCCTTTCTAACTTCCTTTTTGACTTGTGTTTGCAGATCCAAGTACTCTTTCTGTGTACTTTGTTTTTGGTCCCTTTTAAACGCTCTGTAAAGTGCCTTTTTTCACTGGATATTTTTTTTAATTGATCTATTAACCATTTTGGCCATTTTGTTTTAGATTTAGATTTGTCTACTTTTGGGATGTAATTGTTTTGCGCCTCTAGTACTACATTTTTAAAAAACAGACATCTCCTGCATAAACACACATCTCTTGCATAATTATCTGATTTCAGTCAGTCATGATGGAACAAAGAGAACATTAGGGACTTATATTACAAACTACAGTACTACTTTAAGAAGGCTAGCAATTTAGGAAGACAGCAAAGGGAGACAGCAAAGGTGTATCCTATGACTGGCCATAAACACAGGTTTAGCTGCTTTATCGGCTGCAAGGTCGGTCGTTGGAATAAACGACTGACCTTGCTTTAAAAGCATAAATAAGTGCTACACATAATGTTATAAACTATTTATTTATGTATCTGCTTTGCTGTTGTTTTTTTTTTGTTTTTTGTTTGTTTTTTTGTTTTGTTTTGTTTTGTTTTAATCTGCGGTAGGTCCAGGAAAAAAAAAAAAAAAAGATTCAGAATATAGAGTTAAATTACATTGTCCAGAACTGTCTGCAGATAGTCTTTAAAAATAAATTCAAAAACAATTCTAATTGAACTGATACAGTTCTTAAATTGGTGACGAATAAAAAAAAAAAAACAGACGGGCGGGGAGACGTGATATAACATCGTGGTGATTGAAGATCTGCGCTGGAGACGACCCCATAATCGAAAGGAAAAGAAAAAAAAAAACATGCTTGATAAAAACAGCCAAACATAACCAAACCACCAAAGACAACATTTAACCGCTAGATGCTTTCAAAACAAGCCAAATGTGGCTGGAAAAACGCCAATCTGGCAGCACATTAAGGGGGGGGGTGTAGACTAAAAGTCACATGCGAGATGCATGCATTACCTATTAAATGCTTCCTCAAGTTCAGTGTACAAATAAAACAGGAATTTGTATCATTTATTTTAGAGAAATCTGTATTTTAATTGGTGTTCCGGTGTAGTGTTAGAAAGTGGTACATCGTCAGAATGTGGTACATTTACCAAAACTTGACCTGTGTAATGTCAGAAAGCAGTACGCTGTCACATTTACTATTATATATATATATATATATATATGCAAACTTAAACTGGAAACAATCAATTTCTCTAAAAAGAAAAAACAATTCACGACGAACAAGCCAAAATGAGAAGTCCACCGCAAAGTTGCACAAGTAAAAAAAAAACACCCAATGCATTGCATCTGATAAATATTTGCATACAATTTTCTTAATGGTGGAAAAATATGATACACTACATTACAACAATGTAAAAGACTGGAAAATATGATCAATTACATTTTAAAAGATGTAAAAGACAGAAAACAACATATCGTACCAGATTTGAATGGGCGCTTCCCTACTTTCTTAGCGGAAGTTGTTTGGCATGGGCGAGCAAGCGCAGTGCGCTGTGTACCACCCTTTACCACGTACCTGAAAATAACACTACATCACAACGTTAAGATTTAGGACTACACCACTGCCTACATGTTAGCTGCGCTCTTCAAGCTCAGAGCTGCTGGCTGTTCCCATGAGCAGGGGCCCCTTTCCCAAAACCACCTTTACCTAACCAGCATCGTCAAACCGTCCTAAGTGCAACGGTTTGCAAACTGCAATGTTTCCGGAACACAATCCTAACTTCAGTCGCTCTTGAACGGCTTTTTGAATTCACGAGTGATCTGACATGATCTTGACATGTTCGTGGAGGTTAATGCACTGTGGTCTGCTGTGAGGTAAAGAGGTTTTGCTTATGTGAACATTTATTGCAACGAGTCGACTACGAGAGGGCGTCTGCGGTGTTGGTGACGATTCAGAACCTATCCTCTGATTAGCAGCCCACGCTAAGTTCTGTTTTTGTGTTCCCAGTGTTTGAAGCGTTTACTTCCATTGCAGTTTCTTCCCACTTCTTTTTTCTTTGATTCGTTACGTTATTTTATGATTTCCATTACACGAGAGTAGATGTTAAAACTTCATGCTGATTTGAACTCAGCTCTCACCAAGATAAGCACCAACTAAGACGTAGCTTTACAGTAAACTAATGTGATCCATAGGTGTCTCCATCCATTTGCGCTTCCTTCCATATGATGATGTAGATATCCTTCTGTCAGGTGTTGATGGCTGAAGTGTAATGCTGGCTCCAGGGATCAGCTTATTTTGCCTCCCTAGCGCATCAGCACACACAACGACTGCGATGCTGGCTCTGGGGATCAACCACAGTGCGGTCTCCCCAGCGCATCAGCATGACAACCGTTTGGAATGAGCTAAGTAGGGTACATCTCTGGGGTCTTCAAGTGGGCACCTTCCATCCTCGGTGTTTCGTCGACTAGCCCACGACACCTCAAGAGGGCTCGACGGTGATTCTGGCATCCCAGAATCACCCCCCTCCGTCCCCCACTCAACTCAGCCCAGCTTACTTACCCGTACATCAGCGGTTCTTTCTTTCTATTGTGCTTGAGATCCCCAGCCAGAATCTCAACCACAGCCAGTTGCTGCTCCTCTCTGCTGCTTCAGATAAATTCTTCACTATGCGACGCAACTCTTGGCCACTGAATCCGATGTCTTTAAGAAACCGGGTTGTAGAGTGTGCGACAAATCCTCGACAACCCACCTACACCGGGTAAACCCGGACTCTCCATCCTCGCTGTTCCGCTTCAGTGGTTTACAGAATAATATATCCTTGTTTATTTCTTTTTCATTAATTGATATTTCTACCTCATTTTGGGTCAATATATATATTTTTATTTCACTTCTTTTGCCTGCATTTTCAATCAGCGGTGGATTGTTCATTTGAATTACAAGAAAACTATCATTTATATATAGGCTACTCCATGAATTATTATCAAATGTGTTTCCCAACAAAGCCCTGAAGAAGCTCTTCAAAGCCTAATGCTGCACGTGAACTTCACGCACAAACTGCACTGTCACGTGAGGGTTTGGGAAGCGCACGTCAAGAGAGGCTGGAAGCAGCCGTTCAGCCCTGGTACTGTTAGGAGACGAGCCCCTGGTCTGTCACTCTGGAGGTCGGAGACGAGCCCCTGGTCTGTCACTCTGGAGGTCGGAGACGAGCCCCTGGTCTGTCACTCTGGAGGTCGGAGACGAGCCCCTGGTCTGTCACTCTGGAGGTCGGAGACGAGCCCCTAGTCTCTCACTCTGGAGGTCGGAGACGAGCCCCTGATCTCTCACTCTGGAGGTCGGAGACGAGCCCCTGGTCTGTCACTCTGGAGGTCGGAGACGAGCCCCTGGTCTGTCACTCTGGAGGTCGGTGACGAGCCCCTGGTCTGTCCTCTGGTCTGTCTGTCACTCTGGAGGTCGGAGACGAGCCCCTGGTCTGTCACTCTGGAGGTCGGAGACGAGCCCCTGGTCTGTCACTCTGGAGGTCGGAGACGAGCCCCTGGTCTGTCACTCTGGAGGTCGGAGACGAGCCCCCGGTCTGTCACTCTGGAGGTCAGAGACGAGCCCCTGGTCTGTCACTCTGGTCTGGTCTGTCACTCTGGAGGTCGGAGACGAGCCCCTGGTCTGTCACTCTGGAGGTCGGAGACGAGCCCCCGGTCTGTCACTCTGGAGGTCAGAGACGAGCCCCTAGTTTGTCCACTAGTGAAAAAACTAAACTTTGGAACTCATTGCCATTAGTTGTGAGAGGCTCTCATTCTCTTGAGAAATGTAAAGCACTGCTAAAACACATGGGGTTTTCCTAGCTTTTGATAATAGGGAGATTTTTTTTTTTTTTAATTATTTTGTAATGTATGTAATCATGTTTTTATTTTAGTTATGACATTGTACTTTGTATTATCTTATTTTCCTGTAAAGCAATTGAAAGGCCACAACAGTATATATATATATATATATATATATATATATATATATATATATATATATATATATATATATATACAGTGCCTTGCAAAAGTATTCAGACCCCTGACCAATTCTCTCATATTACTGAATTACAAATGGTATATTGAAATTTTGTTCTGTTTGATATTTTATTTTAAAACACTGAAACTCAAAATCAATTATTGTAAGGTGACATTGGTTTTATGTTGGGAAATATTTTTAAGAAAAATAAAAAACTGAAATATCTTGCTTGCATAAGTATTCAGCCCCCACACATTAATATTTGGTAGAGCCACCATTCGTTGCAATAACAGCTTTAAGTCTTTTGGGGTAAGTATGTACCAGCTTTGCAGACAGTGTCGGAGTGATTTTGGCCCATTCTTCTTGGCAGATTTGCTCCAGGTTGTTCGGGTTGGTTGGACGACACTTGTGGACCGCAATTTTCAAATAGTGCCACAGATTCTCAATGGGTTGAGATCAGGACTTTGACTGGGCCACTGTAGGACATTCACCTTTTTGTTCTTGAGCGACTCCAATGTTGCATTGGCCTTGTGCTTGGGATCATTGTCCTGCTGAAAGGTGAATTTCCTCCCAAGCTTCAGTTTTTTAGTATTTTGCTCCATCCATTCTTCCTTCAATTTTAACAAGATGCCCAGTCCCTGCTGATGAGAAGCATCCCCACAGCATGATGCTGCCACCACCATACTTCACTGTAGGGATGGTGTGTCTTGAGGCATGGGCAGTGTTAGGTTTGCGCCACACATAGCGCTTTGAGTTTTGGCCAAAAAGCTCTATCTTGGTCTAATCTGACCACAAAACCTTTTCCCACATCGCATCTGGGTCACTCTCATGCTTTCTGGCAAACTCCAGACATGCTTTCAGATGGTACTTTTTGAGTAACGGCTTCTTTCTTGCCACCCTCCCATACAGGCCAGTGTTATGCAGAGCTCTTGATATGGTTGACTGGTGCACCATTACTCCACTCCCAGCCACTGAACTCTGTAGCTCCTTCAAAGTGATTGTTGGCTTCTCTCACAAGTCTGTTTGAGCGCTGAGTTTTGAGGGACGGCCTTTTCTTGGCAGTGCCTGGGTGGTGTGATGCAGCTTCCACTTCCTGATTATTGATCCAACTGTGCTCACTGGGATATCCAAACACTTGGATATTATGTTGTACCCTTTCCCTAATCTATGCATTTGTATTACTTTATCTCTAACTTCTGTAGAATGCTCTTTGGTCTTCATTTTCCTTCAGATTCATAGCCTGACCAATGATCCTTCAACAGTGGGGTTTTTATCCAGAAAATGTGACAGCAACTTTAATGGTTCACAGGTGGAGGCCAATGGTAAGGTAACTGTGTCCTCGTTAGGGCAATTTCTTTCATCAGTGTAAACTGGGAGCTTCCACAGCACGGGGGTTGAATACTTATGCAAGCAAGATATTTCAGTTTTTTATTTTTCTTAAAAATATTTCCCAACATAAAACCAATGTCACCCTACAATAATTGATTTTGAGTTTCAGTGTTTTAAAATAAAATATCAAACAGAACGAAATTTCAATGTACCATTTGTAATTCAGTAATATGAGAGAATTGGTCAGGGTCTGAATACTTTTGCAAGGCACTGTATATATATATATATATATATATATATATATATATATATATATATATATATATATATATATATATATATATATATACATATATATACAATTCCAACAATAGAACTGTTGCGCTCTTCAGATTATTTTATTAATGTTAATATTTGTTACAATTAAATAAACGTAGAATATTTAGGTTGCTATTTCATCTGTTATTCTATTTTAAATAAAGCAAAAATGATGGTACTCTGTTGTGTACTGCGTAGCTAATGTGGTACTGTAGCTTTAATTGGAAGACCACAGCACACTGTGACGTTGCTGCTCGATGCTTGTGTTTTCGAATGATCTTCCGATAGGGTTCGGATTAAGTGAATGCTCTGAATCCCGATGGGGTTATTAGGAAGACAACACCACCCCGAACACAAAAAGAGTTCGCGATTCTAAAAAAATTAATTAACCCCAATCCGATGGGGGCGTATTTTGGGATGGGGCCCTATCTATAATCAAACGTTTTGCATCATCCTGTAGAATTAACTAGTTTTGCTTCATAAAGTCGAATGAAACATGCTGAATAATGTTATGTTAACATATTGAATTCCACACCGCTTTGTAGTTTTCCATATACTTAACGAAAATCTGATCATTTTAAAATGTGACATTTCAAAATGTAACATGAAATACTTTACTACTATTATGGCTTCCGTTAGGTAGACTTATAGCGATATCATGTTGTTGTTTCTTTGATTACACAATGTTAAATAAAATATCAAAATTGTGTTCATATAGGTTTTATTTTTTTAATTATGTCTCAATCCTAAAATTCTAGGTGATGCAAAACCTAAAGTTTCAAAAAGAAGGTTCATTACTTGGGGAAAGTGGACCTACAGTTATGTGTAGTAAAGCACGCAGTCTCAATGCAATTCAATGTCTTTTGTCACAGAACTGCCAACTTTATATGATACAGAAAGCCTAGGTTTATATGATACAGAAAGCCTAGGTTCATATGATACAGAAAGCCTAGGTTTATATGATACAGAAAGCCTAGGTTTATATGATACAGAAAGCCTAGGTTTATATGATACAGAAAGCCTAGGTTTTAGAATAAAGAGATGCAATAGCAAAAGCTTAATAAAATTAGCCCACAGTTTTTAACATTAAAAAAAGGCTGATTCAGGGAATTAAGATCAGTTTTTGAAGTAATCAGACAAGAAATGACTGAATTACCTGGTTAAAAAAGGGCCTTATGGAATTTGCGGAAGTAATGCAAACAGTAGTGTTTTCGTGGGATTTTAAGCAGCTGCATACAAATGCATTAGGGAATGCACATACCTGATCTTTGTTACACGTTGGCCTTTGTGAATATCAAAAGGTAAAAAAACAACTGTCAACCCAATATTGATCTAGTTCAATCATGAATTTAACTTCTGTAAAAAAGACTTCTGCAGAACACATGTCACAGTGACAAATCACATTGGATCACTGACTGCACTGCATCAAAACGAATCGTGTGCATGTCTGTAGTTAAGTACATAACATCCCAGTGGTACATATAGATCAAAGAAACAGATATACTTCTCAATAATTTAATCAGTTTACTTTCACATTCGGAGAACAAAGAGGTCAAAGCATTTACTTTCTGGCATATTAAAATAACCCAAGTAATTTACAGAAAACAAAATAAACACAAATATTGTACACAATTACAGTAGCATTGTGAGTCAAATTGTAGTGCATTTTGTAAAAGCAAATCTCACTGTGATCAGACTGAACCTTGAAAAGTCAAGGGTATTGTCATTACAATAACTTAATTCAATTCATATTGCTGTACAGATTTAGGACCCTATTGCGAAACAAGTGAAAATAAACTCCAATGACTACTCAGAAAAAGATATATTGAAGCATCTTGTTTTTAACGTATAAAATAAGAAAGCCAGTTTTTGGTTAATGCTGCCATAAGGACTGAAGTGCCATAATTAAAACGTGATTCTAGGGTTACTCATTTCTTGCTAGTTTTAACCACAAGGGGGCATTTGACTTTGTATTGCTTCAAAAAGGATTATTTTTCACTCTCACATCCCTTTTTATCTTTTTTATACTGTATATACAGTATATATTGCTCCTTGTTAAAATATTCTTCAAGGATATAGTAATAGTATAAATAGGGTTTGTTTATTGGAATAAATAAGATCATTCAATGTGGTTGTTTTGTAATCTGTTTTTACATTGCTTGTCACACAGATGTATCCATATATCTGGAAAACCATTTATTTGTCATGAAACTTGGTATTAACATTATCTAGCATACTGTATTGACAGTATCAGATTCTGGAGATATAGGGATGTCTGTCTGTCAATCCTACCTTCTGTATGTCACAATTTGTGCTTATACCTAGAAAATAATTGAATTGAATTGTCATACAGAACATTTACAAGCGAGAGGAGTCCATTTCACACATCTAAGCTTCTCTGATTCCCAGTAGCTGATTGATCTCAGAACTTTGTCAAGATCCAAGTGATTCTGCCTCAACAACATGACTAGGTAGTCCATTCCATACCCTCACCACTCTGTGAAGAAGTCTCCTTCCCTCTGTAGTTGGTATGAAACTTGTTCATTCATATTCTATACGATACTCAACATACTGTTAATATATATTATGCTCATCAACTTGCGTATCGTACTGATAGCTCTGCTTTTGAATTCACAGCCGTGGTGGAGGTGTATGTTACTGACACACTTGTGTATCGTACTGATAGCTCTGCTTTTGAATTCACAGCCGTGGTGGGGTGTATGTTACTGACACACTTGTGTATCGTACTGATAGCTCTGCTTTTGAATTCACAGCCGTGGAGGGTGTGTATGTTACTGACACACTTGTGTATCGTACTGATAGCTCTGCTTTTGAATTCACAGCCGTGGAGGGTGTGGGTTACTGACACACTTGTGTGTTACTCTGACACACTTGTGTATCGTACACACTGATAGCTCTGCTTTTGAATTCACAGCCGTGGAGGGTGTGTATGTTACTGACACACTTGTGTATCGTACTGATAGCTCTGCTTTTGAATTCACAGCCGTGGTGGGTGTATGTTACTGACACACTTGTGTATCGTACTGATAGCTCTGCTTTTGAATTCACAGCCATGGTGGGGGTGTATGTTACTGACACACTTGTGTATCGTACTGATAGCTCTGCTTTTGAATTCACAGCCGTGGTGGGGGTGTATGTTACTGACACTTGTGTATCGTACTGATAGCTCTGTTTTGTATCGTACCGATAGCACACTCTGCTTTTGAATCTGCTTTTGAATTCACATCCGTGGTGGGGGTGTATGTTACTGACACACTTGTGTATCGCATCGATAGCTCTGCTTTTGAATTCACAGCCGTGGTGGAGGTGTATGTTACCGACACACTTGTGTATCGTTTTGACTGATAGCTCTGCTTTTGAATTCACAGCCGTGGTGGGGGTGTATGTTACTGACACACTTGTGTATCGTACTGATAGCTCTGCTTTTGAATTCACAGCCGTGGTGGGGTGTATGTTACTGACACACTTGTGTATCGTACTGATAGCTCTGCTTTTGAATTCACAGCCGTGGTGGGGGTGTATGTTACTGACACACTTGTGTATCGTACTGATAGCTCTGCTTTTGAATTCACAGTCGTGGTGGAGGTGTATGTTACTGACACACTTGTGTATCGTACTGATAGCTCTGCTTTTGAATTCACAGCCGTGGTGGAGGTGTATGTTACTGACACGCTTGTGTATCGTACTGATAGCTCTGCTTTTGAATTCACAGCCGTGGTGGGGTGTATGTTACTGACACACTTGTGTATCGCACTGATAGCTCTGCTTTTGAATTCACAGTGGTGGTGGAGGTGTATCGTTACTCTGCTTTTGACACACTTGTGTATCGTTACTGACACACTTGTGTATCGATAGCTCTGCTTTTGAATTCACAGCCGTGGTGGAGGTGTATGTTACTGACACACTTGTGTATCGTACTGATAGCTGCTTTTGAATTCACTTTTGAATGTTACAGCCGTGATAGTGGGGTGTATGGTGGGGGTATATGTTACTGACACACTTGTGTATCGTACTGATAGCTCTGCTTTTGAATTCACAGCCGTGGTGGAGGTGTATGTTACTGACACACTTGTGTATCGTACTGATAGCTCTGCTTTTGAATTTGCAGCCGTTGAGGGGGTGTATGTTACTATGTTTTTATAAAACAAGTGTTGTAGCGGATCTCATTTTAAAATTTAAGTTGCATTTACTGAAATCCAATTGCAGGAAACAACTGTTTACCTGGTTTAACTTTATCAAAGCATTACACATTTTAACACGTATAGCCCTCTATAAAGTCCTAACTTTTTGTTGTGTCTGTCCAGTCAAACCAGACTTTCGGAC
This sequence comes from Huso huso, assembly GCA_036884735.1. Classification (NCBI taxonomy): domain Eukaryota; kingdom Metazoa; phylum Chordata; class Actinopteri; order Acipenseriformes; family Acipenseridae; genus Huso; species Huso huso. The sequence goes on along the minus strand of CM072663.1, from coordinate 120,872,292 downwards.
ATTAAGCCTCTCCCTGCTGTAGATCTATACTGATGTGAAAACTAGGTTTAGTTCTTTGTAACTGAATGAGTGCCCAACATCTATTCATAGATTGTCATTAGGTACAGTAGTTACATTCTAATTAAAACATGTGTTCTAGATTGTCATCAGGTACAGTAGTTACATTCTAATTAAAACATGTGTTCTAGATTGTCATGATTAGTTACAGTAGTTACATTCTAATTAAAACATGTGTTCTAGATTGTCAGGATTAGTTACAGTAGTTACATTCTAATTAAAACATGTGTTCTAAATTGTCAGGATTAGTTACAGTAGTTACATTCTAATGAAAGTATTCTCCCTCAGGCTGTCATTGCATCCTTACATTGTTACAATTGACAGTTTATTTCCTGTTTAATTTTTTTTTAAATGGTGTTTGTTTCCTGACTTTAATATAGCTGTTAGCTTTATTATTATCATCAGTATACTTCTTGCTGACTAATAGGTTGCAATTTGTTGAGACTTTTACTATTGACTATGGCAGATATACTGTACATGATTGCCTGTATTGGCTGTATGCTTCGCTTAACCAAAGTCGAAACGAAGCTTGCTGGCCAATTAGAACTTCTTTATTTCTCTCAACCAAAATCTATTCACATTACATCCATCAGAAAAAAAGCATTTGAAAGGTAAAATGGGTAATTTGACCCTTCAACAAAAAGAAGTATATATGTATTTGAAAAAAAAGTTTTAAGGATGAGTTCCCCATCTCTTTGTGTGTTAAAGCAAAGCACTGTAGTACCAATCTGTTAAAAAAAACACACCTTTTACAATAAGCATGAGAAAAACATCACATCAGCAAGTGCCAAGACCAGCGCTCCAACGAAGACATATTATGTAACATGCACATAGTGCTCTGTTTGTTCACAACGCTGAATTTAGTCAATAGAAAGTCGCTTTGGAAAGCGATCTTCACGCAGCTGCCCAGAAGCAGTTACCAAGACGCCCGCAGAGGTTTGAAATGTTTCTTTATAAAGCTTGAAAGTAAAAGAAAAACTGGTTTCAACCAACACCTGTAGACAGTAGCAATTAGAACATAAGAACATAAGAAAGTTTACAAACGAGAGGAGGCCATTCAGCCCATCTTGCTCGTTTGGTTGTTAATTCTTCAATCACAAATCATCTGAAGTGCAAAGAGTAACTATCAAACATCGATATACAAAGAGCACAAGATAAAACACCTGCCATGTCATGGAAAAGTAACTGTTACATGAACAAACAGGAATGAATATCACCTGAAGAGGGGCAGTGGCTTTACGACAGCAAAGGGAGTGATACGCTCCTGCACCCTATGAAGAAATAGACCCAAAAGCCACTTACAATTTTCCTTTTCCTGTATGCTAACCATAATACAGGCTTTTTTTTTTTTGCTAGTCATTGTGATATACTTGACCATGTTTTTTTAATTGAATTTTGCACAGCCGGTAGCCTTTATACACAGAAACTATAACTTTTGTTAAACGATGTTATACTTCATAATAAATGTGAATTATACAGTTAAAAGTTAATGAGGGGTGTCTGAAAGTGATTCACCACGAGTTTTAACCTGAGTTTCTGACTGCAGAAAAGGTGAAACTCTAATGTGAAATAAGAACGGGCTAGAGATAACTGCCACCACATTCATGAAGTTTTACTTGTTCAAGAGTTCAAGATATATTTTACTTTGCTTTCTGACCCCCTACACAAGAATGAAGAACAATGGTAAAGATAAGCATACTGTTGATTCTGAGGCTGTGTTCACACTGGGTCAGTTTAAAGGGTTTGGTCTGGACTCGGTGCAGTTCGGTACTTTTGGTGTGAAGTGTGAACAACAAAGTCCGCTTGGGAGACTAACTGTACTGAGTCCATCTAAAGAGACGGTCTGGTCTGTTTGGCAAACACACCGAGTCTGATTCTTGCTAAACGTCAATGTGAACAACTGAATGTCTCGGGAAACTACATTAGCATTACCAGGCATCCCGGGAAAACTTGGATTGTCCTAGTTTTCAGCCTTCATTTTTTTTTTTTTTTTTTTATAAATTTAGTCGTTGCCAATTATTTTTTATTATTTTCTCCCAATTTGGAATCACCAATTATTTTATTATGCTCAGCTCACCGCTACCACCCCTGCGCTGACTCGGGAGGGCGAAGACGAACACACGCTGTCCTCCGAGCGTGTGCAGCCGCACCATGCAGCCACCCAAGAGCCGCCCAACACAGCTTTTTACACACTGCGGACTCACCATGCAGCCACCCAAGAGCTTCAGCCCGCCTCCGTCCCCCAATTGGCCGAACAACAAAGCTCCCGTCCTCAGAGGACAACCAGACCAGACAGCTGGAACTACAGGCAAGCCCATGTGGAGCGCCTTTACTGGATGCGCCCGGCCAGACTACAGGGGTCAAAACTGTATCTGGTCAATAGCAGAGTCATTTATTAGGTGAGCCGAGGAAACCCTGGCCGTTTAATCATTCTGAGCCTGCCCTCCCTGGCTTTTTGTACCCCTAGATGACAGTATAAAGAAAATGGCCGATCTCCAATAAAAACACCTGCTGTTTAATTTATAAATTATGATTGTGTCAGTAACCCCTAGAAAGCTCCCGTCCTCAAAAATAGTCGGCAAAGGAAAACTAGCCTGGACACAATCGAACTTTATTGGCTATTTCAAACTTTTTAACAAATAAAAACTGATGTCCAGACCATAGAGCGCATCCTGCACTCCATGTGGAGCGCCTTTACTGGATGCGCCACTCGGGAGCCCACAGCCTTCATTTTTTTGTCCCGTTCGGAAACAGTAAAATTGTTAAATCATCCCGGTTTTCCTATTGTGTAATTTTAAGTACAAAACTGTATCAGCGTCCTCAGGAAGTCAATAGCAGAGTCATTTATTAGGTTGTAGTACCATTCAAAAATAAATGAAACAGTCTTAGGGATATTTGTTTAATCATTCTGATTATCTGTATATCACATGTTTAAATGGTAATAGCTGATCTATTTTCTTATCTGGCTTTTTGTACATGTAACATGTTTTGACTAGATGACAGTATAAAGAAAATAATGAGTTGTTATGATCTCCAATAAAAACACCTGCTGTTTAATTTATAAATTATGATTGTGTCAGTAACTGAAGCTCTGATAGAAATTTGGTCAGACATCAAAATGAACTTGGAGAGAGTTTGCTGCACTGAAAGTAAAGGGGCTGAATAATTTTGCACGAACTTTGCACAAAACTCACAAAAATAGTAAAATACCATATATTCAGTCTTTTCTCAAATGACTGTGCTTAATCCCTACAGTAGGAGAACAGTGATATTTACGAAACTGAATACTGCACTGTTCTACTGTAAGCATTGTATTATTAATGTATTAAAGGTATTAATTCAGTTAGAGAAGTGCCCCCGCAGTGCTTTCTTCCACAGCAATATGTAGGAACTTTAATACATCAATACCTTGCAGGATATTGTAAACATCCGGTTCACAGACCATACAAACGAATCAAGTGCACTTGCAAACTGCATTGTGAACACAAACAAACTTGAAAAATGGAAAAGGACCAAAGAAACTAACTTGGTCCCTTTGCTCGCAGATAAATGAAACTGACCCAGTGTGAATGCAGCCTGAGTCTGTGGTAGATACATTAACAGATATTACAGTACCTTACAACACAACTACATTGTTATATGTTAGTTAATTTAGATGTATATTATTCATTTCAATGGCCATTATAATATTGTTAGCAATACTCATAATATTAATGGTTAAGGAGCCTGCATTCTAAACACGGTTTACAAAGTTGACAAAGCACATTTTGAATAATTGTAAAACTCTTTTCCGCTGTTCCTAATTAATTCTATATCATTTTTAAAAAGTCAAATGCATTACAAAATGTATTAGTTGATCAGCACAGACAAAAATATTGTGTTTTAGCTTTGCGAATAGGGTTTAATATTGCGTATATTACAGAAACAATAAGATTTAATATACATTTATTGGCATGTCCAGTACACAAAAACAATAAATAAATCTTTTAGTAATTGGTCATTCCATACTATTTATTTGTCTGTTGCATATATCCACAGCACTATACTACTATATACAATACTGAAAGAGAAATTGACACATGTGCTGTTGCAAAAAAACCATAATATTATAATAAACATTTTCAATATTATTTTTATCAAAAATATTGCAATGACTTCGGAAGAACATAGGTAAGAAACAGGCATCACTGTTATTGTGCATCAAAGCACAGGATATGCTGGTCAGCAATACTTCTCAGCAAGACAGGTTACACAGGTTACTTCTCCAACTCTCCACCCCCGGCTAGCAAGCAGACTGCCTCTTTGATGTCCCACAACCCTTACAATATTGCAACGTTGTATTAATCCCGACCAATCAGTGGCCGCTATCAGCCCGACTCCCCCTGGCTCCTGCCAGGTGCACAGAATGATCCTCGGGAGTCTTTTCCCACGCTTAGTAGGGGTCAGCACTGGTGCAAGGTTGCCCCAATAGTCCAGTATAGGGGAGCAGTGTCTGCAACAGGGTAAGACTCGCAGACTCGGCTCTGCAAAGCGGCATTGTTCAGTGCAAGCACAGACACACACACAAACAACACCCTAGGGCCAGCCCTTTGTTACAATATAACATGTAGACCTCCTATTGCAACAGAGGGTTGTGGATTGTGCATTTGACAGTGTGATTAATATTGATCAATCTGTTCTGTGATTTTGAATGCAATTCCAGCTTTTACTGTTTGTACTGCTGACAACACATAAAGAAAGCTCAGTAAAGGTATGACACTGACCTTGTGAACAGTCAGTCCGTGAGTAGGAGTTGGTGAAACAGGGTAAAAATCACTTTCTTCAGCCACAAACCAATTTTACATTGAACTTATCTCACGCCATGTGATTAGTTATAAGAACAAGGTTAGAATGAAGTCAGCCTATGAAAGCGACAGTAAAAAACCTTATTACTCACACACCGCAAGTTAACTAACAACACATCAACAAACACTTCAACAGATTTCTCTTTTTAAATGTCAATATGAAACTGCCCTTCAAACATTTGTCTGCTAGACTGTGGTCTCTTTAGTTTACCGTAGTGTTGATCGTTCTGGGTGCTAGACCGTGTTGTATTTAGTTTTGACCGTTCTGGGTGCTAGACTGTGTTGTATTTAGTTTACCGTAGTGTTGATCATTCTGGGTGCTAGACTGTGTTGTATTTAGTTTACTGTAGTGTTGATCATTCTGGGTGCTAGACTGTGTTGTATTTAGTTTACCGTACTGTTGATCATTCTGGGTGCTAGACTGTGTTGTATTTAGTTTTGACCGTTCTGGGTGCTAGACTGTGTTGTATTTAGTTTACTGTAGTGTTAATCGTTCTCGGTGCTAGACTGTGTTGTATTTAGTTTTGATCGCTCCCTGTGCTAGACTGTGTTGTATTTAGTTTACCGTAGTGTTGATCGTTCTCGGTGCTAGACTGTGTTGTATTTAGTTTACTGTAGTGTTGATCGTTCTCGGTGCTAGACTGTGTTGTATTTAGTTTACTGTAGTGTTGATCTTTGTTGGTGCTAGACTGTGTTGTATTTAGTTTACTGTAGTGTTGATCGTTCCCTGTACTAGACTGTGTTGTATTTAGTTTACTGTAGTGTTGATCGTTCCCTGTACTAGACTGTGTTGTATTTAGTTTACTGTAGTGTTGATCGTTCCTGTGTTGTATTTAGTTTACTGTAGTGTTGATCGCCCCTGTACTAGACTGTGTTGTATTTAGTTTACTGTAGTGTTGATCGTTCTCTGTGCTAGACTGTGTTGTATTTAGTTTACTGTAGTGTTGATCGTTCTGGCTGATCTGATTACTCATTACTTCAGAGCTTACTTCACCTTCCCACATTTCTTATTTTTTAAACTAATAGATTTTCAAAACAATTTAGAGCTGCTACTTTTGCTATTATTAAATTAGAAATGGGTTTTACATTTTCGGTGGATAACACCCACTATTATTATTTTTTATTTTCGTGTAATGACAAAATTAATTACAAAAACTAGATTTGTTACTGTCAACGCTGGTACAGTATATGAAAAGCTGATTCACTGTCGTACCCTCTATTCATTCTTTCACAGTTTGTGAAGCAGCGATAATTAAATAGTTGGATTTTCAAGAAAGCGGTGAGTAATATTTCTGTGCAATCATCTGCTCACCAGCTTCTCTTTCTTCACTTGCTCCACACTGACAAATGTTTTTCTTTTGACTTCGTATTTCTGTTTGTTTTGGTGTAACATAAACCAAATTAATTCATAAATGTACTTACTTTTTGCTGCATCTAAAATGTGCAAAGTAAAAATCCACCTTCATATTTTTTCCAGTTGTGTAGAATTCCACAAGTTTAATCAAACTGAAAATGTGTTTTTTTTTTTTTTGTCCATCTACCTTATGTAGATTTCCTAACTGATAAACAGATGAATTGTTAAACCATTGCATCACTGCATCACAGACACAACCTTTATCACAGAATGCAGGAAGTCTCCAAACGGACAAAAATAAATTATCTTTGAAGATGTACGTACATAAATAAATAAAACATAAATAAATACATAAATACATAAATACATAATTACATACATTCATACATACATACATACATACATACATACATACATACATACATATAAATAATAATACAGTAACAGAGAAAGTTAACAGAATGGTTATGGAATTGTATGAAGAAATAGGATTAATGTGTTTAATATAGTTTGTATTTTTTTATGTTTTTATTTCTTTGTGTAAAGATGTTTTTAGCCCAGAGTATAATAAGCATAGGCCACACAATCAGTTCGCTGAGCCCAAAACACTGATCTATTGGCAGGCAGGCAGAATGAAACACACCAAGTTAAAATCATTTAACCCTACAGGACCCATAAACGAGCTTGCTCCTGGAAAGCAGCGCTGGGTGATGTGTGTACTGTGCACTTAATCTCACTGCAAGCATTTACAACACAGAACAGTGAAATATAAGCCTGTAATTGTAATATACTTAAACTGCTGTAGCATAACAAGTTACATACTGTATGTCTGTGGGCTTGTGAGCTGCTTGCAACCTGATTTTCCTGTGGTGGTTTTCTATAAACACTAGGAGACTGTGTCATGATGGCCATGTTGGTCAATGCAGCTGCTGCATTGAGGGACAGGATATCAAACCCTGTAAAGTCACAGAGCCTTTTTGCTTTCTCATGGGTTTTTTTATTTTTTATTTTTTATTTAGACTATGATTTTACCCTGATTTTCTCCCAATTTGGAATGCCCAATCGCATTTCCCCAATCGGCTCAGGAGACCAGAAGGTTCAGTGGGCGTCCTCCCATCTCACGACCATGCCAGCTTCCTTTTTCACCCAGGAACTCAAGAGTGGATACCAGCGAGTTATAGACCTCTGGAGGACAAAGGCCAGCCCTGCAGGAATCCGCCTTTGAGCTCACTGGGCGTCTGGCCAGCAGGGTTCACTGTACTGCGATGAGGAGTCCCTGATGGTCTTGCCTCCCTGTAGCAATGTGCCCCGCCCCTTTGTGCATTTCTGTGTTATATGTTGCGTGTGGTGTGTTAATGTTGGTGTATAGATATTGCGGCATGGGATATAAATGGGTCTGTGTAGCACAAGTTATTTAAAATGTATTATTGTATTTAGGCACGGGGATTGCACTTCACTTCACATGCATTTAAAGTAGTTAATAATATGTGAACACGGGGTTGCACAGATTTAGTTCACATGCTGGGATTCAAGTGAATAATTAATTGGTAATTGAATCCCAGCACAATTGTATATATAGATGCACGTTTCACTCACTTGGGGTTGTGTGTTCAGGGCAAAGGAAAGGGAGAGAGTGAGGAGAGAAAAAATAATAATTAATAGTAAGCAATTGCTACGTGGTGCTGGAGGACCAGCACAGTACGTGTTTGTTTAGTGTTCGTCCCTGTTTGTTAGTGTCTGTTCGTTTTGTTTGTCTGTTTATTTTGGCTAAAGTGCCGTGTCCTGTGTTTTGTTCAAACTGTTTATTTTCTGGCTGCTGAATATTAAACAGCGCATCAGCGCATTCATTTACCATTTTACCGTCCTGTCTGTGATGGTCATTTCCTTGTTCTGACGTCACCACTCAGCCAGCCTTGTGACACTCCCTAACCCACGGGCGCGCCAGAGCCAATGCGACGCCTCTTTCAGAATCCCCAACGAAGACTGGCCTACTTTGCACAGCCAGGACGTGAACCTGCGCTGTATGAGTCACCCTGCGCACCACGTGACTGTGCTTCTACCACTGCTTTCTCATAGTTTTTGATGAATAGTTGCACACAGCTCCCACACAGTTTACATAGTTTACACGGCAGACTAGGGGGTTTTAGGATGTTTCTTCATTTGTTTTTGGCCAGTCAGTGTGAATGGAATTGCAGATGTTTAATATCAGCCACTACTAAGACAGTTAACAAATACTCAATCAGTGTGGTAATAAATGTCTTAATAGACTAAGCTAAAGTTAGACCTAAGCTACATTTGCAGGTTTTTTATGTTGTGCCAATGAGTAAGTGGGTGGCTTACTAAAAGTGAAATATCTGAGGAAAAGTTACTGTGAAAAATAATTAGAAAGAAAGTTCAAGTATTTGAGATGAGCTGATTTCTCAGTAAGTGTGGCCCAGATTTGTGCTTTCAAAGGTCATTAATAATGGCCACTGTATTTTTTTGCTGCTCTAGAAATAGTCTACAATTCCTGTCATGCCGTCGCCTGAGTGGAAGTCACCTTCCTGCCTGTTTTGTGCATTTTTTTTGTTCACAAAATATGTCAAATACCACAGCCTTAAAACACAAAAAACATGGTATTCCCCATGGTTGTAAACAGTTTAACTTCCTAGCATGCCCTTCAAGGAGATCATGTGTGTTTTGGTGTTCTCAGTATTCTTGCTGATGTGTCGTGTGAAAGAGAAATGATCTGAGTGCCTTTCCCCTGGAAAGAGCTGAGTACACCTGGTAAGTGTGCTGTACTCATTACATTTACATGCATACCCAGTGAGAAAGAGAAATGATCTGAGTGCGTTTCCCCCAGCTCAAGAGGATTGCATTGCATCATGTGATTTTGAACCAGCTCAAGAGGATTGCGTTGCATCATGTGATTTTGAACCAGCTCAAGAGGATTGCGTTGCATCATGTGATTTTGAACCAGCTCAAGAAGATTGCGTTGCATCATGTGATTTTGAACCAGCTCAAGAGGATTGTGTTGCATCATGTAATTTCTTCCATCATGTGATTTTGAACCAGCTCAAGAGGATTGCGTTGCATCATGTGATTTTGAACCAGCTCAAGAGGATTGCGATGCATCATGTGATTTTGAACCAGCTCAAGAGGATTGCATTGCATCATGTAATTTCTTCCATCATGTGATTTTCAACCAGCTCAAGAGGATTGCATTGCATCATGTAATTTCTTCCATCATGTTATTTTGAACCAGCTCAAGAGCATTGTGTTGCATCATGTCATTTCTTCCATCATGTGATTTTGAACCAGCTCAAGAGGATTGCGTTGCATCATGTGATTTTGAACCAGCTCAAGAGGATTGCTTTGCATCATGTGATTTTGAACCAGCTCAAGAGGATTGCTTTGCATCATGTGATTTTGAACCAGCTCAAGAGAATTGCATTGCCTCCGACATTTCCTCCTGTATCTCTACCTGCCTTTCGGCCATCTCCTCCTGGATGCACTCGCATCATCTTAAACTCAACCTCTCCAAATCAGACCTCCTTTTCTTCACCCCTCTTCCTCCCCCACCGCTGATCTCTCCTCTTGAATCCACCACCCTCTCTCCCTCCTCATCCACCAAGACCCTCAGTGTCACCCTTGACCCCTCCCTCTCCTACTCTCAGCACATCTCTGGCATGCTTCTGTCGCTTCTTCCTCAGCAACATACACAGAATTCACCCCTTCCTCACTGACTACTCCACGCAGCTCCTAGTTCAGGCCCTGGTACTGTCCCACCTTGACTACTGCAACTCCCTCCTGGCCACCCTCCCTGCCTCTGCTATCCGTCTGCTCCAGCTAATCCAAAACTCTGCTGCTCGCCTTGTCTTTTCCCTTCCTCATTTTTCCCATGCTACACTGCTGCTCCGCTCTGTGCACTGGCTCCCTATCACTGCTTGTATAAAATTAGAAACTCTTGTACTCTGCCTATCACTGTCTTGACCTTTCTGCTCTCTTGTATCTCCAGACTATCATTTCTCCCTACACCCCCTCTCGCCCTCTCCGCTCCTCCACCTCCAGCAGCTATACTCCCCCCTCTGCTCCCTCACTTCCAGAGCCTGCTCCTTCTCCACCCTTGCCCCTAAGTGGTGGAACAACCTACCCATGGCTATCAGGACTTTTCAGTCTCTGACCACCTTCCAGCGCCTCCTCAACACACACCTGTTCACACAGCATCTGTAAACCTCACAACTCTCCACTATACTGGACTATATGGCACCCAATTGTACCAGTACCTGCATCAGCTTGTACTTGCACTGAACTGCTCCATACCTTGCCGTATTCTACTACTGCTCTTAACTACTTCCTGTATCTGGTACTTGATTTTATATCTGTATTCACGTTTTTTGTAATTGCTCTTATTGAAATCCTTCTCATCCCTTCATCATACTACGTGCTCTTAATGGACACATATTTTTAATATAAGTTACCTGCTCTTAGCCGAACCCGCTCTTACATGTCATTATTTACTGTATTCTCTATTTTTTGCTCTTATTTGAATTTGATCTTTTGCTGCTGATTTTATTGTACTTTACAACTGCTCTTATCTGTGATACTTTACAATGTGATATTCTGTACTGTGATACTTTGTATTGTGATATTTTGTAACAATTGTAAGTCGCCCTGGATAAGGGCATCTGCTAAGAAATAAATAATAACCATAATAAAAATGAGGTGTGGTATCTGTAGGGTGCCTCTTGGGTCACAATGAAATACCTCTCTCTGTGTAGGGGGCCACTCCCTGGTTGATTGAAAACTTCTAATGTTAAACTAATTTAATATTACTGGTCTTACACAAAAGAAAATATTAAGGA